>JAPPVO010000016.1:71124508-71477004 GCA_030407325.1 Camellia japonica | reverse complement strand
CTACAACAACAAACAACAAAATCGGCCAAAAAGTTAGCAACAATAAGGAAAAACTACTAATCTATTTGTAGATGTAGTTTGGAAAATAAGATCTACAACTAAAAAGAACCCAGCCCCGCCGTCCCCATCGACGTTGTCCCTGCCGCCACTTTGCCTCTGCTACCTCTGCCTTCTTGTAGATCGGATCGGTCACCATCGAAAGCTAGCATGGAAGAATACGAACACCCACAACAGTAAGGGTGGATGATTGAAAGAAGACAGGACCATTGTAAGTGTAGAAAATTCAAAATTTATGCTAGAAATTGGGAGAGAAACTCTCAAACCACTCTTCTTAGACATAAAAAAAAAAACCCAAATCTACACTTTGGAAGTGTTTTAACATATAGCTGGAGGTCACTAGAAAGTTGCCGGTGCGCCAAAAATCTCCAGAGCGGTGAAGTGAATTTGATGATTCATGTTGGTATAGCTTTACAACAATGTTTGGCATCATAGTCGTGTAAGGAGATATCTCACATCTAGAGACTATCCTAGTCCAAGGGAACCGTTTATGTTGTTGAGGAAATACCATGAACACCTTACAATGTCCAAGGGCTTGGTAATACTGGAGTTTGTATGTCTTCCATTGGATTCATCCATATGTATTCATTGCATATGCTCAACCCTTATATAGTTGTTATCGAATATAGTTGGACATAAAATATGTTTATGTTTTCTATCATCCCCAATTTTTTTTAGTTTGGAACATCTTGTATATGACGCTTTCGTAGCTGTGCTCAGAGTCTATTTACTGAACTCATGTACTCAGCTGGTCCAACAGTATTTTTCATAAGGAAAAATCCTAAATGAAATCTCAATTTTACAAGTAGCAATGACAACATCCCTGGTAACATCTATTAGCATACAATAGCTCACAAAATAAATTTGAAAGGTGTTGAACAAAGCAACAAATTAGATACTTGCCTGAGCAAAATTGTCAGGCCTATTTGGTACAGTTTTTTGTAAGCTAAAAGCTAATAATAAAAAATCAGAAGCAAAAAATACCTATACTTCCAGATAGTGAGCTATTTTCAGCTTATTTAAACTATCTTTCTTACTAAGCTATAAGTAAAAATTGCACTAAACATTTTGACTCATACTTTCAACCAAAAAAAAAAAAAAGACTAGAAAAAGCTCATTTAAGTCACACCAAGAATAGAGATATTATAAACCACGGGTATGCCTATAGAATGGAGTAAACACAAAAACAGGAAAAGATGCATGACTGCAAACGAAATTTCCATTTTATTATTAGTCCATTGAAGCCAATGCCAATGCCTGATAGAAATAGAAACAAACCACAAGTATAACACATAATGGAGAAGTTAAAAAAAAAAAAAATCCTCAAGATTCTTCTTTTCTAAGATTATGGACATTTCTTTCAGCATAGAGCTTTTGTTCCCGAGCTTTCTTTGCAGCAAGCTCTTCCTCATCCAGCACTTGGATGGGTGACCATTCTGGCAATCTCAGCCAACCACCATTCTTCCCTGAACTGTCAGTGCTCCCTATTATAGATTCATGGAAGCTCTTCAGGGAAGGTTTGAGTTTAAGAGCAGCAAAATCTACCATTGTTCCTACAACAGCAAAGATGATCGAATAACGGATAGCACCGGCTTGACCACCTGAAAAATCACAGATAAGTAAGGTTTACTACTGCGATTTTTGAAATTTTACAAGAACCAAACATTGTATTATGCAGATCAAACACAAATGCACATCATCAAACGCATCCTAGTTCCCAAATTAATATACTGAATGAAAGGACCAATTAACCCAGCGATGAGCTTGATATCAGATCAAAGAGAAATCCAATTGAAAGCTTTTAATTTCTATTAACAATAACAAGGAAGAGTAAGTTCGCATTATTAGGAAAGGGCTCTGTTACTTTTAGGTTGTGTTTGGATCTTGGCTTTAGGTAGGGAATTGTAGAGGGAAAAGAAAATGAGAGGAAAAATGTGAATGAAATGTAAACAATTTTTTTTTTCACATCTCCCCCTTTTTTTTCCTTCCTTCCTTCCACAAATCCCTACCTAAATCCAAGATCCAAACAAAACCTTAAAAGATAATAAAGGAACATAGGGATTTAACTGAACTTGAAGTCTGGAACAATTCCTGGAAATCAGCATACTATAACACACTATGTTTGGATCTTCAATATATGAATGGAAATTAAATTTCTTGAACAATAAGCATATTTTTTGGTAACCAACCAAAACATGGATTTTTTTGACAGTTGTCCATTCATTTTCTTCTCATTGTCCTAACCAACCACCGAAAACAATTTTCATTCACTTTATTTCCTTTCCCTTTCTTTTTCCTTTCCCTATGAGCTAAGAGGTCCGACATGGCAAAGGAATCATTGCTAATCCTTTTGCAGATGCGCGCAACATGGATGTGCTACAAGAATGTGGAATGCAGGGCAAACAGCAGTATTATACGATATTATTACTGACTGAGGTTTTTTTCATTCCAACAAGCTATTGACTCTGGGTTTGGTGCAGCGAATGCCATCAATTGAGCACCTAAAGGATGAGGCACCCAGATCACAAAAGATGAGAAGATAAGGACCGGTTTCGACACACTAAAGCACAAACCTAGCAATGGCCTAACAGTGACAAGACATGGCAAACCACAAAGTAAGGTTAATAGACAAAAGGTTTTATCCTAAAATCAAATCAACACATGAAGTTATTCCATTATTGGAAAAGCAAAACAGACAAAGCAATTAGCCAAGATGCATCTGGAAAGAAAAAGAAGTTTCCTATACTAGAACTGACTAATTCTGATCCATTTGGGGAAATTCAATTGTGCTTCTAGTGGAAAAACAAACCAGCATGACCATGCTACTGGCTTCAATTGTGGAATAAGTATCAACCATCTATTGCTCGGCAGGACTGTACATAATACTTGCAAAAATGATTGATCTAGCTATGAAAACAGCCAACCTGAACTTCCATCAGAAGTTATTCGTGAAAGGGCGATAGAGTGGCTGCTTTTATGACCATTCCCAATCCAATAAAATAGAAACCATCACAAGCACAGCGCAAAATATATATATATATATACACATTTCAAATGGCAAGAGGCCAAAAATTGGATGGCCCTTAACCTACTCTGTTATGCCTTGTTTGATGCTTGCGGAGAGAGAGGAACAACAGTATTTTGATGGGAAGGAGAGTTCATTGTGTGATTTGAAAGGAACACTGTTAGCATCCTTGGTTTTCTGGCTCAGGGATGACTTGCCTTTTGTAGAGTTTTTGGGGAGTAGTACATTCCTACATATATATACACGTTCTTTCGATTGCTTTTTGTTATACATCCTATATATAAGGTTACACCCCTTCTGGTGCTTTTCTTTTATAATATACACATTTAAGCCCCCTAAACTATGCTTGCTACCTTTGTAATCATTGTTATTTGATTATTCTAATGAACTTTCGTGTTGTGTAGGCTATTTGGGTCCTTGCAATGAAAGCGAGTAATAAAGGACCAAAGTGTCGGGCAAACAAAGCAAGGAAAGTCAAAGCTAGATTTGAGCGTGTCAAGTTGTGCTTGGGTGCACCTCATAGCGCACACCTGCACAAGTAAAGTATTTTGTCTAGGTGAGCCCGTGCGCACATTTGCAAAATAGAGCTCTGTGTGAGCCCGGGTGCACAATGCGAAAAGAAGTTGGAAAAAGTGAGTTTTTATACTTTTTTTGAGCCCATTCCAACCCTAATTGCTATGAGAGTATAAAAGGATGACTTAGCCTTTAGAAAAAGGAATTCTTCACATATCAAAATATAGCACAAGCAGCAGGAGGAAGGAAACTCAAGGTTCCAATGATGGAGTTCTCCACATCCATGGCATTCTTCACCTTCTCCAAGGGAACTAATCTTCTTTCTTAGGGTCTAAATGAAACCCTAGTTAAGTAACCTTATTTTGTCATATTTTACTTTGGGATCGACGATTACAATGATTGTATAACTTTGAGAAATTTTTTTATTTAATCGAATTCATTTTCCAATTATGTTTGACGTATTTAATTTATGTTTTTACGAAATTTCATGAGTCGAGGATTGTCAATATGAGTTCAAATGATACATTTATATGTTTAATCCCTAATAAAGTGAATGTTGTGAGAGTTGGTGATTTTAGGCCCATCAGTTTGGTTACATCACTTTACAAGATTTTGGGAAAAGTCCTATCAAAAAGGCCAAGGACATCTTTGAGGGATACAATGTCTAAGGCACAAGGGGCTTTTGTGAAATGAAGATAGATTTTAGATGTGGCCCTGGTGGCAAATGAGGTGGTGGAGGAATTTTAAAAGTCAAGGGAAGGAGGGACTTATTTTTCAAGTTGATTTTGAGAAAGCATATGATCATGTAAATCGGTAGTTTTTCGATTTCGTAATGGATAGGAAGGGTTATGGTGAGCGGTGGAGATCTTAGATTAGGGGATGCTTGTCGATTTGTAATATGTTAGTTTTAGTTTATGAAAAACTGGTGAAAGTTTTAAGGCTTCACAAGGATTGCAACAAGGGAATCCATCATCACCTTTTCTTTTTATTTTGGTGGCTGATGTGTTAGGAAGGATGGTTGATGTTAGAATAGTATATTATTAGTTGGGTTATTATTCGATTGTAATTATTCTATGCCTTAGGGCTCCCTTGTAATTATTAATCTTCATTAATATAAAAAGGGGATGATATCACAATCATTCCCTAATCCTTTTTCTCCTCTCTAAACCTACATGGGATCAGAGCCAACTCACCTCATAGCCACCCCAGCCTCAGCAGACAACCTTCTCCCATCACCCACCCCAGTCGTTAGCCCTACAATCCACCCAACACTAGTCGGCGCCTCTTCTCCCTTTTCCGACCTACCTTGGCTGATTTCGGGCCACACCCATGTCGTTCTAGGGGTCGCGGCTCACCAGCAGTGCTTGGGTCAGATTTACGACTCACCCTCTGTTATCCTCTAGGCCTGTTGGTAGCCCTAGATTACTCTTCTAGGTCTATCGACTCTCCTGGCCATCTCGTAGAACACTTCCGACCAACTCCTTGCGCAATCCGACTCCTTCTGTATCGACTGGTATGACCCTAATGACCTACACTCTCATTGTTTAGTCTATACTGTAACCTTATTCTCTGTTTTCAAAAAAAAAAAATGCAGTAAAAAAAAAATGCTAATGAGTTTTTTAATTCTTTAATTTTCTTAGTGGTCATCGTGCTTATATTCCTCCACCTTATGGGTTTGCGATTGGCTCTAGTTTTGTTAAGGGTTCGATAGTACAGTATTTATGGCAGATTCCATCAGTGTGTCCACTACTTCTCAGACACCTCAGAGTGTGAGTTCCATTATACCTAGTACTATGACTGATAACGCCAACCCTAGTCTTAAAATCACCACCTCTCTATTTAATGGTCAGAACTATCTAACGTGGTCGCAAAGTTTGACTATTTTTTTGAAGAACAGATGGAAGATGGGGTATGTTGATGGCAGGATAAAGGCACCCAACACTATTGACCCGGGTTATGACCAATGGGAGATTACCGACTCTTTGATTATGGGTTGGCTTATTCATTCGATGGTACCAAAAATTGGTGAGGACTACTTGTCTATAGAGACTGCCCAAGATATTTGAGATGCTGTGGTTGCCACCTACTTCCGTAAAGGGAATTTCTCACAGGAATTTGAGTTGCGCCGCTCTATTGAGAGCTCTGTTCAGGGGGAGCAGATTGTTTTTCAGTACTTCACCTTCCTCACCAACAGCTGGAAACGCCTTGACCACCTGCAGGACTATAAGCCTGTTTGCACTGCGATTCAGTCGGGTACAGGAAATTCATTGCACAGGAAAGGGTCTTCAAGTTTCTAGCCAATCTCAATATGAAGTATGATCCGGTTCTGGGTATGGACACTCCTCCTTCACTTTAGGAGGCAGTCGCCTATGTACAGAATGAGAAGAGTCGTTAGTCTACTATGATGTCACCTGTCTCTACTGACCACTCAGCATTACTGTTTACCCCTAGAGATGGCCTTGGCTTGACTCCCATCCCTCCGTCTGCCACCAAGGAGTCTGTATTTTGTGATTACTGTGGCAAGCCGCGACATACTCGTGAGATGTGTTGGAAGCTTCATGGGACTCCATTTGAGGGTCGAGGTGATCGGTCTGGCCAGTCTAGAGGGCGTGGCTCTCATCCACGGGCTCATCAGTCTAGTGCCGTTGATACACTTGATTCTACTTCCGCTTCCGTTGGCCAGGCTTCTTATGGTCTCTCTGGCATGACTACTCATGAGCTTGAGGATGTTCTGCGTCACTTGCTGGACCGCCGGTCTTCTACTGCTCTCAGTACATCTTCCTCGTCATTTGCCCGCTCAGGTAACTTAGCCTCTTCTCCTCGTATTTTCCTTTCTCATAAGTCTTTACCCTGAATTATTGATTCTGGTGCCTCAGATCATATGTCTAGATCCTCTAACCTTTTCTCTGCCTATAAGCCCTCTTCAGGTTAGGACAAAGTTAGAATTGCAGATGGTACTGTTTCTTCTATTTCTGGGAAAGGTTTAGTCTATGTCACTCCTACCATACCTCTCTTCTGTTCTCCATGTTCCCAATTTTTTTTGTTAACCTATTATCCTTGAGTCGTATTACAAAGGATTTGAATTGTACTATGACTTTTTTCCTGATCATTGTCTTTTTCAGGACCGTGTCATGAGGAGGACGATTGGCAGTGGTAGTGCAGAAAATGATCTCTACTTCCTGGATCAACCGGACAAGCTTGCTCATTCTTCCACCACGAGTCCTACTACCACAGATGATTTATGGCTGTGGCATCAGTGTCTTGGGCATCCTTCTTTTTATTTACTTAAGCATTTGTTTCTATCTGTTTTTGTAAACAATAATGTGTCTGGGTTTCTTTGTGAGTCTTGTCAACTTGAAAAACAACACAGAGCCTCTTTTGCTCCCAGTTTTAATAAAAGTTTAGTTCCTTTTTCAATAATACATTCTGATGTCTGATGTCCATCTCGTGTTATGTCTGTGAAAGGTCGTCGATAGTTTGTTACATTTATTGATGATTTTTCTTGTAATACTTGGGTGTATTTTCTAAAAGACAAGAGTGAGATTTTCTCTGTGTTCCACACTTTTCATAAGATGATTCATACTCATTTTGGGGCCACTGTCAAAATCTTCCATTTTGATAATGGGGGTGAATACATAGATTCTGGGTTAGAGCAATATTTTTCTGCTCATGGCATTATTCATCAGACCTCTTGCACCAATGCCCCTCAACAAAATGGGGTGGCGGAACACAAGAATCGTCCTCTTCTTGACATGGCTTGGTGCATGTGTTTTTCTATGAGTGTGCCTCAGTCCTACTGGGGTGACGCTATTCTCACCGCTGCCCATCTTATTAATCATTTTCCTACCTAAGTCTTGTACAAACAAGCTCCCCTTCAAGTCCTTCTAGGTTTCGAGTCCTTGTTTTATATTCCTCCCAAAATATTTGGCTGTGTTTGTTTTGTCCACAATCACTCTCTTACTCATGGTAAGTTGGACCCTCGCTCCCTCAAATGTGTTTTTCTTGGGTACTCCTACTGAAAAGGGGTATAAATGTTATCACCCTCCTTCTCATAAGTGGTTTGTATCCATGGATGTCACCTTCTTTGAGTCTCAATCCTATTTCTTGTCTTCTCCGATGTCACAGTCCTCCCTTCAGGGTAGCCTTGATGTGAAGTGATACCTGTGATTCCTATGGTAGAACCAGTTATTCTTGCACCACCACCTCTTACTGGGACTACAGAACCCAATGTCACCAAGGATAGGGAAGGGCAAGTTTACGTCAGGGACAAAGGCAGACAAAAAGTTAACTGGATACAAGAGACCACTTCTACTCACCCACTGCCATCTCCTGCTTTTGATGAGAGTCCATATTACTTTGAATCTCGAGTCCACTGATCTTGATACCTATTGATCTTGATGTTCCTATTGCAAGAGAAAGGGTGTAGAGTTTTGTGATTTGTACTCAACATCCTATCTCAAATTTTGTTCTACTCTCATTTGTTGTCCTATAGAGAGCTTTTGTGTCAAATATTTCATCTGTTAGCATTCCTAACCATTTTCAGGATGATCTTGCTACTTCTAAGCGGAAACTTGCCATGATTGAGGAAATGAAAGCACAAGAAGAATGACACTTGGGAATTGGTTGAGTTACCTAAAGGCAAGCAACTTGTGGGATGCAAATGGGTGTATATTGTGAAACACAAAGCAGATGGTTCTATTGAGCGTTACAATGCTAGACTTGTGGCAAAAGGATTCACTCAGACATATGGCGTTGACTATCAAGAGACCTTTGCACCCGTGGCTAAGATGAATTCAGTCAAAGTACTTCTCTCTCTAGCAACTAATCTAGATTGGCCACTTCATCAGTTTGATGTAAAGAATGTCTTTCTCCACGGTGACTTAGAAGAAGAGGTATATATGGACATTCCTCCTGATTTTGAGGATCATCAGATAGAAGGTAAAGTATGCTGGCTTCAGAAGTCATTATATGGTCTCAGTCTCCAAGGGCTTGGTTTGAGAGATTCACTCAGGCTATGCTTAAATATAGCTTCAAATAGAGTCAGGCAAATCACACCTTATTTGTGAAACATTTATCACGCGGTAAGACTACAACGCTCATTATTCACATGACATAGTTTTTACAGGTGATGATAGTGATGAAATACCTCTATTGAAGAAATATTTAATAAGTGAGTTTGAAATCAAAGACTTGGGAAACTTGAAGGCTCCGTTTGGTGGAGCTTTCAAAATATAATTCCACAGTCACTTTTGAAAACTCTTTGCAAGGCGGGAGAATTTGGGCTAACCGGTCGTCCTCCCGGACGTCCGGCCAGTTGACAAGAGCAGTGCTTCTTTTTTTCTTTTTTTTTACAATTGGCACCTGGTATTTTTTATATTTTAAATAAAAAAAAATTCGGAAAATTTTTAAATTTTTTTATGAGCTTTGAATAGAATTTTGAGTTGTGTGTTTAGTTATAAGTTGTAAGTTTTTGTATCAAATATCACACGTCACATAAAAAATTCCCCACTAAATTCAAAACTCTTTTCAAAACTCATTTACCAAACAAATTTTCTACACTCAAATCATAATTCCAAAACTCACAAACTCAAAATACAACTTTATTATCAAATCTTATTTAGAAAACTCTACCAAACACTACTGAAGTATTTTCTGGGAATTGAAGTTGCTCGCTCCAATGATGGGATATTTATCTTACAAAGGAAGTATGTGCTTGACCTGTTAAAGGAAACTGGAATGCTTGGCTGCAAGGCCTGTGACACTCCATTGAAACCTAATCAGAAACTGGAGGATGATGAAGGAGGAGCAACTGTTGACAATGTTTTCAAAGGCGTATACAAGGCGCGACTTGAGGCGAGGCGTACGGAAAACGCACAGGTGCGTGCTTTTTGGGGCGAGACCCCAGCTATGCGTACGTATCAAAATCAGAGGCGTACGCTTTTGTCACGCTTCATGCGCTTTTCACGCCTTCGACAGTGAAGCGAAAGCATTTTAGGGGTTCGATTTCAAAAATCAAAAAAAAAGGAAGATGAAGTAGTTGATGGAAAATAGACTTCGATTCAAACAGAAATTGCTCAAGAATAAGTTATAAATACCATGTAAGTCGATCTTCTTCAAATCAGAGTCCAACAACTTCGAATCAGTCTTCGAATCAGTCTTCAACAAACTAGGGTTTTCAGGTACGCAGTCTCTCTCTCTCTTTCTCTCGAGTTGAGTCGACTCTATCTCTGCCTCTCTCTCTCGTTCTGTTTTCTGCATCGTATTTGCATCATCGCTTCATCGTCTCTCTCGTTCTGCTCTCTTATCGCTTCTCTGTCTCTCTTATCGCGTCTGTGATGTATACCTAACATATATCTATCTGAGTTGCATATATATTATTATTATTATAATATATCTATTCGTAATATCTATTACATATATCTATGTGAGTTGCATATATTATTATTATTATTATAATATATCTATTCATAATATCTATGCAACTGACTGTGTTGCATTTATATTATTATTATTATAATATATCTATTCGACTGTTCTGTGTTGCATATTTATTATTATTATTATAATATTTCTATCTCTGTTTCGATGTGCAGTAGTTGTAGTAGACTAATATATTATACTAATAATAATAATGATAATAATAATAATTATAATAAAGGCATTAAAATATTAATGTTAATGTTTCTCCTTCTTTAATGTTTAATGTTAATATTAAAATAATAATATTATTATTTTAATATTTCTCCTGTGCAGTAGTTGTAGTAGACTATATTATAATGATAATAATAATAATAATAATAAAGGCATTAAAATATTAATGTTAATGTTTCTCCTTCTTTAATGTTTAATGTTAATATTAAAATATTAAAATAATAATATTATTATTTTAATATTTCTCCTTCTTTTATTTAAAATTATTATTATTATATTATTATTATTATTAGTTGATAGACTATAATTTATTATTATTATTATTATTATTCTTTTCTTTTTTTTGCCATTCCACCTAACCAGTTTTTTTTTTATTCTTATTTTTTTATTTGTTTATTTTTATATAGTGCTACAGTTGATAAGTTTGTACGAAAAAAAATGACTGAACCCAAAGGCCAAAGAAAGATTTTGTCTGGAAGTATATAAAAGAAGTTGATGGAGAAAAGTATTTTAGATGTAAATTTTGTGATCAAACTTGTAGTGGTACTGTAAGTCGATTTAAAAATCATCTAGCCGGCACGCATAAAGGCATTAAACCGTGTTCAAAAGTTCCTGAAGATGTAAAGTTGGAATGCCAACATGCATTAAAAATTTCTTTGAGCAAAAAAGTGCCCGTAATGAGATGCTATATGAGATTGGGATGGGTGCTGGAGCAAAGGGCGAGAGTGGTGCTTCTCAATCTATTGAAGGCGATACTGGTGATATGACACAACCACCAAAACCGAGGGGTCCAATGGATAAATTTGCTAGTTCTCAAGCACGACAATCTACACTGAACTCCAAATGGAAACAAGAAGAAAGAAAAGATGTGTGTCGAAAGATTGGGCGTTTCATATATTGTAAAGCTCTTCCATTTAATTTAGTGAATGATCCGTATTGGGTAGCTGCAGTTGATGGAATTGCAAATTATGGACCTGGTTTCAAACCCCCTTCTATGCATGAATTGAGGACCTGGATTCTTAAAGCAGAAGTGGAGGATATAAATGTCATGATGGAGGAACATAAGAAAGCATGTAAACAATATGGATGCTCAATTATGTCTGATGGCTGGACAGATGGGAAAAGTAGAGTTCTTATTAATTTTCTTGTGAATAGCCCTGCTGGAACTTGGTTTTTAAAATCAATTGATGCATCTGATACTATAAAAAATGGGGAGTTGATGTTTAACTATCTTGATAGTGTCGTAGATGAAATTGGGGAAGATAATGTTGTTCAAGTTATTACTGATAATGCTTCAAACTATGTCAATGCCGGGTCGAGACTTATGGAGAAGAGGAAGAAGTTGTATTGGACTCCATGTGCTGCGCATTGTATTGATTTAATGTTGGAGGACATTGGAAAATTGAAAGTCTGTGACCAAACTCTCTCGTTAGCTAGGCAAGTGGTCAAGTTTATATATGGACATTGTTGGGTTCTTTCAATGATGAGATCATTTACAAAGAACAATGAACTACTCCGTCCAGCAGTAACACGGTTTGCCACTGCTTATCTTACTCTCCAAAGTCTTTACAAACAAAAGCAACCACTCCAAGCTATGTTTTCTTCAGAAAAGTGGGCTTCTAGTAGTTGGGCAAGAAAGGTTGAAGGGGTAAAGGCTCGTGCAACTGTGTTGTTTGATCCAAAATTTTGGCCTAATGTTGCTTTTTGTATCAAAAGCACAATACCTTTGGTTAGTGTTTTGCGAGAAGTTGATTCAGAGGAGAGGCCTGCTATGGGTTACATTTATGAGTTGATGGATTTGGCTAAAGAAAAGATTGCTTTCAATTGTGGAGGAAATGTTAGGAAGTACGGCCCAATTTGGAATAAGATAGATGCAAGGTGGACACCACAACTTCATAGACCTTTACATGCTGCTGGTTATTATCTAAACCCTCAGTTGCGCTATCGAGATTCCCTCTCTAATGTTGAGGAGGTGAGGCAAGGATTGTATCAGTGCATGGATAGAATGTTGAGTTATGATGAGTGTCTCAAAGCTGATATCCAATTGGACTATTATGATCAAGCAAAAGGAGAATTCGGAAGTCGTGTTGCAATTGATTCCAGAGCGATACGCTCTCCCGGTAAGAAACTAATATGAAAATAATTTTCCAATTACATTCTATAAAATTAAAATACGAGATTGAAATTATTTATGCATTTTTCAAATTATGTAGCTGATTGGTGGATTCGTTTTGGGAGCAAAACACCAGAGTTAACAAAATTTGCTATTCGAATACTTAGTCTAACTTGTAGTGCTTCGGGATGTGAGAGGAATTGGAGTACCTTTGAGTCGGTAATATATCTTTCTTTTCTAAACTTTCTTATGCATAAAATAATATTCATGTTTCTTATTTCGTTTCTTATATTATTATATTAGATTCATACAAAAAAGAGGAATAGGCTTGAGCACAAACGTTTGAATGCTTTGGTCTATGTGAAGTACAACACTAAACTAAGAGAGAGAAGTATCAGAAGAAGACAAAACATCGATCCAATACTAATTAATGAAATTGATTCGGATGATGAATGGATTGCTGAAAAAGAAGATCTTGTCCTCCCCCTTGACGCTTCTTGGCTTGATGAAGAAGAATTGTTCGATGCTGAAGCAATTAGGACTGTGCCTATCACTACCTATGATAGAAGTGTGGAGAATCGATCAACTACGACTACAATTAATGTTGACTCATCTTCGAATGCAAAGAAAAGAAAAGTTGGTGAAGGTTCAAGTAAGTTGTTAAACAATTATGGACTAGTTGCATAGATATTATTATATGTGCCTATTTAATTAATTTGAAATCCTATTTCTTGTATAGGAAATGATAGAGGAAAAGGCAAGGCAGCAAGATGCACCCTTGTGGATGAAGATACGGAGTTGGAAGAAGTTGGTGGAATAGATGATGGAACCTATCCTATTATAGATATAGCGGACGAAGATGATGACAATATTAATGAGGATGATTTAGAGTGACCTATTATTTATTTATTGCTTTGTTTATAGAGTATTAGAGTTTTAAGTTATTTTGTTTATTGAACAATTGGAATTTAAGTTATTTTGACTATCACTTAAGTTATTTTTTTATTATAGTATTAATGAGAATGACTTAGAAAGCACTTATAATACTTGAAATTATTAATTAATTTTGGTTATATGGTTAGAATGGCCTTTAAGAATTTCATTTGGTAATTCTTATTTTTTTTACTCTTTTTATGCTATATATAATTAATTTTGTATTTTATAAAAATTAAAAAAATCAAAATTCAAAAGGCTTACGCCTCAACGCCTCGAAGCTTACGCCTCGCCTCAACAAGGGTAAAACGCCTCGCCTTGCGCTTTCGCCTTTAAAAACATTGGCTGTTGATAGGGAGAGCTATCAGCGATTCGTGGGTAAGCTCATCTACGTATCTCACTCCCGTCCTGATATTGCTATTATTGTTGCTGTCAGTGTGGTTAGCCAGTTTATGCATGCTCCTCATTTGATTCACTTCGAGGTTGTCACAAGAATTTTGAGGTACTTGAAGTCTGCTCCTGGTAAGGGTCTTTATTTTTCAAAGCATGATCATCTTCGTGTGGAAACCTATATAGATGCTGACTGGGCTGGATCAGTAACTGATAGGAGATCGACTTCAGGGTATTGCACCTTTGTTGGAGGCAACCTAGTTACTTGGAGGAGTAAGAAATAGAATGTGGTTGCCAGGTCAAGTACAAAAACTGAGTTTAAAGCTATGACACAAGGGGTGTGTGAGCTCGTATGGATCAAGTTATTGTTGAGTGATCTAGGTATTGATCAGACGAACTCCATGCGGTTATACTATGATAATAAGGCCACCATCAACATCGCTTACAATCCGGTTCAACATAACAGGACAAAGCATGCTGAGATTGATCGCCACTTCATTAAGGAGAAACTCACTAGTGGCACAATATGTATTCCATTTGTGCAGTTTGATGAACAATTCGCTGACAACCTCACCAACGGAGTTGGTAGTAAGCCATTGCATGACATCCTAGGTAAGCTGGGCATGAGAGATATCTTCGCACCAGCTTAAGGAAGAATGTTAGAATAGTATATTATTAGGTGGGTTATTATTCGATTGTAATTATTTCATGCCTTAGGGCTCCCTTGTAATTATTAATCTTCATTAATATAAAAAAAGGAATGATATCATAATCATTCCCTAATCCTTTCTCTTCTCTAAACCTACAGTTGATAGAGCTAGAGGGGTAGGCATTCACTTGCAGTATGCGGAGGATACAATTTTGAGGGATTCGATTTTATTGATGTTGTCTTTGTTTGGATTTTGTATTTTCTTTTTTTGTTTCTTTCTTGTAGAGGATACCTTATCCTCATTTCTTCTTTTTGATTAATCAATAAATTTTGTTGTTGATCAAAAAAACAAAAAAAAATACATAGTCATACAATGGTAATCTTTGTAGCTGTATTTGAGAGTTGAAATAACTCATGTCTAGAGAAAATGAGACGTGCTGCAACTGTAGTTTAGTGTAGACATTTCATGCTAATCGAAGATGAGTTATGTCTGATTCTTAAATCCATGAATTCTCTTGGAGACACTGTTGGGCCTTGTAGCCATAATGGGTCACTATTGTATTAAGCAATTAATTCCCGAATTGATACAATGGTTATGGTTATGCAACTAGTAAGAGATTCAAATCCCCAAGTCTTTTCATATCGAATTAACTATTTAACTTTTGTTTTTAATTAGCTTTCATATTTCATTATATTTCTCAATATCTTTTGAATTAATTTAAGAAGGAATTTCCAGATTTCAAGCAATTTAGCCTTTCATTCTCCAAGGATCAATACTTGAACTTGCCATTATTCTATTGAATTAGGGTAAAGTTTAGTGTTTTATTTTTTTGTTAAAAACGACACAACCAATATATATATATATATATGGATTACCCTGCACAAAGTGAATCATTTGAATATAATAAATAAATAAATAATAAAGGCTAGTTTTTTTTCCCCCCCAATATAGAAGATAAGTTGACACAGACCTACATTCAATCAGAAAAAGAAAAATGGCTATCTAATTCATAATTGTTTATAGTCCAAAAGAAAACATTCTTGTGCAGCAACAGCAAAAATTCAGAAGGCTGGATTGCTCAGTTTCAATTCCTTGCACGCCTAGCACATAATAAATTAAAAACTAGGAATATGCACCATGCAATCAGTCAGATTAGTGCAAACGTCTCAGTATCTCAGTTGTACAATCTAACGGCCCATAAAGAGAGGGCAAGATTAACAAAGATTATTCTGCAAAGCATGCATGCCTATGTTTGTGTGTGTGTGTGTGTGTGTGAGAGAGAGAGAGAGAGAGAGAGAGAGTCATGGAATTTAACCTTGAAGACGGCCGAGAATTGCACCGCTCCCAAAACCGGCAATTGCTGAATTCAGTAAATCATCAGGTTTAGACGCTCTACTTGCTCTCACAAACTCACGTGCACCTGAAACAAATAAACAAAGAGATTTAACCCAAGAACTATGTTGGCCTTTCAACCCAAGTCTGTCTTAAAATTACTGTTGATGACTCCATCAATAGAAAAATCCTTTTTATTGGACACAATACTACTGTCTTTCTGTTTTTTTTAAGGTGCAACACAATAATACTTTCAAATCAACCAAAAAAATGATGTTTTGTACAAGGCTGTAAATGAGTCGAGTGGCAGCTTGTCAAACTTGGCTGGAAAAACTTAAGGAGTTTCAAATTGTATTCAAACTTGGTTTGCTTCTTTCGAGCTGACATTAAATAAGCTTTTAGTGAATCTTACATGAGTCAAACTTGAGTAGCTTGATTCGTTAGACAACCTGAATTCTACAAATCTATGTAGAATGTTCCATCTTAAAATGCCTTCCACAATGCCATTCATAAATTGTTAATACACCATGTTGTGGGAAGTAAAAATAATACCCAAAATGGGAAAGAGTTGCCATACTAAATCTAGAAATTTCACACAATTCTCACTTGCAATTATAAAGACCTAAAATAGTCACAATTGAAACATAACATAATTAAGAGATACAGTGGCCATGACATTCTTCACTGAATGGAAAACACAGCTACACAAGGTCAGAAATCAAAATAAACCTGGGAGTTTTTAATTTCAATGCAAATAAGCATATGAAGGCACAAATCCATTATATAAGCCAAATTATATAGCAAAAGGGAGCCATTAGCTCCATGGGACGACCAGTGGCAAAGAATTTTCTACATGTAGAAAGAGAAACATTTATAAAACTAAATATATGTACATATGAATGTTAGGGTTCCGTATAAAAGATTGATAAATGAGTATGATAAGGATGGATCAACAGGGGTAGTCGCACCACCAAAAAAATTCTAAAATAAAAAACATATTATACCAGCAACTAACAAGATAGACTCAAAATTATAAAGCTTTGCATTCCCAAAATTATGTATGACAATTTCAAATAATTTTCTTTCAGTTTGATCAAATATTAATCGTCGTGCTTGTCTATTTTTTATTTTTATTTTTGGATAAATAATGATTTATTAAGAAAGCATCAAGGAGATGCTGAACGAATACACAAAACGAACCCTCAAATAGGGACCTAACCAACAAAATCATCCACAAAGTCTAAAACAACAAATAAATTAGGATTTACTCGTCCTGACACCCAACTGTACAAAATACCACAAAAACGAGACTGTAACTGAACAATCGACTGAGCCCTCCCTTGGAAAACCCGACGATTCCGCTCTAACCAAAGCAGCCACATCAAACACAAAGGAGCTAACGCCCAGGCTCTCCTCCGGCGCTTCCCAACTCAACCACCCCCTAACACCGAAGCACATCCAAAACTTGCTTTGGTTGCACCCACACCACGCCAAATAAAGAAAAAAACAAGCACCCACAGGTGAGAAGCAAGCGGGCAGTGAGTAAGTAAATGATCCACTGTCTCTGCATTCGCACAAAACATGCAACACCAATTCACCAAAATGTGATGCCGACGAATCAGATTATCAATAGTCAATAACCTACCAAATGCTGCCGTCCACACAAAGAAAGCCACCTTCGACGGAACACCAGAAACCCACACATGACGCAAAGGGAAAGACCTCCCACCATCGCCACACAAAGTCCCATAAAATGACGAGACGGAAAAAACACCTTTCGCACGAGGAGCCCTCTAGACCAAAACATCCTCCTCACAGCCAAGCCGAACCCCATACAAAAAGGCCAACAAATCCACCAACAACCCAAGCTCCCAATCTTGAGTCTGCCGACGAAGCACTACATACCAAACCAGCGCTCTCTCCACCACCCAAATATGAAGCCACCATCATATTAGGATCCGCTGCCAACTGAAAAATCAAAGGAAAACGCTCCTGTAAAGTGATCTCCCCACACCACCGATCCTTCCAAAACCGCACACGCATCTCATTACCTACTCGATATTGGATTTGATCCCAAAACCCAACCCCACCCAACCAAATACCTTTCCACAACCCACACCCATGAGAACCTCCCACCTTTTTAGTACTCCAATCACCCCTCCCTAACCCATATTTGGAAGCCACCACCCTTCGCCATAACTGATCCCGTTCATTGAAAAACCGCCACAACCACTTCCCTAATAAGGCTGAGTTAAATTTACACAACCTTCTCACCCCCAACCCCTCCCTCCTCCTTAGGACAACAAATCTGGTCCCAACTAATAAGGTGATACCGAAACTCCCCACCAACACTTCCCCACAGAAAATCTCGCTGCAGCTTCTCCAAACGACAAGCCACGGAAACAGGAAGAACATGGACCGACATAAAATAAGTCGGAACACTACTCAAAACACTCTTCAACAAAGTCAACCTCCCACCCTTGGACAAATATTGCCTCCATCTTGCCAACCGACGCTGTACCCTTTCCAACACCCCATCCCACACCCCTTTCGACTTAAAAGGAGCCCCCAAAGGCAAACCCAAATAAGACATCGGCAAATGAGACACCTTACAACCCAAAATGGCTGCCAAAGTCGAAAGTTGGTCAACTGCCCCTACCGGAATTAACTCCGACTTGGCCAAATTCACTTTCAGAGCTGAGACCGCCTCAAAACAAAGCAAAACACAGCGCAAATTGCCTACTTGCTCCAAATTAGCCCCACAGAAAATCAAAGCATCATCAACATACAAAAGGTGAGAAACACAAACCCCGGCCCCCGATGAAAAACCTGCCAGCAAACCACCCTGCACCACTTGAGACAACAACCGACTCAACACCTCCATGACAAGAATGAACAGCAACGGAGACAATGGATCCCTATGCCGCAAATCTCGAAAAGTCCAAAAATAACCCGCCGGCATCCCATTCACCAAAATAGACATTCGGACCGTCAAAATGCAAAACCAAATCCGTCGCCGCCACTTAACCCCAAAACTCGTCCGGTCCATAACAGACATCAAAAAATCCCAATTGACATTATCATAGGCCTTCTCAATATCCAACTTACAAATCACACCTGACTGCCCGACTCGCAGACGAGAGTCAACACTCATTAGCCACTAACACTGCATCCAGAATCTGGCAGCCCTCCACAAAAGCGATATGTGACTCTGACACCACATCCCCTACTTGCAACCAAAACCTGTTGGCCAAAACTTTCGATAGAAGCTTATACACACTTCCCAACAAACTAATCGGCCGAAACTGGCGAATATCCTCAGCCCCACCCACCTTAGGAATCAAAGCAATAAAAGTCGCATTGAAACTCTCCTCGAACTGGCATGTCTAATAAAATTGCCCTATAACCGCCATGACATCCCCCTTAACAACTTCCCAACAATGCTGGAAAAAGGCCATAGTGAAACCATTTGGCCCCGAAGCCTTATCTTCACTCATCCCCTTCAAAGCACACACCACCTCCTCCTCTGAGAACGGCTGCTCCACCCCCTCAAGATTCGAGAGCCCACTAAACACCACTCCATCAATCCCCGGGAGCCATCCCTCCACTTGATGCCTAAACAAATCATAAAAGCCAACAATCCCCTCCCGAACCTCCTCATCCGTCAGCTCCACCCCATCCACCTTAATCTTCCCAATTTAATTCACTCTCCAATGGGCATTTGCCATCCGATGAAAAAACTATGTATTGCAATCCCCTTCCTTCAGCTACAAACACCTCGATTTCTGTCTAAAACTGACCTCCTCCGTCTAAGCAATCCAAACAAAATCAGCCCACAAGCGCTCCTTCTGAACCACCTCCTCGTCAGTCAAACCCACATCAGTTTTCACGGAATTCAAGATCTGCAATTGAGCCAACACCTCCACCTTCTGCCCATCCAAATGACCAAAAGCTACCTTATTCCATTGTTTCAAGTCCACCTTCAGCAATTTTAACTTTAGTGCCAACATATGACTCGGAGATCCGAACATAACATAACTCGCCCACCATTGCCTCACTCTATCTGCAAACCCATCAGAACGAAGCCACATATTCTCAAAACAAAAGGGCGAAGGGCCCCTCCGAATACCCCCACCATCCAATAGAATAGGCCAATGGTCAGACACCGGTCTAGACAAACGCTGCTAAACTGCCCCTGAAAAATGCTCCTCCCAAGCTCCTGTCACCAGAAAACGATCAATCCGAGAAAAAACGTGGCCCCGAGACCATGTGTAATCCCCCCTTGTAAAAGCAAATCCACCAAATGCAACTCATCAGTCAAATCCGAAAAAGCTCGCATGATACCCGTCAAACGACCCCCTCCCGACCTTTCCGCCGGCCACCCCACCAACACCCAGCGAAAAGCAACACTCTCTAACTCTTCCAAAAACAGCCGCCGCTCCACACATCAAGCAGCCCATACACCCTTGTGAACACCCATTGAAAACCATCCTTCACACATCTAAACAAACAGGACACTGAAAAAGCCCCAACCTCCTCCTCTCTCACCACCACCCTAGTGTCCCAACAAATAAGAATACCCCTTGCCACACCAAATGCCGGGAGGAACACCCACTGAATACACCGACCACCCCAAATCTCCTTAACAACCTCTCCACCCACACAATCCGTCGTGCTTGTCTATTTTTGCCATGGGATATACACATTTAAAGTAATATGTGCGCTATTAGTGTTATATATATATATATTATCTTGAGTTGCTTCTATTCTAATATTTAAAACTGAATTCAAAGATTTCACTCAAAGACTGTTCTTACTTCGATTAAATCAACAATATTGCCTTTCTTTGGCTCAATATGTTTGAAGAACCTTTATTTTACAAACATCTCACTAGTGAAACAAAAAAGACAGTTCAGTGGATAAAATTTATCATAATATTCTTTGGATCAGTTAAACCGACTTCCTTTGAGGCTTCTAGCAAATTACATACAGGGAACTCTCTTGAGGTTTTCGAATTACACTGCCTTCCCTTACTTTACTTTACTTGACAATTTACAGGTGTCTCCCTTCTATTAATTTGATCCATAATAATGTTAAAATATGCACTATAATAACAAAAATACCCTTATATTATAAAAATAAAATAAAATAAAAACCTAATTTTTTGTAATACCTTTATAACCAAACATCTCTCACCAATATTGCCAGCCACTCTTGTGGAACAAACAAGCAAAATATCAAAGAAATCAAAGTATATGTTTGATAAGGATGTCTTAATATGATCTCTCCTAGTTGGTTGTTACATATATATCTATCTATATAAGAGTTGCTTCACTATAGAAGCCTTGTTTTTTTTATTTCCTATCTTGCCCTTCAACTTGTTTTCTTATTTTCTATTTTGCTCTTTAGTTTGGTTGGTGGAATTAATTTGGGTGGAGGGTTTTTGGAAATTATGTAAGGAATTTGGGTTAATAGTGGTAAATCTAAAATCTAGAATGGCTCAATAGAATTATGCAATATGTATGGACAGGCCCATTAGATGCATTCACTTGAAAATTTCACTCACCGCTTGGCCTAATAGTCCAAAACTTGGGTTTGACTTAGTAATGAGAGACGATGTGATCAAAAAAAAATTATTTTATAATAATACATATCTATAATTAAGAGTTGGAATTTTTTTAGTGTTTTTTTTAAAAGTGATTTTAGAGTTTTAACCACTGTACCTTTAATTTTTTGTATAACTAAATATCAGCCATCTAAAAATCACTCCAAAACCACTTCAAAGATTCCGAACCCATAATTAAAGTTGTAACAAGGGCATATGACTATTATCAACAAAAAAAAGCAGGGTTTGACCCTTGTAACAAAATAAATCTTGAGTTTTAAATTGTCAATTCAAACCCTATTTTTTTGATTTGTTTTCAATCTAAATCATTCACCTATTTTGTCAAGTAAAACTGACGAAAAAAAAGTATTTTAATTATTAAACTCAATACAGGTGTATATAAAATGTAACAAATACTCTTATCCTACGAGTTTAATGACTAAAATATCTTTTTTTCCATCGATTTTGCTTAACAAAAATAGACAAATGGTTTACATAGAAAACAGATTAAAAGATTAGGGTTTAAATTGACAAATTTAAAATTTTAAGGTTTATTTTGTTACAAGGGTCAAACCTTGGGCTTTTTTTTTTTTGGTGGTAATTTCCCTAGGTCTAAGGATGTCAAACTTATAAGATTTATTGTTATTTTGTTAAACTTTAAGCGTAGTTAATGTAATTTACCTAAACCAAAATAAGGTGGAACAATACTATATGCCCACAAGATAAAATGTCATAAATCATTAGGAAGTACATAGGACCATGACTCTTATGGCTACCACATTTAGCAAATTTCTATATAAAATCTACCATGGCTAATGAAGTAGCAAGATGACAGAGAACAATTACGAAAATAATACAAAAGAATAGGGCAAAATGGGAAAGGGAAAGTACAAGCCACAAAAACCTCATGGGAGTATTTATAATTTCCAGAACTACATGGATAATCCATATTTTAAGCAAATCTTAAGGAGTGTATTGTAATTTACCCTTAAAAAAAAAAAAAAAAAAACCCTCTAATAGTGTGCCAAATATTTGAGCTAAAATTTATCAAAGTCAAATCCTGTATTAAATTTATTATATCAATGACAATTATAATCCTATCAACAGAAATGACAATCATAATTACTAGATTCTTTGTGAGAAATAGATTAAATGGTCCAAATAAATATTGAAATAATTTGTGTCACATAAACATGGAACAAAATTTATTTATTTATTTTGGCATTATAACAAAACAAAAATATAATTTTACAAAGTTATTTTGACTTTCACCGTCATTACCCGCCGCCCCCCTCCCCTCAACAACCCCATTACCCCAACCATTACCTCCACCATTCACCACTATCACCACTACCCCTAATACAACTACTAATGTATTAGTTTTAAGGCCACAATTCAGCACAGGAAAACATTTTCAAAAACTATTTAGCGCATCCATCGAAATAAATGGAAAATTAATCTTTTTTTCATTTAATTCTGTGACGAATAATGTTATTTTTGGATAATAATTGTGGGTACTTGTATCAAGCTCAATACGTGGCAAGCCCCACAGGTGCCACATCACCAAAACCCCACCCACGTGGCAGGCCAATAAGGCACCACGTCGGGCATGTCGTATGTTTGATACATGGCGAGCCCTACAGGCGCCATGTGCCAAGGCAACCAAGACTATATGCTTAGCCTAAGCGGGAGCATATATATAAGCCCAAATATATCTAGATATGAAGAGCCCTGCAATAGGCAGCACCATGGCCCCGTAGGGCCCATGTTCCTTCATACCTCACTCCAAGACCAAACAACAATTCAATCAGCCCCCGGTTCACTTGGACTTGGATTGATAAACACTGGCTCTCCTAAACATTGAAATAAGCCCGCGGCCCATTCTCCTACTTGGTCGCTTAGAAGCGAGCCCCTCTCCTAAACATTGAGATAAGCCCGCGGCCCATTCTCCTACTTGGTCGCCTGGAAGCAAGCCCTTGGCTCTCCTAAACACTAAGGTGGGCCCTAGCCCATTCACCTACTTGGATGCCTGGGTTAGGAGCAGGACCCAGGCACTACTGCTCGGGATCATCAGAGGATACTGGACTGGCGGCTGAGGTCATGGGATCGTCGAGATGGTTGTCTTCTTGCTAAGACAACTCCATCTCGACCAGGCTTGGAGAAGAGGCAACAATGACCTTACGTTTATGTCATCCGATGCATATACGAAACGTTACTTTGCGCCTGCCATGAAACGTTGCTCTCTGCCTGCCGGCAAGCCACAGACGGCAGAAGGGCTTATATCACTTCTGGCAGAGTTGAGGAGGACGAGCCACCTGTCCAACAGTTTGCTTGGGCTCCAATATTCTTGTGGCCTATATAACGTATCGTATATGCAGCGAGACACAACAACAACAATATAACCAAGTCTCATGCTTAAACACCCTCTCACTTTACATTAGTGTTCAAGGTCTATTACTGCCAACCTCTCTCTCTCCAAGCTTGCCTTGATCTCCACCTCTCCACCTCCGGTGATCCCAGGCCATTGAAGTGCCCGCCATCTTCCCGGACTACCTCTAACCACACCTTTCGCCCACAATAATCTCAAATAATGTTTGGTTAATTAGAATAGATGTGGAATGTCATTGAAATAGATGAAATGAAATGAAATGAAATCATTATTTTATAATAAAATCATCAATCTATTATATTTTTACCCCATTAAAACAAGCATTACCTTCAAGTCAAAAATTGAAACCAAATTTTTATAAGGAAAAAGTTTAAGACACAAAAAACTTCAACAATTTAACCCACAATCATGTGGTATGATAAGTATCAACTTTTCATTTCTTACACACCTAATGATATAAGGCCCAACTATTATAGGTAAAGTTGTAATTCTAAAATTATGAATTTTTAATATTTCTCTTTTTAAAAATATCAAATATTATGTGCAAGTAGCCTGTGCCTTGCACGGGCATGCTTTACTAGTATATATATGTGTGTGTGTGCGTGTGTCTGCGTGTTCACGAGTCATCCTGGGTCGCGTTTAACCTATACCCATGACAAACCAATCACCTTGGGTTGAGGGTGAAGGCATCCAATATCGACTACCTATATCTTTGAAACCAGACATATTCGAGTAGAATAATTTTCGATCGGGTATCGAAACTGACCGCTTCACCATGTTGCAGAGTGTATCCCAGTAACTTCTAACCCCAAAATTTCTTTCAGACAAAGGGGTGTGAGACACAAGGATTAAGGGGTACTGAAAGATAGTAAGATTTGAGAGGGAGAGGAGCAAGAAATACAATGAGAGTAGAGAGGGGGATGAGAGATCGAAGGCTAGACAGAAGGGCTTCGTGCATGAGGGAGAGAGAAATGTGAAAGACAAAAGGAACTAAGAGAGAAGGGGGTGTGAAGGAGAGATCGGAGGATGAGAAAGGAAGATTGAGACTAAGCAGCAAAAGAGATCTCCAATGGCGCAGACGAAGCAGTCTCTAACAGTGAAGACAAAGCATCAACAATAAAGGGAGAGGCTTGAAAAAAAAAATGTATCGATCAACGAAAAATCTTCTGCAGAGATGTAAAGTTGGAATAGATAATGAAGAATAGTTTTTGAAAAGTAGAAAAGATTGTAATGAAGATGCCAGGGTAATTATGATTCTTTTTGAAAAGTTGAATGAGTGTAAGGATGATGCATTGGGTTATACGAAGAGATGAGATAAGATTGTATCTCCAGCCAATAACATAAGAGTAAGTAATATTTTCAGGCAGTTAAAGGAAGACATGCGGCTGGAATTTATCTTTAATATATCAATTCAGGTCGGGTTGAACAATTTTTTTGTTCCTAATCCGGCACCCAACTGTGAAATTGAAAAAATCAGCAACTTCCACCCATTTCTGACCGAAGTTGGTGTAGAAACCGTCCATTGGTGGTCAGGTCAGTTCAAGTCCGGGAGGTTAAGTGAGTCGGACAGATATTTGAACAGCCCTAGCACACACACAAAACTCCACTTGAAGAAATCCGTCACTTCAACCACTATTGGGGTGGACAAACGTCGGGCTGGGCCGGGTTCAAACCGAGCCGACACTACATAATAAGGGATTTTACACTACATAATAAATATGTTGACATCAATATAAATTGAAAGATCTCGTGAATAAATTGAAGAGTTTCTTAAATAAATTCAATCACACATCACCACAAATGTGAGTTTCAATAAAATCAACAAAGATAAATTCTAGATCCTAACAAAAAATATATATTTTAATGTATTATAAATAAATAAATAATTAATTAATTAATTAACGGGCCGGACCAGGCCGGATTGAAAGTATAAATCCTAAACCCAGCCCATTAATATTTCGGGTTGAAAATATTAGTCCAACCCGGCCCTATGGCATAAAACAACCTTCCCAAGCCCTACAAAAATAGGGCGGGTTGACGGGCCGATGTCCACCCCTTCTATTTCCCCCACCTCTTCAGCCATCTTCAAGAAATAAATCCCTATCTCCTCTCTCCCTCTCATTGTTTAAGCAAATATATTAAACCCAATCTCAAAATTCAAATAGACCAATGTCTAGCCAATACCAAACTCCAATGATGGATCTGCAAAGCAAAGAGCTTCGATGATAGAATGCATGGTTCTTGAGATTGAACTCCATTGATGGGAATACAAAGGTAAGAGCTTCGTCAATGGAGCTGATTCTGGAGATCAAACTTCATTGATGGGTTTGCTATCCCTACGCCCCCCATATTCTCTATCCTCTTCTCTCTACCAAAATCCCCACTCTAAACACCTGTCCACTCTTATGGGTCCTTTTTCCATTAGCAGTGTACATAAACAACCAGCAGTCACGAACCACTACCATCTTATCACAACCACCCTCTCTTCCACTCTTTTCCCAACCTCGTTACATCGATCAAAAACCGCAATTGACCAAGGTGTTTGATCAAAGCCAATCCAGACCATCAAATCCTTTTCTTCTCTATCCGCCTCCCTCTGACGTGTTGGTTTTTATACCATATCCCACCAACGCAAACGGAAGCACACCCACGCACACACCAAAGAGAAACAATCACACAGATTTACGTGGTTCGACCCAAATTGCCTACATCCACGGGAGAGAGTTTCAATTATGAACAAAATAGAGAATACATGTGAGATGGTCAAAACACTCAAAACCTACACCATTACCTGAACTTCATTCTCAAGGGTAATTGAGCCCTTGCTCACCTGGTGCCCACGGTATTTTTTTCTCACCCTTACATCTCTATTTTTTCCCTTACTACTGTCTCAATCTCTCACGAGAAATCCTATTGTCCACATGACTATTTATAATAGTCTACCTATGATAATCCTAGTTCCATACATTTAGGTAACCAAATTCTACACATTAGGTTTCCTTATCCTAACCTAAATACATGAATAAATCTACCTAATAACCGTATGTGACCCATTTTTATCACATGGGTGGACTAATCCTAATAATCACCCCCTCCACCCATGTGAGGTAAATGTTATGTGCATCCTCCAACCTGAATGTCCTAGTTTGCATGAACACTCCACCTTCACCTAGAAGATGTTGCACCGCCTTGAACCAAGTGCCCACATTATTTGCATCTCCCGCAATAGTGCTCAAACATGTCATTAGTGGCTTCCTTTGTCCTCATGCTCGAGCCGATGAGATTTGCTGCACCTCCCTAAGATGTCTCCACTGCCATGAACCAAAACCTTTATAGAAAATAGACCGGCATCTTCCCTTGGTGTACACCTTGTCGGAAACTGTCTCAGATTCTATGCTCGAAGCTTCCTTCTGTGAACATCCAGCATCCCATTGTCTTCCTCTTGGCGGCAATCAAATATCCTTGTAACTGTTGCTCACCGATGTTCACCCACGACTCATACTACTCGTCTGATGCTTGACAGTAACTCCCCTTTGTCATAACATACTCTACGAGCCTGTACAAGTTGCCAATCATGATACCTGATCAGAAAACACCGTCTAATTGTCCCCGAAACGACTGGACTTCCTGGTTGATTGAATTAGATTACTCCAGATCACCCGCAATCAAACCCGATCACCTAGATCACCGCCGAAACTGTCCAATCCCTTTAAACCTGTTCAGAATCTGAATGAATTTGCAACCCCTAAAAACCTTGAGATTAGTGTTTTAAAAAGCTTGCCTAGGCGCTAAGCGAAGCGAGGCGAGGCGCAAGGGCAGCGTTCAAAGTAGGCGAGGCGAGCCGAGTTGCGAGAAACGCGGGTAAGGCGCTGAGGTGCGCGCCTTTCGATTAGGCTCAAGACGAACGCTTTGTACACTTCGCCATCGACTGATTTGTTTTGTGTTTGTGTACTAGCCATCGACTAATCTGAGCTTCGACATCGACTGGACTCATCTTCTTCAGGTTCGTCTCTGCTTCTCTTCTCTTCTCTCTCTACTTCTCTTCTGCTTCATCTTTTCTTCTCCATTCTTCTCTTCTCTTCTCTTCTCCTCTCTTCTTTCGTCGTCTTCTCTCTCGCGATCACGATCATCGCGATCTCTCTTTATCTTCTTGATTCATATATATATATAATATTATATAATACCTATTATATAATATATAATATACTTATAGATAATATATAAAATATAATATATACTTATACATAGTAATAAAAAAAATAAACTACATGTATGTAAAATAAAATAAAAAAATTAATTGAAACACATTATTTAAAAAATATAATAAATAAAATAATATATATATTAAAAAAATTAATTATTTTTTTTCTTCTTCTCTTCTCTTCTCTTCTTATTAAAATTAATAATATACATTTTAAATATTTGTTTATGTTGAAAATTGTGCTATATTAATATTTTGCTCAACTTCTATAACTTGCGCCTCGCTTTGGTGAGGCGCGCGCCTCGCCTCGCGCCTCAGTGCTTAGGCTCCAGGTGACCTTAGCGCCTTGATGCGCCTAGAACTTTTTAAAACACTGCTTGAGATCCACCTTCGCTATGAATTTTTCTACCATGTTACTTCTTATGGAAACTTTCACCAGATTTGAACCCCTTTTTTCTGTACCACCGGAATTTCTTTCTATTTTGTGCAAGTCCTCCGTGTGTAATAATCACACCCTCTACCAACTGCACCTAGGATCAGTAACCTTTAGCTCTGATACCACTTATTGGGATTTATACCATATCCCACCAACGCAAATGGAAGCACACCCACGCACACACCAAAGAGAAAAATAATCACACAGATTTACGTAGTTCAGCCTAAATTGCCTACAACCACGAGAGAGAGAGTTTCCACTATGAATAAAATAGAGAATACAGGTGAGATGGCCAAAACACTCAAAACCTACACCACTACCTGAACTCTATACTCAAGGGTAGTTGAGCCCTTACTCACCGGGTATCTACGGTATTGTTTCTCTCACCCTTACATCTCTATTTTTTCCCTCACTACACTCTCAATCTCTCTCACAAGAAATCCTATAGTCTACATGACTATTTATAATAGTCAAACCATGAAAATCCTAGTTCCATACAATTAGATAACCAAATCCTATACATATTAAGTTTCCTGACAAATTCCGGACTATACTATCCTAACTCAAATACATGTATAAAACAACCTACTATCCTATACATGTATGGGACCCACCTTTATCATATAGGTGGACTAATCCTAACACAACGATAGAATGGTGCTAATCTCTACAATTTTGTAAATCAAACCCATATGGTGGTGAGATAGGTGGGGAGGCTCTGATTTGGTGCGATGAGTGGTTAAAGGCATTTGCTACAAGTGGGGTTGTGGCTGATATGGCTAATGGTAGTGCTATATTGTGGTGTGGTTGTCAACAGTTAGAGTGGTCAATCAGTGGTGACTAGTGTGATGATGGAAGGAGAAATTCAAAGGTGATGGAAGCCGTTGAAGGAGGAGAAGAAAATTGGAGTTTTCAATGAAGGTGGAAGCCATTGGAGGGTGAATGGGAGAAAAGAGAGAATAAGGGTTTGTGGTATGGTTGGTTATAAGGGTGATGGTGTAAGTGGGAAGAACAAAAAAGAATAAGGGTGGTAATTTTGACATTTTAAAACATAATTTTGCTAACTTCAGCCGATTTTGTTAAAATTTGTAACGGCACCAAACGTAAGAGAGGTTATTTATATTGTCAGGTAAAGTAAGAAAAGACAATGTAATTTCCAAAATCTTAGGGAGGTTTCGTGTAGTTAACCCTATTCTTTTTTAATTTGCCGATACACTTGTTTTATCCTCCATTCTTGTTTGTTCATCCTTTGACAATGTAGCCATTGACTGTATTTAAAATGACATTCTTGAAAATGAGTTTTAAATTTGATATTGTTTATTGAAATGAGTTATCTTCTGACTTGTATCATGAAAAAATGAAGAGATGAGATGCCTAATTTTAGTAGACAAGGACATATATATATGTATGTATTTAACTAGGTAGACAAATAATAGATAGTTGAAGGTAATGTTATCCACTCTTTTCATATTGGTAGAAATTTATAGTATGTTGCACCTTTTTAGGAAAATTTAAAAGAGGAGTTATATGTGTATTCATCTCCAAAGTTAGAATCCTCGATATGATAATAAGAACACACGACAACCATAAACCGATATTTGGATATGATTTAAGAGCAGGATTTACCGCAATAGCAGCCAGTGACAATGGCAAAATTAGTGGCATACGATGCGGAAATGTTCGCGACTCCGTGAACTTTGCCATGTTTTGATATCAATCCAACTCCCCCGCCGGCAATTCCTAGAAGAGAAAATTGAAAGAAAGAAAAAATCAATCAGAAACTAGAAACTTCATGGCAAACCAAATTTCCCTCCTCTCTCTCTCTCTCTCTCCCCTTCTGTTTGGATGGAAAGAAAACGTAGGAAGAGAAAGGAACGATTTGGATACTTGAATTAAATGTTTCCAAATTGTGATCATCCAAACACGGTGCAGTGAAAAGAGAATAAATTTTTAAGAAAATAGGGTTTTAGAGAAAGACCAGCGAGGAGGGTGGGAAAGAGAATGCGCTCCTTCCAAGACTCCAATGAGGAAGATGGTGAATTCACTTCTTCTAGGGTTTTATCATCTGCACCCATTTTTGATTGCTCTCTCTCTCTCTCTCTCTCTCTCTCGCTCTCCCTCTCTGTGTGCGGTTGACTAGGTACCAAGAAGCCGTGGAAATGGATCGGATTCCCTAAACCCCCCAAACCGGTCGGCGATGTAGAGAAAAGCCGACCGCTTCTTCACCTTTTCGTGTGTCCAAACACACACAGAAGGAGTATTGGTCGTACATTACACTGACATCCCTTCACGTTTGGAGAAATTACACTCTGCCTCTAAAGTTTGACAAAATTACAATAATTTCTTATAGGTTAAAGAACGTGACATTTTTAACTCATTACCCTCTTTATTTTTTTTTTTTTATTTTTAGGGACAATTACAAAAAATAAATAAATAATTAAGGTTTGAGTCTTGTAACAAAAAATATATATATTTTTTTTATTTTATCAATTTAAATTCTAATATTTTGATTTGTTTTCAATTTAAGTCATTTTTCTATTTTCGTTAAGTAAAAAATGACGAAAAATAATATTTTAATATTTAAACTCAATGTAGATATACATAAAATGGCTAAAATACTTTTTTTTATTGAGTGTAATGACTAAAATATTCATTTTTTCATCAATTTTCCTAAAGGAAAATAGGCAAATGATTTAAATTAAAAATAAATCAAAAGTATAAGATTTAAATTGATGAAATTAAAATTTCAGAATTTATTTTATTACAAGGTTCAAACCTTAGAGTTTTTCTTTGTAATTTCCCCTTATTTTTATTATTATAATTTTATCCTTACATGAAATTACATTTCAGTTGTCAACCTATAATCCTAATTTTTCTTCTCACTCTCATCTTCTTCAAGCTACTGCCACTTACTTCACCAATGTCGGCACAACAATGTCTCCAATATGCTGTCCACTTCTCTTATCCCCTACAACCCCACAACCCTCTCATTTTAGCCAGCCACCCCCACTACCTTCTCACATCCCTACAACCACCATTGTGAATTTGCTCCGAATCTAGGGTTAGGAAAAAGAAAAAGAATGACTAACAGAGAGTGTTCAATTTACCAGTGTCGAACATGTGATTGGAGTTTGGATTACCAATGTCAAACACATGACAATCAGAGGTGGCAGAGGGAAGACAAAAAAAACAAAAAAGAAAGGGAAAAGAAAGATAGATACAAAGAAAGAATGTGAAATTCATTATACGGAGAAAATTGATATATCGAAAAGTGTAAAAATACAAAATAAAAATTTTGAATTTTTTGAATGAGTGTAATAAGAAAATAGGTGTAAGGAAACCAAATTGTTGTGTAAATATAATTACCCTTGGTTGAAACATTAATGTCATTAACAACATTGTTGATTTTATCACTTTCTACTTTTCAGAAAATTAAATTTTTATATTTTTGCATTTTCTTGTTTTTAGTTAAAAATTTAATATTTAAAGAAATTTTTTTATTTTTTTCAATATCCCCAACCTAGATACACTTAAAAAATATAATATTTATGAAAAAAATCTTTAAAAAATTCATCAAATACTAATAATACAAAAATTCAGTACATTTTCATATTCCTATGTATTTATTGAATTTTTAAAATATTTTTTTCACAAATATTTTACTTTTTAGGTGCATCTAAATTATGTGCATCTAGAAAGTAAAAAATTTACTTAAAATATTAAAAAAATTCACTAAAAAACCCACGAAAAACAAAACATTCAATTTTCATAGAATCAATCAAAACTAAATAAGGTGAATGGTTTTTCTGTGACTTTAAAGCGAAATTAAAGTAGAACTCAATCGCAAGACATAGAAACCAAATGAACAAAAGAGATTGCAAAGAAACCAAATGAAAACTATAATTATATAAATGGAATTGTCACTTGTCACAAGTTACATTAACAAGAACAACAACATTTTTCAAATATCAATCAACAGAACAAGCTATAGTTAGAACTACTCCTAACAATGGCTAACTGCTACGGCTACTCCCAACTACTAAGAGCTACTCCTAGAATTTTATATTTCTTCGAAATCGCAACTTTTATACTTCTTTGTTGGTCATTTCTTCTTCTTTTTGCTCATTCCATGCCTTCCTTGATTTTAGCTCCACTCAACCATAATCCCTATATGCTAGGAACTGCTTCATTTTTAGTATGTGCCTCCTATTCTTCAGTTGTTCACAACGGCTATATTTCCTGGCCCATATTTGATCAATCTAGGCCACGTCAACATCAATCTAGGTCATGTTGCATATTTTAGTACCAATACTACCCTATCTATCAAACTCAATTGGCCTTTCCACAAGTGCCTCCTCTGCCTTTCCATATGTAAATAACCCAAGGAAACTGGGGCTACTATATCAGAAGCCTTTGAAAAACCTCGATTCATCCGACTCAATAAGAAAAAGAGAAGCTACTCACACTTCATTATTGAGGAGGTTTGGCTCCCCTACAACCTTGAAGGTTCATTCAGAATTAGGTTTCCAAACTAAGGGTGTGAAAATTTCAAAATGTGTAAACTAAGAAAATGTGTGAACTAACGAAAATTGGTGTGAAAATATAAGCCTCCACCTATGAAGTTTAGAAGTTAGGAGGCAACAAAAGAACATCCTGACAAGTGGGAAGAACATTGAAGCAGAGAAGTTCCAAACTTAAAGCATTGACTGAGCAATTCAGACACAGAAAACGATAGAATGATTTGATTTCTACCTTACCAAGAATTACACATTAAGCTCCAATTTGTAACCAATCGTTCCAAAAGTTTAAACTGTTAAGAAATGAACTCAATAATGTAATCAACCCATCCAACATAAATTTCACCAAGTCCAACACGAAAAGAATAGACAAATATAACTGCACTTTTAAAACCATACATGGAATTAACCCAACCATTATTCTCAGACCATCAAAAGCAACCATGGAATATTGATAGTTTTCAATAGTTGCAGAAGAGTTCAGAAGGTGAAAATTCAAAAAAAACATACATTACGGTGACAATGGAACAATTTTAAAGTTCAAGATAAATGGGAATTATATGAGGAGAGAAGAAAAAGAACAGAAACAAGCTAATAAACTTATGCTCGTTAACTTACCTTTTTGGGAAAAAAAATTGAGTACACATTTTCAAATTCTAATTTCTAATGCATTTTGCAAAACATTGACAACTACGATTAGTTTGAGAAATGGTTTCAAGTGCTTACTATGAGACTAAAGGTTGTGGTTGGATAATAGATTTTGGTAGCGATTTCAAAAGGGAAAAAAGAAAAGGTGGGTGAAATGTGAACGAAATATAGTTACATTTCACCTATTTTTTCTCTTTCCCTTTTTAAATCCCAACACAAATCCATGATCCAAACACAACCGAAGTGAAGTACGAGTTTTGAGGTGTTTATGATAATGATGCATGTAACCTTGAAGTCATTGAATTAGAAACAGAAATCTGCTATTAACAGTCATAAAGTCTTTCATGATCTGTACAACCAAAAGATATATATATATATATGTAAGGAGCAAAAAGATAGGGGCTGAATTGCTAACATATAGGATTTCAGCTTGTTTCTGAACCAAAACTTTCAAGAGACTGATGTGTCTGGCTCTACATCTTCTGAAGCCGAGAAGCCGTTGACTCCTTGATTACGTTCCCAGTCACTATTCTGCGCTGAAGGCTCGGACTTTCTTCGTGAACCTGCGCCGCTTCTTCTCCGATGTTCTGAGAATTTTGTTTATAGTAACTATTTAAAACCAGAAGAAGATAGAAACACAAGTGCATCACCAAAAAGAGTGAGGTAAGCTTACTTTTATTATTAATTGCAGAGCGAGTCAATGCTAAGAACTCATCCCATTTGAATTGCCGAAGATCTTGCTTCTCCTCCTCCGAGAGTTCAAAGTTGGGTTCTCTCCCACACATAAACGCAGCCCTGCAAATACAGAAAAACAACTAATGAGATTTCCATAACACATTATTTATCGCACACACCACCTTTTCCTCTGTATGGCTGAGCAAGAAAAAAAAGACCTAGTAAAATCACATCACCAAACCAAGAAAAAATAAAAATAAAACAGTAAAAATAAGAGGAAGCCTAAATACAATGAGTACAAGACAACTTTTTACCTGCTAAAAGGTGTGGCCTTGAAGTTTTGAGTCTCTCTAAGTAGCTATGAATGTTAGGAAAACCCTCTGATCCTTAACTATTGAGACTCCTGCCTATACTATAAGAAAGAAAATGTAGAAGAGTGTTCCCTGCACTCATCTTAAAAGGAAAAAATACACCCAGTTTAGTCCCCATTTGATGGGTGGTCTGATGGGTGGTCTGAGAGAGGTAGATTGGATATAAATCTAACCCAAAATCTATTCTCGTGTTCTCAACCTCACTTCCCAATTGACTTCTTTCTATGGTATTCACAAAATTAATCAGTGTGTTTGGTTTGAGTTTTTTGGTTTTCATGTTTTTTTGTTTTTAGTGAATGTTTTTAAAATTTTAAACATTTTTTTTACTTTTTTAGATGCACTTTACTTAGATGTATCTAAAAAGTAAAAAAATTGTGAAAAAATATTTTAAATAATTAATAAATACAAAAAGGTTTTTTTTTGTATTTTTGATATTTAGTGAATTTTTAAAAGGTTTTTTTCACAATTTTTTTACTTTTTAGGTATATTTATGTTAGGTGTGTCTAAAAAGTAAAAAAAAAAATTGCTTAAAATATTAAAAAAATTCAATAAAAACAAAAAAACACGGAAAACAAGAAAGTAGAATTTTCTGAAAAGTGTTTTTTGAAAAACTTAACCAAGCAAGCTGATTCTTTAAGTTCTTGTTCCTCATGGAGAAAACAATAAACTAAAGAGTGTTGCTATTTGCCCCCACCTAATTTCTTTGGACCCTTACCTTCAAAATTTGAAATTTTCATTTTTTTTTTTTACTTCGGATCCTTACCTTATTCCCAATTCTACCCTCATTTCCTAAATCCTAATCCAAGCCCCACCTCCATCTCCACCTCCACCTCCATCGCAACACACCCTCCATCACCCCACCCTCACTCTTGGAATGCCCCATCCTCCCCTTCCCTGTGCACCACCGCAATCCAACCCCTCTTCTTCTTCTTCTTCGTGATCTCTCTCTGTTGGGTATACCTCCTTATTGGAGTGTGGGACCCAATTGGTTTGTTAAAGAGTTTAATTTGGTTTAGTATTAATTATAATATATTTTTATATATTATATTTAATTTGTGGAGACCCAATCCAATTTAGAAACAACTAAGGTTTGATAATAAATCCTAAATTCACAATATTTTAGGGTTTGTTTTTGCTCATCCCGAGGTGAAGAGAACGACTGCTACACATACTCCACTTTGTTGAAATCAATTATTTGGGTGTGTGAACAGTGGAATTAATTTGGGTGGTTCTTTGCTTCTTTTTCGGTGTTGATTTGGTTCGTTATTTTGGATCTTCTACAACTCTGGCTCTGAAGATTTTTGTTCATCTATTTGGTGAGGTCTTTCCTCTTGTTTATTTGTGATTATTTGGAATTCACCTAAGGGTAGTTTGTGAGACCATTCGTGTCTCGTTTGTAATCGTTTGGAAACTATTTGGTTGATAGTGGAATCGGATTTCGATCCCGTGGACGTACCTCACATTGAGGGAACCACGTAAAAATTCTTGTGTTGCTTTTGATTTAATTTTTCCTCATTAGTTTTTATTCCTATTTATTGATTTACTTGTGGGAATTATATATTTTCCCTAACAACTGGTATAAGAGCTTACGGTTTATTTGGGTTTATTTATTTGTGTAAATCAATGGAGGGGAATGTGGGTCGTATATCTAGCTTCAATGGAAGCAATTGGGTAACTTGAAAAACTAAAATGGAGGACCTATTATTTTGTAAAGATTTATATGGGCCTATTGAGGGTGATAGTGGCAAACCTGATGATATGAAAGATGATGAGTAGAAGAGGCTTAATCGAAAAGCCGTTGGTGTTATCCGTCAATGGATTGATGACAGTGTGTTTCATCATGTTGCTACTGAAACTTCAGCACATGATTTATAGAAAAAATTAGAAGGCCTTTATGATAGGAAATCAGCCACAAATAAAGCTTTTCTGTTTCGTAAGTTGGTTAATTTAAAATATAAAGAGGACAGCCCTATTCCGGAACATCTGAATAAAATAAAGAGTATTGTTAACAAACTTGCTTCTATGAAAATTATTTTTGATGATGAGTTGCAGGCTTTGATGCTACTTAGTTCTTTGCCCGAAAGTTGGGAGACTTTGGTTGTGACGGTTAGTAATTCGGCACCCGATAGAGTTGTCACAATGGGCCAAGTCACTAGTAGCTTGTTGAATGAAGAAACTAGAAGAAAATCAGCGGGTTCCTCTCATTTAGAAGCATTCGTTGTGAGAGGCCGAAGCAAAACAAGGGGGAGGAGTAAGACTCCTCATGGTCGTGATCAAAGCCGTGACAAATCGAAAGATGATTCTTTTTCAAAGAAAGACATTAAGTGCTATTATTGCCATGAGAAAGAGCACATGAAACGGGAATGCCAAAAGCTCAAGAATAAGGAGAAAATGCATGACAAAAGTATGGATAAGAAGCAAGAAGACACAACGGCAGTTACTACCGATGATCTCATGGTTGTTTGTGAAGATGATTGTATCAATTTTGTGGGCCAAGAGAGTAATTGGGTGATTGATTTCGGTGCTTCTTTTCATGTGACTTCTCGAGTTGATTTCTTCACTACCTACACCGAAGGAGATTATGGTTTTGTTCGAATGGGTAATGAAGGTTTGTCTAAAATTATTGGCATGGGTGATGTTTGCTTGGAAACAAATTTGGGCTGCAAGTTGTTACTTAAAGATATGAGGCATGTTCCCGACATTCGCCTGAATTTGATCTCTACTGGGAAGCTAGATGATGAAGGCTTCAACAACAAATTTGGTGATGGAATATGGAAGCTCACAAAGGGTTCTTTGGTGGTGGCTAAGTGCAAGAAGACTCATACACTTTATTCGATGCAAGGAAAAATTTGTAAAGGTGTTGTCAATGCACTTGAAGATGATACTTCTACCGAATTATGGCACAAGCGGCTTGGCCACATGAGTGAAAAGGGGCTGCAAGTATTGTTCAAGAAAGAGCTTCTACTCGGTTTGAAAGATACACATCTCAAAACTTGTGTTCATTGTTTGGCGGGTAAACAACATAGAGTTTTTTTTCATAAAAATGTTGCTTCTAGAAAAGAAAATGTTTTGGAGTTGATTCATTCGGATGTTTGTGGTCCTTTAAAAGTTAGAACACATGGTGGTGCACTTTATTTTATTACTTTCATTGATGATTATTCAATGAAAGTTTGGGCTTTTCTACTAAATACTAAAGATCAAGTTCTAGAAGTATTTAAGCATTTTCAGGCCATGGTTGAAAGAGAAACAGGGCAGAAATTGAAGTGCATCTGATCAGACAATGGTGGTGAATACATTGGGTCATTTGATGAGTATTGTCGCAGCCAAGGTATTTGGCACCAAAAGACAGTTAAGAAGACTCCTCAACAAAATGGAGTTGCCGAGAAGATGAACCGCACTATTGTGGAAAGAACAAGGTGTTTGCTTTCACAAGCTAAATTGCCAAGATCCTTTTGGGGTGAGGCATTGAGGACAGCGGTTGACGTGATCAATTTGTCTCCTTGCTATCCTTTGAATGGTGATGTTCCAGAAAGAGTTTGGACCGGTAAAGATGTATCTTATGAGCACTTGAGAGTGTTTCGTTGCCGAGCTTTTGTTCACATTCCAAAAGATGAGAGGTCCAAGCTTGATAGTAAGTCAAGACAATGTATTTTTCTTGGCTATGGGCGTGATGAATTCGGGTATAGATTGTGGGATCCGGTTGACAAGAAAATCATTCGAAGCCGTGATGTTGTGTTTCTTGAAGACCAAACAATTGAAGATTTTGGCAAAGGTGATCAACTGGAACAAAAAACTAGTGATCTCATTGACATGGATCCATCTCCTTCATCTTCGGTGGATGATGAAAATGGGGGAGATGTGCAGCCACCTATTGAAGATGTAGAGGATGATACTAATCCTAATGAAGTTGAGCCAGAAATTGAGGAAGAGCATCCAACTCAAGAACCGCCACCACAACTTGAGTTGAGGAAATCTACAAGGGCCCGACAACCTTCAAAAAAATATCCTCCCAATGAATTTGTGTTGATTTCCGATCAAGGGGAGCCTGAGAGCTACCAAGAAGCAATTGAGCATGCAAAGAAAAGTGATTGGAAAAAGGCCATGGACGAGAAGATGAATTCCTTGCTTGAAAACCAGACTTATGACTTAGTGAAGTTGCCTAAGGGGAGGAAAATTCTGAAAAATAAGTGGGTTTTCAAATTGAAGAATGATGGCAAGAATCTGAGGTACAAGGCACGTCTTGTTGCGAAAGACTTTGGGCAAAAGAAAGGTATTGACTTTGACGAGATTTTCTCACCGGTTGTAAAGATGTCTTCTATTCGGGTTGTATTTGGCATAGCTGCAAGTATGAACCTTGAAGTTGAGCAACTTGATGCGAAGGCCGCATTTCTTCATGGTGATCTTGAAGAAGAAATTTACATGGAGCAACCGGAAGGTTTTGTGGAAAAAGGAAAAGAGAAATTTGTTTGCAAATTGAAGAAAAATTTGTATGGTCTCAAGCAAGCCCCGCGGCAATGGTACAAAAAATTTGACTCTTTCATGATGAATAATGGTTTTTCTAAAACCACTTCGAACCATTGTGTGTTTGTGAAAAATTTCCCGGATGGCAAATTTATTATTCTTTTGCTTTATGTTGATGACATGTTAATTGTGGGTCAAGATTCTACCATGATAAACAGGTTGAAATTGGAGTTGAGCAAGTCTTTTGCTATGAAAGATTTGGGACCGGCAAAGCAAATATTTGGTATGAAAATTGTTCGTGATCGCAAAGAGGGGCTGATTTGGTTGTCTCAAGAAAGCTACATTAAGAAAGTTCTTGAGAGGTTCAACATGAATAAAGCAAAGCCAGTTGGTTGTCCACTTGCGGGTCACTTCAAGCTTAGTTCGAATCAATGTCCTACAAGTGAGAGACAAGGAAGAGATGCTGAAAGTTCCTTATGCTTTAGCAGTTGGTTCTTTGATGTACGCCATGGTTTGTACAAGGCCGGATATTGCTCACGCCGTTGATGTGGTGAGTCGATTTCTCTCTAATCCGGGTAAAGAACATTGGGCAACGGTAAAATGGATCCTAAGGTATCTTCAAGGGACTTCGAAGGTATGTTTGTGTTTTGGGGATGGTAAGCCGATGCTTGATGGGTTCACAGATTCTGACATGGCTGGTGATGTTGATTCTAGGAAATCTACTTCGGGGTATTTGATGACTTTTGCAGAGGGAGCTGTGGCATGACAATCTAAATTACAAAAATGTGTTGCTCTCTTAACTACCGAAGCTGAATTTATTGCCATTACAGAAGCTTGCAAAGAAGAGTTATGGTTGAAGAAATTTTTGCAAGAGTTGAGTTTAAAGCAAGAAAAGTATGTGCTTTATTGTGATAGTCAAAGTGCTATTCACTTGAGTAAAAATTCTACTTTTCATTCGAGATCAAAACACATTGATGTGAGATACCATTGGATTCGTGATGTGTTAGATTCAAAGTTGTTGCAACTCGAAAAGGTTCACACAGATGATAATATTTCGGATATGTTGACTAACACTTTGTCGAGGGACAAACATTTAAAGTGTCGAACTTTGGCGGGTATGGTTGATGTCTCCACGTAAGTCGGTAGGGGGAGAATTGTTGGGTATACCTCCTTATTGGAGTGTGGGATCCAATTGGTTTGTTAAAAGGTTTAATTTGGTTTAGTATTAATTATAATATATTTTTATATATTATATTTAATTTGTGGAGACCCAATCCAATTTGGAAACAACTAAGGTTTGATAATAAACCCTAGATTCACAATATTTTAGGGTTTGTTTTTGCTCATCCCGAGGTGAAGAGAACGGCTGCTACACATACTCCACTTTGGTGAAATCAATTATTTGGGTGTGTGAATAGTGGAATTAATTTGGGTGGTTCTTTGCTGCTTTTTCGGTGTTGATTTGATTCGTTATTTTGGATCTTCTACAACTCTGGTTTTGAAGATTTTTGTTCATCTATTTGGTGAGGTCTTTCCTCTTGTTTATTTGTAATTATTTGGAATTCACCTAAGGGTGGTTTGTGAGACCATTCGTGTCTCGTTTGTAATCGTTTGGAAACTATTTGGTTGATAGTGGAATCGGATTTCGATCCCGTGGACGTACCTCACATTGAGGGAACCACGTAAAAATTCTTGTGTTGCTTTTGATTTAATTTTTCCGCATTAGTTTTTATTCCCATTGATTGATTTACTTGTGGGGAATTATATATTTTCCCTAACACTCTCTCAGTCAATCTCTCTATCCTCTCTCTAACTCAATCGATAGTGAGGGTTAGGGTTGTGGGGGGTGGCAATTGCGAGGGTGGCGAAGAGGTGTTGTGGGGGTGGTAACATGATTATCAAAATCGCGATCTAAAATTTCCAAAACAATCCAAATTGTTGTAGGATCAGTGTAATAGCAAGATCACGAGTAGGATCGTGTGGGATCGTATAGAATCGTAGGTAGTATCATGGGGTTTGTGATTTTTTACCTTATTTTTAATATGCATCATCCTTATTTGTATTTTTACCTCATTGGAATAAAGTAGAATCTTACGATCGTCAAACCAATCCATGACACCCTCTCATAGATCCTTGTAGGATCTCGATTTTAACAACCATGGGTGGAAGGAGGGGTTACAAGGCTAAGGGAGGCTGGGGGAGAGATGACGCTGGCAGGGATGGGTTGTGGACAGGGGTGGGCGACGTTGGGAAGGGTTATCGGAGCTGGGGGCTGGGTGGGGAGGGTGCCAACAAGAGCTGGTGGAGTGGAGGTGGGGGTAGGGTTAGGGTTAGGGTTAGGGTTAGAGATGGGGATAAAATGGGAATTCTATGTTAGGATAAAATTCTAATAGGAAAAAAATATTGAAAGGGATGGGAGTACAAAGAAGAAAACTGGATACTATTAGGAGCACTCTAAACTAAATCCTATAGCCACACCACACTCACACTTCATCGAAGGTAGGGACAAAGCTAGAAATTTGTTTTAGGAGGGGCCAAAATAAATGTAGCAAAAAAAAATATTTTAGTAAAAGGGAAATTTTAACATATACTTTAAGAAAAAAACTATTAATGAGAAAAATCAATTAATTTATATTAGTCAATAATGAAATCAATAGGATTATAACTATTATATTAAATAATTTGGGATCATCTTATAACTGATCAAAGGTCTCCATTTGACCTCAATGAATATTATTGTATTCTTCACCTATAAATATAGGTGTTTCTCATGTATACAAACTATCCAAGTGAATTCTTAGATGTTGAATGTGGGTGAATGTAGGACAAGATTAGTCGAACCACGTTAAATTCTTGTGTTCTCTCCATTTTCTATTTGTCACATCTCTTCATATTCAAAATCACAGTTCCACAATGAAATAATTCATAACCACAAAAGACTCTTAACAAATCAAGTACGTTATTTCACACCACTGTGTGTTTTCAAGAACAAAATTTTATAATAATTCTTTCTCGTGCTTATGAGAATTTCTTGCTTGTTTCAATCTATCCGTGCCTTAGTAAGGTCAGTATAAAAAAAGAAACAAAAGCATAGGTAAAAGGAAGGTGATCTGACACGTATGTATGGAGAGGGAGATCCACACCCTCCCTCTCATGTGGGTGGCCCCACTATGGTAAGATAGTGGATTTAAAAAAATAAAACAAATCAAAGCTTTGCTGCATCTTCAGTTCAAGACTAACAGAAATGGATGAGACTGCCTAGAAACTCATACAATTTGAACCCTAGTTATATCAATATTAGTATAAAATGAGAACCTAACAAAAATCAAACAAAAAAGTATTTAATGTAGCATTGCGAGCCTCATATGTAGATACATTACATCCCAAATGATATTTGAAACAACATTAAACGACATTGATTAATCAACCTAGCATTTGCAACGATGACCAGTGTTTACCTTTGCCCCAATAATGAGGGTGGGACTGTATTATAGTTTAAATAAAAGACCCTACAAGGACGGTACCACTACTGTGGTAGCTTTAAGGACAACATGAGACCTATCATTTTATATAGGATAAGGACCTTTTGCTTTCATGTGTTGTGGCTGAGATGTAGAAGGTAGAAGAAAAAAGTACAATGTTTGCAATATAATAAATACTGCAGATAGGATTTTTTCCAAATTGAAATAAAGCTCCATTTGTTTCAGAAGAAAACATTTTCTACAAGATCTTTTTTTTTCAGAAAATGTTTTCCCATGTTTAGTTGCATTATTGAAACTAATGTACTAGTGATTGTATTAGTGGTGGTGGAATGGTGGCCGCAGGATGGAGATGAGGTGGAGGTGGCGGTGGCAGTGGTGGTGGGGTGTAGAGGTGATAGTAGTAGTGGTAGTGTGGGGGCATTGGTAATACTTCAACCCGAAAATGTTTTCCACTTTTAAAAAGTGGAAAACATTTTTTTCCGTAAATAAACTTGTTTACGGTTGACTTTCATTTTTCATTGTACTAAATGCCAGAAAATGCAAAAAAAATATTTTTACAAACAGAGTGTAACTCTTAAATTCACTAACATGAACTAAGGTAGCAGATATGAAGCAGACTCCAAGATGAGAAAGCACAAGCTACAGTTTCTGCAAATCATATTAAGCCGAAGACCTTTTTCTAACAACTGCCTGCAAGGTCAAAGTTGGTGTAAATACCTGTCATACAAACGAGCAGCTTCTACTTGAGTGCCAACAGTTCCCAAGTGAATTTGTTTCTTGTCAACTTTTATTGCTGCTTGCCATTTCATATTCTTAAAATAGACACCTCTCATCAGACACGGTTCTTGGTTCTCAAAATGCTTTCTCCTGTGTCGCTTTCTGTGTTTGACTTCAGGCACTACAAAAAACACATGCATCATTCTAAAGAGAAAAAAGGCATTGCTGGGAGGAATACAAAAGCATCAAAACACCACTCAGATATTGTTGATTATGACACCACCTGGATATACAAAATCTATAGTAACTAAAATGTGTGAATGTGCATATAAAAAGAAAAACCTGGATGTTGTTGATTATGCTTCTCTTTTGACATGCTAGAACCAGATGCATTTGATGCCCCAGGACTTACTTTTGAAATGATTTTCTGGGAAGCAACATGTATTATTTGAATATAAGCTTGAATTATAGGCCAAAAGACGTAAACAAACAATTTGGCATACAGAAGCATCAAAAAAAAAAAAAAATTCATTCACTCACAGAAGCATTATTAAATTAAGTAATCATGTAAAGGCACACCACTAATTACTTCTTATTGACATTGGCCTTTTAATGCACTAAAGTCATTGCACTTTTGTCCTAGAGCTTTATATCCCATTAGGCATTAATTTGTGAATTTTCAACCTGCAAAAAAATGGAAAAGAACTGCTACAGGATAGTTTTTGGCATTACCAGATTTTACAGTTTGAATGTTTTACAACAAACAAGTACATTGTTCCCCAACGCCCATCCAATGTGGACTAAATTGGGCATACTTATTTTTTTCTTTTTTATCGTACTATTGAATTGTGATCAAGCAGATCTTTAGCTCCTTGTCTAATCAAGATAATGATCTTTACTTCTATACATGGCTAGATCTTCTTCTTCTTCTTCTTCTTTTTAACTCAACCACCAACACTTGACTCTCAAACAAGTGTTGTGTTGAATATAGAAATCAAAATATTATGTTTGAATATGGAAATTAGAATAGAAATTATTTTGATTATAGGATTCTTATCTTGTGTATATTGTTTCCTAAATTGTATCATGAATATATTATATATACGTGACCTCTACCTCATTGATTGGTAAGTCAAGTAATTCTTTCCAATTTTTTTGGTATCAAAGCCTCCCTGTTCGTCACTCTCTCAATCACCCATCACCACCGACTGCCTTCTTTCTTCTCTCTAGCCTCCGATAGCCCTTTCCAGCCATTTTTTGCCCTCCGACAGCCTCAGCCCAGCCTTTTTTTAGCCTCCGACAGCCCTTCCCGGCCTTTGCCTAGCCTCTAACGGCCCTTTCTAACTCCTTTTCTCCCTCCGACAACCTCGGCCCCAACCTAACCTCCGCAGCCCCTCTCCTTTGTCTTCACCTCAGCAGGTCTTCTTTGTCCCTGTTGAGGCTCTAGTTGCTGCCAACCAGACTTGGTTTTGGTCTTATGTGCTTCGGCTACCTTTTAGGTGGTCCGTGGCTGTTTTTTACCCCTTCTTCGAGTGATGAGACTGATGTATTAAGCCCCTTTGTCTATCCTTTTATTCTTTTGGGCTACCGGGTTTATTTAGTAGCATCTATTTGGATAAACCATTGAGTTTTTTTCCAACTTCTTATTTTTTCTTGGACTATTTTGCTATCTTTGTGTGTTTTTCAGCCCCTCTTCTCCCACCATGATTGATCCATCCTCTGCTGATATACCCACCAAGCCTGTCCCAATTACTTCTGATCTTTCTCTTTCTCATCACACTCCTGTTCATCGTATTACAAGTGTGATGTTGAATGGGAAAAATTTTACCACCTGAAGCCGCTCCCTTAAACTCTATTTAGAGGGCAACGGAAAAGCTCATTGACTTTTATCTTCCACTACCTAGCCTGCTACAACAGATCCTACTTGTGCACAATAGGATATTGATAACTGTACTATTTTGGGATGAATGTTCAACTCTATAGAAGATCGTATTTATCACATGTTTCTCTATTGCGACACAGTTCCCGGTCTATGGCATGCCTTGTCACAGATGTATGCTCATGCTCATGCTCATAACAATGCTGGCATCTTTGAGCTCTATCAAGATATTGCTCATGCTTCCCAGTCTGCCTTGGGTCTTTCTGTGTCAGAATTCTTTGGATACCTTCAGGCCCATTGGGAAGAATTGGCTCAATATGAGCCTTTGATTGAGTTACCAGCAGATGTTGCCTCTCTTGTGTCCAAACGCCTTACTCACCAGCATACTTAACAGTTTTTGATGGGTTTACACTTTGAGTTTGAATCCCTTCAAACTCAGATTTTAAACACATCACCTATGCCCTCTCTCTATGAGGTCTTTGCCACATTGATAGTGATGAGCGTCGTAGGCGTCTAGTTCAGCCTAATCCTTCTCCTCTGTCACCAGTTTTATCTGATCAGATGGCTCTTGCTGCAAAATCTGGTTCTTGGGGTTCTACTGGTCTAGTTACTTGTCATCATCATGGCGTTTCTAGTCATGTTAAGGCTCTTTGCTTCAAACTTCATCCTAAGTTAAGGTAACATTCCTCTCGCCCTCGTAGTGTTAGCACCCCTCGCACTGCGGCTCTAGTGGATTCCGCTACTCCTACTACTGGGTCTCCTCATCTCCCTAATTTACAGGAGTCAGCTTCAGGCTCAACTTGGATCTCTTACTACTAGTTCTCCTGGCCCATCATCTACCACTACTGCCACCTTTGCAACAGGTACTTCCACCGCTTTCCATGTTCGGTCTGCTAGTCCCTCATGTGTTCTAGATTCTAGGGTTAATAATCATATGACGAGTGAGTTTTCCTTTCTTTCTTCACTAGTCCTTACTACTATTGCCCAATCTATGTGTCTTGCTAATGGTTCGTTATCCTCTGTCATAAGGGTGTAGTGTCTTTATCCCCTACCATTACTTTATCATCTATTTTGCATGTTCCAAATTTTGCATAGTCTCTTATCCATTAGTCATCTTGCCAAACAATTTAATTTTGCTGTCATCTTCTTACCCTCCTCTTGCCTTTTACAAGACCTGAGTTCAAAGAGAATTTTTGGCAAGGGCTATGAGCGTGATGGACTGTACTACTATAGGGATCTATCGGACGAGCCTTTCTCTTCTTCTTTAGCTAGTTTTCAAGCCTCTGTTTTGCCTGCTTGCATGTCTTATGTTTTTAATATTCAAACTTTAAAATTATGGCACGATCGTATGGGTCACATTAATATTTAGTATTTATGTAAACTTTTTCCTTCATTTAATAAAGTTTGCAAAGATTCTAAGTTTCATTGTGTGGTTTGTGAATTGTCTAAGCATACCCGTACTAGCTATATCCCTCCTATGACTCGTGCTCCTAATGTTTTTGATCTTATACATTATGATGTTTGGGGCCTTTCCCTTGTCACAGTTTTTTCTGGTCATAGATATTATGTGACTTTTATTGATGATCACACTAGGTGCACTTGGAGTTATCTAATTCTTCGTAAGTCTGACGTCTTTCCCATTTTTGTACAATTTTTACAGATGGTTAAAACTCAATTTCATACAATTGTTGGGACTATCAGTTCTAATAATGGTGGGGAACATATTTCTAATGCATTTCGTTCTCATCTTAATCAAACCAATATTCTTCAACAACTTACTTGTCCTCGGACCCCTGAACAAAATGGTGTTGTTGAACGCAAAAACCATCATATTATGTCTGTTGTCCGGTATCTTCTTCGAGGTATGGGTGTTCCCAAGTCTTATTGGCATATGACTGTCCTTACTGCTGTTTACCTCATTAATAAGATCCCTAGTTGTGTGTTGCATGGACTCACTCCGTTTCATACCCTTATACCCACCACCACTCTATTTCCTCTCTTACCTCGTGTCTTTGGGTGTACCTGTTTTGTTCAAAATCGGAGTCCCAGTCGCACAAAGTTAGATGACAAACGTATTCGTTGTATGTTCTTAGGGTACTCTTCCATGTCCAAAGGGTATAAGCAAGGTTCTAAAAAGCAGTTGCGATCGCCGTAATGGTGGCGGTGACGCGGTTGCAGTTGCAGGGTGTAAAGGCCATAGCGTAACAGGTTGCGGTAACCGGAACCATGAATTTTTTTATTTTTTTGCACAATTTGAAAAAAAACTTACCGATACGCATATTTTTTTTTCCATAATCATATTTATTGGGTTTTAAAATAAATATTGATAAATTTTTGTAAATTTTTAAGTATGATCTAATATATTTTATATTTTTAAATCACTATAAATTGGGTTTTTTACATTTTATTTTAATAATTAATGACTTTATATGCCATAAATCCATATTACGCTTGTAGCAAAAAAAAAAAAAAAAAAAAAAAATTATTAGACTTAGATGTATAAAATTATTTTTTTAATTATTATACTTGTGAAAGCATATGTAAATTTTAACTTGAATAGTTTTAAAAAATAAATTATAAAGAATTTTTTTTTTTTTTTTTTTTTTGAATCACTTGAATATTCATTCTCTTTTTGGATAACTTGTAAATAAAAACAAAATAAACTAATCAAAAAAAATTGACATGTATAAAATATATATTAATATATAATTATAGTTGTTATGTTTTCTAGATATTTTACAAAAAAAATCAATCACTAACTATTATATATAAATAAACAATGACAAAAATAAGAGAATAAATAAGAGCCTAAATATATATATATATTTTAATCAAGCCAAATAGATAATGACAATACTTATTATTATTATTATTATTATTATTATCATCATCATCAAACAATATATAGATAGACACACACAAACAAAATGGTTGAGTGATAGCAGCTGAATAGAATAGCATAAGTCTTACAACTTTAACAAATCAATAACATGTTCTTCATCTTCTCTCTTCTCTCTGTCTATCTCTTACTCCTCCATCTTCCCTCTTCGTTGTCCCTCTTCTCCCATTTTTAGCTTCATTTTTTTTTGTTTTTTTTCAAAAGAAGTAGTTCGGAACCGTTATGTAACGGTGCGTAACAGGCTGCTACGGCCGTTACGGCACCGTTATGACCGCTACAGCAACCGCTACGACCGACACACCTATGAATCTCAATCACACCGCAAAAGCCGCTGTAACGGGTGGTGGTAACCACCACAACCGTTACGTAATACGTAACGGTTGCAGCCGCTTTTTAAAACTTTGGGTATAAGTGTTATGACCCTGTGTCTCGTCACTTTCACCACACTTTGGATGTTACATTTTGTAAGAATCTTCCTTTCTTTGGTACTAACCCTTCTTTGCAAGCTTCTCATGTTACTTCCACTGTTCGCTCGGTGACCATTTTGGACAAGGTTAAGAATGAGGTTGTCCCCTTTCCTCCTTCTCAACCTTCGCCTCGTCCCACATTGCAAGTATACTCCCATTGCCCACGTACTCAGCCCCCTCTGCCGCCTCTCTAATCTCTAGGTCAGGTAACTCTTCTCTTTTAGCTCCTCCTCCACCTCCTTGTCATAACCCACATCGGGATCGACGTCCTCCAAATTGTTTGAGTTATTTGAGTAATACTAATCATCCTATTTCTTAGTATCTTTCCTATGACAGGGTTTCCCCTTCTTACTATTCTTTTCTTGGCAAGCTTGAGTCGAAATCCATTCTTCGTTCTGTATCTGAGGCTTTTCAGAATCCCAAATGGGTAGCGGCTATGCAGACTGGGACGGCGGCCTTAGAACAAAATCACACTTGGAATCTTGTACCTTTACCTCCTGGGAAAAGCACAGTTGGTTGCAAATGGGTGTTCACTATAAAGTATCTCGCTGATAGTTCAGTTGACCATTACAAAGCTCGCTTGGTAGCCAAAGGTTTCACACAAATTCCTGGCAAGGATTTGGTGCCACTTTTGCCCCTGTCGCCAAGCTTACTTATGTACGTCTCCTTATCTCCCTTGCAATATCTCATTCTTAGCCTCTTCATTAGTTTGATGTCAAGAATGCATTTCTCCATGGAGATTTTCTTGAGACGATTTACATGGCTCCTCCACCCGATTTTTGGGTTGAGGGGAAGTATTCGGGAAAAGTGTGCCAGTTACGCAAATCCTTGTATAGCCTAAAAAACAGTCTCCACGAGCATGGTTTGGTCACTTCAGTTCTGTTATTATATCTATGAGCTTTGTTCAGTGTCACTTCGATCACACTTGTTTCATTCGCCGGAATTCTACAGATCAGTGTATAGTCTTGTTAGTTTATGTGAATGATATTATTCTCATAGGTGATGACTCTGTCGGCATTGGTCGACTTGGGCCAAACTTTTGACATTAAAGATCTGGGATGTCTCAAATATTTTTTGGGAATTGAGGTGGCTCGCTCAAGAGAGGGGATCTCCTTGTCTGAAAGAAAGTACACCCTTGACTTGCTTCAGGACATTAGTATGTTAGGGTGTAAACCTGCTTTTACTCCTATAGATCCTAATGTCAAACTCATATCAGAGTCTGGTGAGTCGTTGGATGACCCAGGCATGTATCAACGTCTTGTTGGACGCCTTATTTATTTGACCAACACTAGACCTAACTTGACGTTTGTAGTTAATGTTATGAGTCAATTCATGCATGCACCTCGTAAAGAGCCTGTTGATGCGGTTCATCATATTTTGAGGTATTTAAAAACTTCTCCTGGCTTGGGATTGTTCTTTATCGCTGGTCTCCAATCTAGGCTCCACTTCTGGCTTCTGTACTTTCTATGGTAATCATCTTATTTTATGGAAAAATAAAAAACAAGCAGTGGTTTCTAGGTCTTCTATAGACGCCGAGTATCGGGGCTATGGCACATAAAACATGTGAGATTCTTTGGATTCGCTCTATTCTAACAGAATTGGGTTTTGAGGAGACTGTTCATTCCTCTTTATTTTGTGATAACAAATCTGCCATTATGTTATCCTCTGATTCTATACTTCATGAGCGTACCAAGCATATCGAGATTGACATACATTTCATTCGAGAAAAGGTTCGGACTGGCATTATGCGTCCATCCTTTGTCTCTTCTTCTCAGCGGTTGGCAGATATGTTCACAAAATCTGTGGAACCAACTTTGCTCCAGTCTTCCATTGACAAACTGCGTTTGTTGAATATCTTCACGCCAACTTGAGGGGGAGTGTTGAATATAAAAATCAAAATATTATGTTTGAATATGAAAATTAGAATAGAAAATATTTTGATTATAGGAATCTTACCTTATGTATATTGTTTCCTAAATTGTATCATAAATATATTATATATACATGGTCTCTACCTCATTGATTGGTAAGTCAAATAATTCTTTCCATTCTTTTTGTTGAATACTGAACAAATTATTTGTAGACAAATATATGGTATATTCTCATTTATGTACATACAAGAGACATATTATGACAGAGCTGTGACATAGCTTTGAATCCAGGTGTGTATTTAAAAATGTAATTCAAGGTGGAGACCAAAAGGTCCACCTTCTCAACCCCATAATTCCACTCGCTTGGCAAAAATATAAAATTGACTGCAAAATCTTAAATAGTGATTGAATAAAAAATGCAAGGACAAATATAGGGAAAACAAACAACCACAACATCAAGTCCAAAATCAAAGAATGGTGAAGAGAGAAACCGGCTGAAGCAGCTCACTATCTCCACTACTACTTTAAAACTTGTCAACCTTTTAACACTTCCTACCCATTTTGCCTCAACCATCCCAAAATGGAAAGGAGACAATGAGGTAACTATTTTGTCAAGTTTTTTTAATAGAAAACACTTGTCAGATCCATGAAAGGATTGAGAAAAATGTATTTCAAGCCAGCAGACACTACAGTAGTAAATTAATGGCACTGGAAGGCTTTTTTTATTTTTTTATCTTACTATATTTCAGTCAGTAACTTGAATGGAGGATAATTACAGGAAATAGTTCTAATTGATCCTATCACTGCAGTCTCATGTACCTTCCCCAAAGATCCAGATAGAATTTGAACCTAGAGCATTCTCCTTACTAAATTTCCACTTCACCTTCTTGACCATGTGACAGTCTTAATGCCCAATGTCAAATCTCAAAGGTTGATAAAATGACATACTATTCCCTTATATAAGAATGTTTCACCATGTTAAAATTGGCAAGCAAAATAATAACATAAAATAAAACAAGATTACCCCCTCTGCTTCACACCTTGAGTATAAACTGTCCAACCTCAGTGACAGTTTCTGAATGCAAGACAATATGCCATGACCGGACCTTAGTTTGATAGACAGATATTACAAATCTATCAATCACAGACATTTAAAGAGGGGACAAAACAATGAGAACAAGAATATTTTCTAGGAAAACTTTATGTCCCTCCATAAGGAAGACTCAATAAGTAATGTTTAACCAACCAAATCCCAAAGTTTAAGACATTTACAACTAATTCCCTAATTACAAGCAATCATACAATGTAGCAAATCCTACAGCTAATTCTTTGATGTTGCTTGGCTTGCTCCATCCTGGGAAACAGCCCTACCTTGACCGGACTCAAAGAATAAGAGGCGTTGACCTAAACATTTGATACATCGGAAGGAGTATCATACCTACCAGTATTGTGAGGTTGTGGTTGTTGAATGACTTAACATACATTGTTGGGTCCGTTTCCTAATAGCTTAAGCTTTTGAGAAAATTAGTGAATTTAACATGGTATCAGAACTTGGTTGAGAGAGGTCTTAGGTTTAAGTCTCTCCGTTGGCATTTGATATTTGGTCCCTATTTGGTTTCTTCTTATTTGTTTGGTTGTTTGCTTCTCTTTCTATTGGATTCTCTGTTTGTCTCTCCACGTGCAAGACAGGCTTGCACATGAGGGAAGGTGTTGAATGGCTTGATATACATTGTTCGGCCCCTTTCCTAACAACTTAAGCTTTTGGGAAAATTAGTGACTTAACAGTGAATCAGTGATACAACCCCTAAGATATCATATATCTACCTTTACAGTGCCCATGATACAGACCCCAAGGTCTAAATCCTAGTACGCAAAGGTCGGCATGATACTTCCATTTCATTAAACCAAGGAGAGTTGGCCAACTATTCATAGGTGAATTGGCTTCCGACGGCTTAACGCCCTATATAAGGGGGCTCTTGTTCAATAATAAGGCATTGTCATCCTTAGTTTCCTCCATTCCATTGACAAGGGTCACTCTCTCCACAACCCTCCTTTCTCTCACTCAGGCTGCCTTAATTCTCTACTTTGCCTTTGGCAACTCCCCAACCATTGAAGTGCCCACCATCTTCCTAGAAGACTACGAGTCTAAGAATGACCTTATCTATATCGTATAAAAAATTATACTCCCATTCCAACAAATCTGCACAATGAAATTTTGAATAGAATGGATCAATAACTAATGTTCTTAAATTGTCACTTTAATCCAAATAACTGTGATAACACATATGATCATGAGGCCTAGTGGCATCCATTTGGCACCACAATCAAATCCTGTCCAATGGTAAGACTAAGAATTTCTGCATGGCATCACACTGGTATAACTCTAAGGAAACATGCAGTAATATGAATGGTCAAAATGCACTCCAAAATACCAAAAATAACAAATTAAAAAGAACTAGCTAATTAACCTCCTAATTAATCATATGTATCAGCAACAAATTCTTTAACTCATGTCAAAGCTCTAAGTCAGTTTCCCTTTAACCGATATTCTCTTTCCCCATGATGTTTCTTCCTGAAAAAAGAGAAAAGACAGATAGATCTCTCAAGCATCTAAAAGATAGGACTTATGGATCAACTTAACTGCTAATGGAAAATCGTGGGTCCTCGAAGGCAACTCAATGAGTCCATGTCTTTCTTATTTTTCCCTTCAGATAGAAGAGCTTTTCAAATTTTCTTAATTGTTTTTAACAAAAAGCCATCTAATTTTCAAATATTTACCTGGATTGACATGACTAGCATCCTCATACTACACAATCAATTTGTTAGCTACCATCTCATGAGAAAAACAATGGATGCTTAGATTTTCATGAGATCCCAAACACTCCTCAATATTTCAATAAAATATAGAATTTAATGGCAGACCAAGTAGAAAATTGGCTGAAAACTTGACAAAGATAATGATACTGCATCTGATTGATAAATTCTATGGAAGAAGGAAGTGGATAGAAAAAAGGAAAGCAACAGAGGAAACAGAAATACAAGAAACTCATGCTCACCTCCTTTGTCTGCTCAGCATCAACTGAAGGCATAGGATGAACACTAACTGGCTTTGTGTTATGGATAAAATTTTCAAATACATGTCCATTGTCAAAAAACCTAGCAAGCGGAGACAAGAAAGACCTTCGCCCTACAAAGGTCCATTAGATATCATGTGTATTGTTGTCTGGTGCACATATTAAAATTTAATACAAAACATTCTCTAGTACCAAGGAAATGATTTGTTTAGATGATCAACCAAGGAAACAGTGGTAACAAAACTATAATACAACTAGTCATACACAAAACACTTCAAGATCTCTCAAACAGATCAAGTCTAAGGTGCCTCATGAAACATCAAGTCTACGGTTCAACTCTCATTGAGTGCTATCAATTCCTTTGGGGCCATGCCCACAGACATAGCCCAAGATTTACCTGACCCAAGTGGATGGGGTACTTTACATGTGTCTCGGGATTAGTTGGGGTTTACCCGGATGCCCGATTATCAAAAAGATCTCTCAATTTGGTAAGCGAACTGTCTTATGCTTGAGGAATTTCATTAGTGACTAAAGCAAGTTTTTGGGCATACCAGAGCAAAGTCCCAAGAGTTTGCGCCTTCGTATGCTCACCATGGTATTTTTCGATATTCCTACGAGTTGCACAATTGTTCAACTGCAAAGCATAAAATTTTACAAAAATCGTAATAATGATGTAACAACTTACAAACGTTGTCAAGAAATTACAGGAAACAAATCAGGGGATGGAAAACGAGATGAGATATTCAAATGTTGAAAATGACATATACAAAATGCTAAGCATTAAAAAATAAATAAATAATTCAAAGCATATCTCCCCTAAGGCACCATTCTAATTTCAACACATTAATAAGTCATCGACCAAACCCAGTCAAGCATTCTATTACTAAATAAACAAGTAATCTAGCTAGCTCAAATTTGGTCAAAAACACAACCTAACTATGCAGAGAATCAGTTCCAAAAGGGGAAAATGTTGAGTCACTACTAAACAATCAAACAATATGAGCAATCAAAGGCCAACGATACCTTTTCATGAACCAAAACAGTTAGTGTGATTGGTGAAGATTCGTGTCCGTTACCACTAAAACATGTTTAGCTTCGAGTCCTGACAGCAACAACTAATATCATCTTAAGATGAACAGAGAAAATGACAAGAAGTACAATTCAAAACAGTTAGCTAGTTTTTTAAGCACAAAGCAACCAAGTGTTTCCACATTCACACTGCAGAGGAAAATCAACGATTTCATAGTATATGCAGCTTATATTGTATATAATGTAGTTTTATAGGATGGAGCTGTTGGGTAAAAACACAAAACACATTTGCAATTTTCACTCGAGTTTCCAAAAAAAAAAAACTTGCAATCAGCTTCATCAACCCAGAAAGGAAAGAAGATGATAACTTGATGGGCGATTGATAATTTGCATAAAGCAATCCCAAAACAATCATCTAGATAAACAAAGTTAGAAATCCAAGGTTTAACAAAAAACCCAAAAAAACCCTCCCTCCATCCCAAAGAATTTCAATCCTCTCTCCTTGGAAGATAAGTCAACCCCCACCAACCTACCACCTTTTCGGAAGGGGTAGAGAGAATATAGAACGAACCCAACAAGAAAACAGAGTCCAATACACACTTCACAAAGGGAGACCACAGAAATCAAGAGAAACCCATGTAGCCAACATGAGATTGAAACAGACCCATCAAAGCAAATGCCCACAAAAAACAAACCCATGAGTGGCAAGGCCAAAAGCGCTTCACACAAGCTTAAGCTAGGAAAGAAACAAAACCAGCCATTACAAGCAGAGAAGTCTTGTGTTCGTACCTGAGAGGCAAAGAAGATGTGGAGTGGTTAGAGAAGCACAGATATCGAGGAAAACAACTGGGGTTTGACGGAAATCTGGCAGATAGTGAGTGAATCGATTACAAAGGGGAAGGTCAAGGTGGTGAGAGAGAGAGAGAGAGAGAGAGAGAGAGAGAGATTGTTGGTCATGCATCTACCACCTCCATGTCCTGTTTGGAGAGGAAGGTGGTGGTGATGGTATGGTGTAGAGAGAGAAAGGATAATTGAAACTTGAACTAGAGAACAGAAGGTGAACGTATTGCTTCGTTGAGCTAGATTTGTCAAAGACAATAATACCCCCTCGTAATTTTTTCGAAAGATTGTCAAATTATCTGTTCACTCTTTAAGGGGTTGTTTGGGATGACCTAAATAAGTGTATTTTTTGTCTTTTTACGAAAAGATGTGCAGAAAAGTAGAAAAGTGATGTGATGAAAAAAAGATAAAAAGATGAATTATTTTGAAGTTTCCAAACTTGGCCTAAATTATTAATTGAGTCGATTTTAGATTTTTAAAGTTTATAAATTAAAATTTTAAAAATATTTTATTCATACATGTTAGTCACTAAAAAAATTACAAAAATAAAATATATATCTATAAGTACTATAAAGGGGAATTTTTTTAAGGTCCCTGGTATTAAGATTTTACAGCATAAAGGACACTCAATTTTTTCAAAATGTCTAAGATCTCTCAAGTTGATCCGGATAAAATTGGTCTAGAGAAAATTCACGTCACAGAGAAATTTCCCACTGTAAATTTCTCTGCTCTCACCTTATCCAAATTTCTTTGCCTTCCATATACTTCCCACTCTCCTAAAGAAATTTCTCTGCATTTCCACAAAATTAGTGTCTGATAGAAAAAGAGGCATCTTTTAAGCATATAGTGGTTGTAATTCAATGATCTTGGAGGTTAAATGGTTTTACATATCAAACTTGAAAAAGAATGCAATCATTTTCATTATCATTAAACAATTTTCAGTAACATACTACAAATAACTGAAAAAAGCAAGTAGTAGACATTCGAAAGCAAAAGAATATGTTTAACTGGGGAGACATTAACAATTGATTCTACAAAATACACAGAATTATGAAGAAATCTACTCACTTCAGCATGGAAGATAAAAGAAAAATATCTTTAAGAATTTCTCTGGATCACTTTAAGCTAGAGAAATTCTCTCAAAATCAATGAAATTCTTAAAGAAACATTTCTAAAGAAATTCTCTTTAACCCAGAGAAAATTCAGTTTAAATAAAAAAAAAATTCAGTCCAAACCAAAAAATTTCTTTGGACCAACCCAGAGAAAATTTAGTTCAAATCAAAATTTCTCTAGTCTAAACACACACCATATATATACGTAAGAGCACCAATTCTGTTATGTGTCTGTGTGTGTGTGATAAGTAGAGTATATCATTCTAAAATTAACAAGTAACACTAGTTCAACTATGCACAACTTAGCAGCACAAAATAACATAGGTACAAAAACCATAATGAAATGCAAGTGCAATTGCAAATTCATGCTCTTTGGAGTGCAGTAGTGTTAGTTTACAATCTTGAGCATGAACCAAGGATGCATTAATTATGCCTACTCTACAAAAATGGCTACCAGTAGCCAATACAACCAATTTAAATTCAAATCTTCATCAAGTTGAATTGAGTGGTCTAGACTGAAGCTAGAATAGGTTTCAAATTATTAGTGTCTGATGGAAAAAAAGGCATCTTTTAAACAATATAGTGGTTGTAATTCAATGATCTTGGAGGTTAAATGGTTTTACATATCAAACTTGAAAAAGAAATTACACAAAATTACATCTCCAGATAAATTTTAAATTTCTCTGCCTTCCCTGCCTCTCCTAGACTCAACACTCCAGAGAAATTTAAATTTCTCTGACTTCATCGGCCTTCAATTGATCAAAATGAATCCAGAGAAATTTAAAAACCCAGAGAAAATTACCCAAAAGCTGGTTACGTGAAAGATCAAGTCTTGTAAAGTCCAAATTACCCAAAGATTTTGGTACTGGTCCAGTGAGTTGGTTATGAGAGAGATAAACGTCTGGACTAATCCGGTGAACTTTCCGAAGGATTCGGGGATGATTCCGGTGAGCTTGTTCCTGTCTACGTGAATGGCAGCGAGGTTGGTGAGCTTTGCGCCTCTGCTAAGATCTAGATCCATAACTTCGTAGCTCTCGTCTCCGCCTTGGGTCGGCGACGAGAGTAGCGGTGAAGAAGAGGCGGCTTTTTCGAATGTGTCCGAAGGATTCGGGGATGATTCCGGTGAGCTTGTTCCTGTCTAAGTGAATGGCAGCGAGGTTGGTGAGCTTTGTGCCTCTGCTAAGATCTAGATCCATAACTTCGCAGCTCTCGTCTTCGCCTTGGGTCGGCAACGAGCACCGCCATTGAAGCTATATATATATTTGTGTATGTATTCTAGAGAGAGAGAGAAGTGGGAAGCTGAGGTTTGATTTCAGTCAAATTTCTCTATGATATATGGGTGTGGGAGTTGAGGGACCCTAGACATTATAAAATAATATTGTGGATCTCTTCCATTACTAAAAATGGGAGAGGGACCTTAGACTAATTTTCCCTATTATAAATTAGTAAATTTCCCAACCTAGTTAATATTTTATTTTAGAAAAATTTTGAGTGTGTTTGGTTTGGTTTTGAGAGATAAAGTTTCAAAAAAAAATTTGGAAAGAGAGTTTAGAATTTTTGTTTGTTTGTTTGGTTGTATATTTTGGAAATAGTTTTGGAGTATGGAAGTTTGGGATGATTTGATATTTTATTGTAGTTGAGTAGATGTATATAAGAGAAAAAGTGATTGAAAATGAGAGAGGAGAGAGAAAAAGTGATTGATCGATATGTTAGAGAGAGAAAGTGATTTTGGAATTTTTTTTTTTTCCAAACTCACTAAATCAAACAAAATTTTAAAAAATTTTCTCCAAAATTACTCTCTCAATAGCAAACCAAACAAGGCCTTTAGGCTCCGTTTGTTTTCAAAGGAAGAATGGAGGGGATTGATAGTGAAGGGATTAATAGTGAGGGGATTGATAGTGAGGGGATTAAGTAAAATTGTATTTGTTTTGATGATAGTTGTTAGTGTAGGGATTGTTAAATTATTTTTATATAAAATAAATATAAAATAATAAAACAAATAAAAAAATACAAAAACATTAAACATTAATGTTTTAAAAAAATGCCCAACATGTAAAAAATTTTAAAAAAATAAAAAAAAAATTCAGAAAAAATAAAATAAATAAAATAATGATTTTTACTTAACAAAAAATACAAAATATTAAACATTAATGTTCAAAAAAAATGCCCGACATGTAAAAAATAAAATAAAAATAAATAAAAATAAAAAAATTTCTAGTCCATCAGATTATTTTTCTAATACCAAGTCCTGGAGGCCCATCTGAATCCCATCTGCAAGGCCTATCCTAAGTCCTTCAGCTTAATAGTCCCTTCCTCAACTCTGTAAACAAACAGCACATTAAATAGGGCCCACAGCTATCCTAATCCCAATCCCCCTCCCATACCACAAAACAAAGGGGGCCTTATGTCTTTAAAAGTGTTTTGTTTTACTAGTACCAGATTTTGTTTTCTTATCCTTGCCAATAAAATGATATGAATATTAGAGGTAAGTTTGGGAAGTTCAAAAAAGAAAAAAAAATTATACAAAAAAGTTAAAAATTTTATTTCTTCTCTATTTTTTACACGTTTTTTTTGTAAAAAGTTAAAAAATTATCCCAAACATATTGTATCTAGAATTTAGGAACCAAACACGATGATTATGTTTTTTAAAAAAGTAAGTACCAGTTCTTTTGGTGAATTTTCATTACAAGAGTAATGATAATTATTTGTAGTATTTTCTTAGTTACCTTCTACAATAGTTACTTGTTTGCTTTTGTCTAATATTATATACCAGATTTCGTTTATAATTTCTAATTGATTATCTTTAAGTTTTTCGTTAAGTTTTTTAAATAACTTAATTAATATATTAGCTTATTCTATTATTATTATTATTATTATTATTATTATTATTATTATTATTATTATTATTATTATTATTTATAGTAAAGTATTATTATTTAAATTATCTGAATCTACTTCTTCAGTATATCTAGGGTTGCTTTGAGAATAGACAATTTTATAATTTTTTGGCTAAAAGATGAGTTAGAAAAAATTAGGTAGGATTTTCGTAGAGTTTTAGAATTATGATTTGAAAATAAAGTTGTATTTTGAGTTTGTGAGTTTTGAAATTATAATTTGAAAATAGAAAACTTGTTTAGTTATGAGTTCTGAATTAAGTTTTAAATTTTTGATGTGACATATGAAATAAGAAAAGTTGTTTGGTTATGAGTTTTGAAAGAGTTTTCAAAACTTAATTGAAAAACTTATAACTCATAACCAAACACAAAACTCAAAACTCTATTGAAAATTTTATTCAAAACTCATAACCAAACTCTTTTTAAAATTCAATTCAAAAAATAATTTGTCATTTTGGTTTAAAAAAATAATTTTTATATTTAAAAATATCAAAAACAAATATAATTTTTTTTTCCAAATAACAGGTGGCGATTGGAAATTGCATAAAAAAATAAAAAATACTGTTCCAGTAAACTGGGCGAACATCCGAGAGGATGTCTAAGCGGACGATCAGGTAGACCAAAAATTCAAAAACTGTCTGGTTTACCAAACATGTTTTCAAAATGTGCTTTGAAATTAATTTGGAATCATGATTTGAAAACTTAAACCAAACATAGCATTAGAATTGTTAGGTATACCTCCTTATTGGAGTGTGGGACCCAATGGGTTTTGAAAAAGAGTTTTAATTTGGCTTGGTTTAGGTATAATATATTTTTATATATTTATTTGTGGAGGCCCAATTCAATCTGGATACAATTAGGGTTTGATTACAAAACCTAAGATTTAATAATAATAATATATATATATATATATATAATATATTATTTTTGTTAGATACACACATAAAAAGGGCGGCGGCTACACAGCAACAATTCTTTTCGGCAACAGTGCCTTTGGGTTTCAATTGGATTAATTGTTGCTTTGATTCTTGACTTGGTCAACCAAAAAAATTGGTGTCTTGGTGTGTTGCTCTACTTTGAAGCGGGTGATTCGGTTTTGATTTGGGTTCGTTATTTTGGGTCTTCTTCAACTCAGGTTTTGAAGATTTTGGTTCATCTATTTGGTGAGATCTTTCCTCTTGTTATTTGTGATTATTGGAATTCACCTAAGGGTGATTTTGTGAGACCATTAGTGTCTCGTCTGTAATCGTTTGGAACTTATTTGGTTGATAGTGGAATCGGATTTCGATCCCGTGGACGTACTTCACATTGAGGGAACCACGTAAAAATTCTTGTGTTGCCTTTGATTTAATTTTTCCGCATTAGTTTTTATTCCCATTGATTGATTTACTTGTGGGGGAATCATCGATTTTCCCTAACAACTGGTATCAGAGCTTACGGTTTATTTGGGTCTATTTATTTGTGTAAATCAATGGAGGGGAATGTGGGTCGCATGTCTAGCTTCAATGGAAGTAATTGGGTAACTTGGAAAACTAAAATGGAGGACCTATTATTTTGTAAAGACTTGTATGGACCCATTGAGGGTGATAGTGGCAAACCTGCTGATATGAAAGATGATGAGTGGAAGAGGCTTAATCGAAAAGTCGTTGGTGTTATCCGTCAATGGATTGATGACAGTGTGTTTCATCATGTTGCCACTGAAACTTCAGCACATGATTTATGGAAAAAATTAGAGAGTCTTTATGATAGAAAATCAGCCACAAATAAAGCCTTTCTGTTTCCTAAGTTGGTTAATTTAAAATATAAAGATGGCAGCCTTATTCCGGAACATCTGAATGAAATAAAGAGTATTGTTAATCAACTTGCTTCTATGAAAATTGTTTTTGATGATGAGTTGCAGGCTTTGATGCTACTTAGTTCCTTACCCGAAAGTTGGGAGACTTTGGTTGTGACAGTTAGTAATTCGGCGCCCGATGGAGTTGTCACTATGGGCCAAGTCTAGAAGAAAATCAGCGGGTTCCTCTCATTCAGAAGCATTTGTTATGAGAGGCCGAAGCAAAACAAAGGGGAGGAGAAAGACTCCTCATGGTCGTGATCAAAGCCGTGACAAATCAAAGGATGGTTCTTTTTCAAAGAAAGACATTGAGTGTTATTATTGCCATGAGAAAGGAGGAATGATGAAGCGGGAATGCCGAAAGCTCAAGAACAAGGAGAAAAGGCGAAAAGGCGTGACAAAAGTGTGGATAAGAAACAAGAAGACACAACGGCAGTTACTACGATGATCTCATGGTCGTTTGTGAAGATTGATTGTATCAATTTTGTGGGCAAGAGAGCAGTTGGGTGATTGATTCTGGTGCTTCTTTTCATGTGACTTCTCGAGTTGATTTCTTCACTACCTATACTGCAGGAGATTATGGTTCTGTTCGAATGGGTAATGAAGGTTTGTCCAAGATTATCGGCATGGGTGATGTTTGCTTGGAAACAAATTTGGGCTGCAAGTTGTTGCTTAAAGATGTGAGGCATGTTCCCGACATTCGCCTCAATTTGATCTCTACTGGGAAGCTAGATGATGAAGGCTTCAACAACAAATTTGGTGATGGAATATGGAAGCTCACAAAGGGTTCTTTGGTGGTGGCTAAGTGCAAGAAGACTCATACACTTTATTCGATGCAAGGAAAAATTTGTAAAGGTGTTGTCAATGCACTTGAAGATGATACTTCTACCGAATTGTGGCACAAGCGGCTTGGCCATATGAGTGAAAAGGGGCTGCAAGTTTTGTTCAAGAAAGAGCTTCTACCCGGTTTGAAAGGTACACATCTTAAAACTTGTGTTCATTGTTTGGCGGGTAAACAACATAGAGTTTCTTTTCATAAAAATGTTGCTTCTAGAAAAGAAAATGTTTTGGAGTTGATTCATTCGGATGTTTGTGGTCCTTTAAAAGTTAGAACAGTTAGAACACATGGTGGCGCACTTTATTTTGTTATTCATTGATGATTATTCAAGAAAAGTTTGGGTTTTTCTACTAAAAACTAAAGATCAAGTTCTAGAAGTATTTAAGCATTTTCAGGTCATGGTTGAAAGAGAAACAGGGCAGAAATTGAAGTGCATTCGAACAAGCAATGGTGGTGAATACATTGGGCCATTTGATGAGTATTGTCACAGCCAAGGTATTCGGCACCAAAAGACAGTTAAGAAGACTCCTCAACAAAATGGCGTTGCCGAGAGGATGAACCGCACCATTGTGGAAAGAACAAGGTGTTTGCTTTCACAAGCTAAATTGCCAAGATTCTTTTGGGGTGAGGCAATGAGTACAGCGGTTGACGTGATCAATTTATCTCCTTGCTATCCTTTGAATGGTGATGTTCCTGAAAGAGTTTGGACTGGCAAATATGTGTCTTATGAGCACTTGAGAGTGTTTGGTTGCCGAGCTTTTATTCACATTCCAAAGGATGAGAGGTCCAAGCTTGATAGTAAGTCAAGACAATGTATTTTTCTTGGCTATAGGCGTGATGAATTCGAGTATAGATTGTGGGATCCGGTCGACAAGAAAGTCATTCGAAGCCGTGATGTTGTGTTTCTTGAAGACCAAACAATTGAAGATTTTGGCAAAGGTGATCAACCGGAGCCAAAAACTAGTGATCTCATTGATATGGATCTATCTCCTTCATCTTCAGTTGATGATGAAAATGGGGGAGATGTGCAGCCATCTATTGAAGAAGTGGATGATGATGCTAATCCTAATGAAGTTGAGCCAGAAATTGAGGAAGAGCATCCAACTCAAGAACCGCCACCACAACTTGAGTTACGAAAATCTACAAGGGACCGACAACCTTCAAGAAAGTATCCTCCCAATGAATTTGTGTTGATTTCTGATCAAGGGGAGCCGGAGAGCTACCAAGAAGCAAGTGAGCATGCAAAGAAAGGTGATTGGAAAAAGGCCATGGAAGAGGAGATGAACTCCTTACTTGAAAATCACATCTATGACTTAGTGAAGTTGCCTAAGGGGAGAAAAATTCTGAAAAATAAGTGAGTTTTCAAATTGAAGAATGATAGGAAGAATCTGAGGTACAAAGCACGTCTTGTTGTGAAAGGCTTTGGGCAAAAGAAAGGTATTGACTTTGACGAGATTTTCTCACCGGTTGTAAAGATGTCTTCTATTCGGGTTGTACTTGGCATGGCTGCAAGTATGAACCTTGAAGTTGAGCAACTTGATGTGAAGACCGCATTTCTTCATGGTGATCTTGAAGAAGAAATTTACATGGAGCAACCGGAAGGTTTTGTAGAGAAAGGGAAAGAGAAATTTGTTTGCAAATTGAAGAAAAGTTTGTATGGCCTCAAGCAAGCTCCACGGCAATGGTACAAAAAATTTGACTCTTTCATGATGAATAATGGTTTTTCTAAAACCACTTCGGACCATTGTGTGTTTGTGAAAAATTTCCCGGATGGCAAATTTATTATTCTTTTGCTTTATGTTGATGACATGTTAATTGTGGGTCAAGATTCTACCATGATAAACAGGTTGAAATTGGAGTTGAGCAAGTCTTTTGCTATGAAAGATTTGGGGCCGGCAAAGCAAATACTTGGTATGAAAATTGTTCGTGATCGCAAAGAGGGGCTGATTTGGTTGTCTCAAAAAGCTACATTGAGAAAGTTCTTGAGAGGTTCAACATGGATAAAGCAAAGCCGGTTGGTTGTCCACTTGCGGGTCACTTCAAACTTAGTTCGAATCAATGTCCTACAAGTGAGAAAGACAAAGAAGAGATGTTGAAAGTTCCTTATGCTTCAGCAGTTGGTTCTTTGATGTACGCCATGGTTTGTACAAGGCCGGATATTGCTCACGCAGTTGGTGTGGTGAGTCGTTTTCTCTCCTAAGGGTAAAGAACATTGGGCAGCGGTAAAATGGATTCTAAGATATCTTCGAGGGACTTCGAAGGTCTGTTTGTGTTTTGGGGATGGTAAGCCGATGCTTGATGGGTTCACAGATTCTGACATGGCTGGTGATGTTGATTTTAGGAAATCTACTTCGGGGTATTTGATGACTTTTGCAGGGGGAGCTGTGGCATGACAATCTAAATTACAAAAATGTGTTGCTCTCTCAACTACCGAAGCTGAATTTATTGCCATTACAGAAGCTTGCAAAGAAGAGTTATGGTTGAAGAAATTTTTGCAAGAGTTGGGTTTGAAGCAAAAAAGTATGTGCTTTATTGTGATAGTCAAAGTGCTATTCACTTGAGTAAAAATTCTACCTTTCATTCGAGATCGAAACACATTGATGTGAGATACCATTGGATTCGTGATGTGTTAGATTCGAAATTGTTACAACTCGAAAAGGTTCACACAGATGATGATAATATTTCAGATATGTTGACAAAGACTTTGTCGAGAGACAAACATCTAAAGTGTCGAACTTTGGCGGGTATGGTTGATGTCTACACCTAAGTCGGTAGGGGGAGAATTGTTGGGTATACCTCCTTATTGGAGTGTGGGACCAATGGGTTTTGAAAAAGAGTTTAATTTGGCTGGTTTAGGTATAATATATTTTTATATATTATATTTGTGGAGGCCCAATTCAATCTGGGTACAATTAGGGTTTGATTACAAAACCCAAGATTTAATAATATATATATATAATATATATATTATTTTGTTAGATACACACATAAAAAGGGGCGGCGGCTACACAGCAACAATTCTTTTCGGTAACAGTGCCTTTGGGTTCAATTGGGATTAATTGTTGCTTTGAGTCTTGACTTGGTCAACCAAAAAAATTGGTGTCTTGGTGTGTTGCTCTACTTTGAAGCGGGTGATTCGGTTTTGATTTGGGTTCGTTATTTTGGGTCTTCTTCAACTCAGGTTTTGAAGATTTTGATTCATCTATTTGGTGAGATCTTTCCTCTTGTTTATTTGTGATTATTGGAATTCACCTAAGGGTGGTTTTGTGAGACCATTAGTGTCTCGTCTGTAATCGTTTGGAACTTATTTGGTTGATAGTGGAATCGGATTTCGATCCCGTGGATGTACCTCACATTGAAGGAACCACGTAAAAATTCTTGTGTTGCCTTTGATTTAATTTTTCCGCATTAGTTTTTATTCCCATTGATTGATTTACTTGTGGGGGAATCATCGATTTTCCCTAACAAGAATGTAAGGGTGAAATTAGTTTTAGAAAGTTAAACCAAACACTGCCCAAGATTTTCTGGTTTAATTTCGAACCAAATCAAAGGTTCAATCTCACGATCCTTTTCCGCATAAAAATCAAAGTTTTCTAGTTTGAGTAACTTCATCATTTTCAAACCAAATGAAAGTTTAAGAGGTAGAGGTTTTTTGGTTTCGATTTTGAAAATTAACTACACCATTTTTGAACAAAATCAAACTTTCTGAGCTAGAGGCTTTCTGGTTTTCATTTTGAAAATTAACTTCATCATTTTCGAACCAAATCAAAGTTTCCCCTTTCGATTTTCAAGATTTGATTTTGATTCATATTAATTATTTTTGAACCAAATCTCCATTTTTTTTAGCTTTATTTCTTCTTCTTTTCCTTATTGATCTAGTAAAACCCTCAATTTGCTGTGATTGGTTGCTTCGATCTTCGCTATACGAAGAGTCAAGAGGAAAAGAGTAAAGTTTTGTTAACCCTTGTAATTGTATCTTTTGTGCTATGTGTATTTGAATTCATTTTGTTAGGGTTTGTTAACCCTTGTAATTTTGCTATAAATGTAGGTTTATTATAGCATATATGGTTGACCCAAAAATGATGTTCAGTTTTTATTAGTATTTCTTTGTAAGTGTAATTTACTCATAAATAAATAAAACAATTATTCATTGTTTGAGATGGAAGCATTCAATTGTGTGTCCACTCATTTTTTTCAAGGGACGAAACAGAATATATATATATATATATATATATATATAAGAATACAACATGCTTTCAAATTGAGTAAGCAATCCCCCTTCAATATATCCCTAGGCAAAAACAAATCAAATATCGAAATTTCTTGTTGTGTAAAACATCATTTGGGTAGCTTAAGCAAAAAATCAAATAAAGGCAAAGATTTTGTTAGATTTATAGTTGCCAAAATGTTATTAGACTAGAGGACGACATGATTACTTTAGTAACCTTCCTCAACTTGGTTTTTGGGTATCAACACTTTCTTTAAATGGTATGTTCAAATTTCTCCTATTTTATTTTTTAATTTAACAAATTAAAAAACTAGGCTGATGATTTTAGAGTTCAATTTCACATGCTATTAGAAAATGTTCATCTCGAGGAGAAAAAGTTCAGCTAAACACAAACCCTCTCCTACGAAAATTAGTACAGCAGATCAAGTGAAATGTAATAAATACATGCATATATATGTAGTAGTAAACTTGTGCAAAAAATAAGGATAGTGGAGCTCGACTTTCGTGCTCCTTTCGGATACGACTAGCCTTACAGTTCGAACTCTCGTGATTCTGAATCTGATCTCACAAGTGCAATGTGAAATAGATAAAAACAAAAGAGTTCAAATCCAGTAAATTTTTTTGAAAATCGATTTTGAATTAAAATTCCAAAAATGTGCTGCTTTGCCAGATACAGAGTCGCCACTTAAATATTTTTAGAAAATTTAGGAAACTCATGACTTATGCCAAAGGCCACGTGTCCGTCATCACCAAGATTGTCTCAACTCGAGAACTTAGGTACGAGCGGGAAAGGTCATGAATTGAGCACCCACTCGCCCGATCGCCCGATCAAAGATCGGTCTCTACTAATCATGATGTGAATCTTATTTACATTATACACTCTTGTTCCGGTTATTAGGTTAACATTACTATGTGATGCATACAAGTATAGACTAATTTGCAAAAATTGAAATATTTTAATTTCATATTTATTTTGAAAATTGTTTCGAATATGTACCACTTGAAAAAGTGATCTCATATGTACATTACTCCAATTTATTCTAATTCAAGCAATTAGTCTTCATCTACAGGCATTCAAGCAAGTATATCAATTAAACACTTAGCCTCATGGCAAGCATACTAAACATGGCAATAATCACACGCATGTGATATGCTAAAGCAAATAAAAGCTCACCTAATACTCCGAAGGGAGCCAAAAGAAACAAAAGAGTTAGAAAATAGGCATGCTCCTAACTAATGCAATGTGAATAATGTAACACATGCAAGATGTAATTAATAGACTCGGCTACTAATATGGCATGTGAATCAATTTGATAGCATGCGTTTTAACATGTTTTCAACGAAGGATGTAAACTACAATGCTTGTTAGAATGATGAACCATGCCTCGATGCATGCAAGACAAGTGGATGCAAACATGGGTAATGCAAAAAGAAACATGATGTTCTAAACTACCCATTATAAGTAAGTAAATAAAAAGGAGAAAGACATGGGGTTAGAAGATATACACATTATTACATATTTGGCCCTCGCACAAGAGGGTCCGAATAAATACCCTAGCTAACTGCTACAAATTAACTAACTATTACAAACCAAATGAAGTAAATTAACTACACTAGCTAATTAACTAATTATTACAACAACAAATTTAACTAACTATTCTAGCTAATTAAATAAGTATAACACAAAACTAACTAGCTATTCTAATTAATTAGTTACAAATTCGCTACTCCAAGCATAACATATTAATATTACAACATCACTTTGACAGATCCCAAGAATCGAAGGATGGCCCATGCATGGATGTAGATGTCCACCCGATAATGCTCTCCGTTTTGCTACCGGAATGTTTTTGTTGCTCAGTTAGAAAATTGGACATGTTTTTCCACCTTAGCCTCTGCCTCTGCTCTGCTGGAAAAAAGACATTGCCTACCTAGAAAAGTGGCCGGCAACCCAGAAGTAGTGGCCTGTCGTCCAATAAAAGTGGCTGTTGGTTCTTCCTTGCAGCAATAGAGAACAAACAGAGCACAAACAGCGCATCCTCAGGGAATGTTTGCCCACCCTACCCCTCATTATCATCAAATAGCTCAAAGAAGTGGTAGGCTCGATTCGCAAGCCATCAATTGACGCAAATTCATTGCGTGATGACTTATGAACCAAGGGATATAATTTCAATAAATGCACAATAAAAGAATCTCAAATATCATGGTTTGATCAAAGGAAGTGGTTGACCTTGGAAACTTGAACCATTTCATCACTAATAAGTATGAAATGACTCAAGTCTCCATGTGTTCAATTAATGTCTGATTGAACACCAAATTACCTTATTATCTTGTTCCATTTTAGTCCAAGTTTTATTTCTTCATTTTAATTACCTTCCATTCCTTAGTCAATTGAGTCCAATAATGAGCTTTAAGTCTACTAATGGAGAGAAATACCAAACCAAATGTTGTTTTAGGCATGAGAGAGATGTCATGCCATTGGTAATGAACCCCCAAAGGGATTAAACCATTAAGCACAACAACCTCAATCTCAAACTTAAACAAACAATCGGTTTGAAATCACTCTCAAAGCAAAGGAAAAATCGAGAAATGGGGGAGGTTGCAGAGATGCTTAGAGGTGAACACAAGTATGAAAAGCAAGAAATAAATACTATAAACTCAAATAGGTTGGTGGCTAAGGCCTAAACCACCAAGCCTATGAGGACCATTATACTACAAGCATACTATACAAAGCATGAATGAATCTAACTCACAAAAACAGTCCTAAAACAGTCTAAAAAAGTGCTGGAATTAAACAAAAATAACTACAACAACTACCTAAAATATAGAGGGATTAAAACTAGCACAAAAGCACAAGGAGAGGAGGCTAACCCCTCCATTTTTTAGACTTCAAAACATGATTTTTGCCTCTGAAAAACCTTTGAAAATCAATGGTAAAAAGCTCAAAAAAAGTTGATGAGAATGTGGGAAACACAAGGGCAAAGACCTTAGAAGTAAGGTTTAAAAAAGGGTTATCAACCCTTCTACCTTTAATGGCCTTAAACCACAAGTTTCAACCCCAAAGATAGGTTATAAAAACTCAAAAATAGCAAGAAAATATAGCAAAATAAGTAGTGTAGAGATGGCACAAAAGCACTAGAATGTACATCTCTTAAAGATGAATGATCCCTTGAGTTACAAACCACAAATTTCACACTCTCAAGTGCCTTAAGAGCTAAAATACAAGCTCAAATCACCTCAGCAAGGAACTCTCTAGGTTTGGTTTAGAGTATTTAGGCAAAGGTTATGTAAGTTGCAAGAGAGAGAGAGAGAGAGAGAGAGAGAGAATTGTAGAGAGAAATTTTCCAAAATTTTGCTCTCCAAAATTTTCTAAATTCCAAAATTTTTCTAACCTCTCAAACAAAAGAGAGGGTCATCTATATATAGAAATATATGAGAGACCCTCAAAAATATCCTCACAAATACAACTGGAATGGTGCATGCATCTGTAGGGACAGCTGGCAGAAAATATCTGTTTTTTTGCACTAGTGGTCGGCAGACCACTAATAGTGGATGACAGGTCACATTAGTGGACGGCATGCCACACTAGCGAGTCTGCAGGTCCCTAGATGCTCAGGCTTGGAAAAACACTGTTTTGGTCTAAAACAAGGCACAGAGTTTGTAGGTTCAACATTGAGGTTTCTTGCTGAGGAAGTCAAGCATTTAACAAGCGTACACATTCATCATTGAGTGATTAATCAGTGGCACCCAAGTTTTAAGGGCTGTCAAAAATGGGGTGTCTACAGTTGCCCCTCTTTGATAGAGCTCGAAGTCATGACATGACGTGAGTGAATGTCAAAGCCCGATGATGACCTATTTTGACAAGACCGTAAGACTTGGGCAAATAATCAAGACATAAATAAAATTGGTTGAGCTCACAAGTTGCCTACGTATCCCTTCTGCAGGGAATCAAACTAGCGTAGTTCTGGGACAAGATGCAAATGCTATTGTAGACACTCCATTTTTGACCGTCCTCAAGACTTGGATATGCTTGCAGGTACATCAAGTGACAAGTTCGATTGCTCGTTGAGTACTCGAATTTCGCAGCGGAACGTCACAGGTTTGAGCTTTCCAAACCTTGTATCCTTTCTATCCCTTTTTTTGGACCATGTGTTGGTCCTTTCAGCATGCTTATCATGGTGCACTGCCAGCCACTTTTTGGCACTGCCGGCCATGCATTTATCCCTGCTGACCATTGATAAAACCTGCCGGCCATCAATGAGGCACTGCCGGCCACCACTGATGGCCGGCAGAACACCTTGTCTCAGCAGATTTTGTGCTAGATATTTTGAGCCAGCTGGTTTTCACTATGCCCTCATCCATACACGTATATGGAGGGATGAAACCCATTTCAAGCTTGTTTAATAAGCTTTGCATTGCATGCCTCTATATAAGGGGAGGCTCCTTCCCCTTTACAGAGGTTGAGAAACTTTAGAGACAATATATATCTCTCTCTCTATATATATATTTCTCACACTCTCTCTCTATATTGTGTTAGTTTGTGCCTTAAAGTGTAATTTCTCTTCATTTTTGCACTACAACACCTAGTAAAGCACCATCACTTTGTTGCTGAGATTCTTGAGAGGTTTGTTTGGACTCAAAAAGCTAGTTTTAGCCCAAACTCGTGGTCCTTTTGCTGCTGTGCTTCAAGGGTGAGCTTATTCCCTTTTAAAGCTTGTTTTTTATACATTGGTTTGGCCATCCTTGTATATTGTTTTAGGCCTTGCTTTCAACTACAAAAAGCTCTAATTCTAAGTGTTTAAGATGGTTGTTTGAGGCCTCTTTGGTATTGAGGGTGTTCTACCCTCTTGTGTGCCTTATTTGCATAGGCTTGGAGTCATCTCTTAAAGCCTTTGAGTTTATCTTGGTTTAGCCTTTTAGCCACTGAAATCCAATGGATTTTCAGTGGTAGAAGTGTGATTTTGAGGCCTCAAATGAGAGGGGGTGGTCCCCTCTCCTCTTGTCTTGTTTGTTTGTGTTATTGGCCTATCTAATGAGTATGTATTTCTATCCTCTTGAGGCTTAGTGTGAGCATGTTTTTGTGAGTTTTAAGTCTGATATAACTCTGTTCATGGCTGGTTTGGTCACCTCATGTATGCTTTTTACACTTGTAGTGTAAATTTGTCATTTAGCCTTGTGTGTTTAATGCCATGATCCATTATGCTAGCCTATTTTGGTTTTATCTCAGCATGTTTTTGGTGTTATTTTAGCATGATACAACTCTGTTTTTGGTTGGTTAGAGCATCCCTCATTTGCTTCTTACACTTGTAGTGTAAACCTTGCTTACTAGCCTAGTATACTTGGTGTTTTGGCCCATTATTCTAGCATGTTTTGGCTCCCTTCCAGCAAGTTTTTACACTCATGTTTTAACATGCTTTAGCTTTGTTTTGAAGCTTCTTGGTCATATGATGCTTGTTATGCATGCTTATAATGCAATAGCTTTGACTAGCTTTGAGTTTTGAGGTATCTTGCACGCTTGACTTAAGGTATTTGCATGTTTTGGCATCATTTGGAATGATATTTCAGAGCATATGGTGTTGTTACACTTCCATGTTTTTCACTTTTTAAGTGCTCTTGAGAGTTGTACCTTTATGCCTTATTTGTAAGCCATTGCATGAGCCTCATTTTCTTGCCTTTCAAGCCATTATCTCAGTCCATTTTGGCTACTGTTTTGGCCTGCATAAGTTCTGTTTGCGGCTAGTTTGGCCATTTGAGCATTGTCTTGCATGCCTCTAGTGTAATACACTTCACTAGCTTTGACGCTTAAGCCTTGCAACATGCATTACATGGGTTGTTTGCATGATTTTTAAGTCATTTAGCATGACATTTCAGTGCTGGAACATATGCCATTGTACTCTATGTTTCACTCTTTCAATGCCTTTGGAGAGTTGTGTCTTGTGCCTTAATCTTGGACTAACATGTATGCATGTTTGTCTAGTCCTTTGAGTCTCCATTTCAGCATATTTTGCCACTATTTTGGGTATGATGTAACTCTGTTTTGAGCTGGTTTAGATGTTTGAGTATTGTGATGCATGCTTATAGTGTTATCCTCTTCACTAGCCTTGGTGTTCTTGGCCCCCTTAACATGTTGTGCATGAGTGTTTGCATGATAGAGTCTTGCATGCCATCTTAACATGTCAAGATTAGCATGAGAGTTTTGCATGTCATGTTGTTTGTGTGCATTGCATTGTGTTCAACCCGGTGTTGTGTTTGAACACAAGGTGGATTAGCTCATTTCATACTTGAAGTGATGAAATGAGCCAATCTCCCTTTGTCTCCATTGCCTTTGATTTCTCATGATAAGGAGATGGTCTTGGTGTCTTGTTTGTCATGCATTTATTGAATTTGCACATGTTGGATCTTTGGCCATCATGCATCGAGATGCGTGATTGATGGTCTTAGATCTAATGATCCCCCCTCTATTGATGTTTTGAATTGATATGGAGTGGCATAGTGTGTACATACCCTTGGGAGACCCTCTCTTTTCTCTATTTTGTGCTCTGCTGCAGCTTGGTGTCACAGCACACCAGTGGTCGGCACCCTCTTATTGTTGGCCGGCAGCTCTTCATTTGTGGTTGGCACCGCACATCCTTGGCCGGCAGAGGGGTCAGCAGTAGCTCTTCATGGCTGGCAAGCCACTGGTGCACTCCTCAACACTGTTTTGGTAAGATCCAACAGCTAGTTCTCAAGGACACCCTGCAGACAGAGCCTCAAGAGAGCAACCGGAGAGCTTTCCGGGACAGGAATTGAGTATGCATCTTCAACTTCTTCAAGGCAAAGCTGAGGCAGCCTAGTTTACATACTTTAACGCTTAGCATGAATTTGTAATTTAATTAATTCATTTATTAATTAATTAAAGTTCTGTAATAAGTAGCTTAGTTTAGCTATTTCTTTATTGGTTTGTAATAATTAGTCTAATTAGTTTAATTAGATTAGTTAGTTAGCTTAGCTTAGTGTAGCTTAGCTAAATTCATTTGGACCATCCGTCGAGAGGGCACATTGTTGTAATAAGCGTGCGTGTGTGTGTGAATGTCTTCCAACCCCACGTCTTTTTCCCTTTTATTTATCAGTTTTTGATGGTTAGTTTTAGGGATATGTTTCAATTAGCATACTTATGCTTTGCATGCATGCATCATTCATTCGTATTGCATGCATCAGGCTCGGCGCATCATTCAAACTTCATTGAATTTCGATACATTTACTTGAAAACGTGTTTCAAAGTATGTTATTAAGTGTTGCATTCATATGCCATCTTAGATAACCAAGCCTACTTAGTTGCATTTTGCATGTGTTTTATTAGGCATTGTTGACATAGCTAGCATCATGCATGATTATTAAGGCCTCCTTTGGGAACAGACTATTTTAATAACTTTTTGGCTAAAATATAAGAAAAAAAAAATCTATTTGTTTGGGATAAACTTTTTGACTTTTTACGAAAAAATGTAAAATAAAAAAAAATAAATAATGAGAAGTGGATAAAATGACCGAAATGGCCTTATAGCATTTCAGAAGTACCTGTGGATGTGTCAGATGGCTTGTGCAAATTGTTGGATGTCACATTTGTCAAGAATTATTATTTAAAATTTCCTTTCTTGGACAATGCACTTGGACCATACAGCCTATACAAATAGTGTTGTGTTATGTAATGTTATTTAAATAATATTAATACAATATTGAAAAAAATGAAGCTATGACAGTCAAAACACATTTGCTTTACAGAACTCTAATACAGCACATATTTGTAAACAATATATTTGTGTCATGTAATATTATGTAAATAATATTTACGTTAATATACATAAAAATTTCATAAATATGGGATATGGATTGTACTTTGTGTATTGTAACAATTTTTTTTTATGAAACATCACATTTTACGTTAAAAATCAAATTTTTTTTTAAAAAAATTCTAAAAATCCAACAAATTATAGGAGTGTTTGGGAACTTGGTTTTTGAGTTTTTTTTTATTTATTTTTTATTTTTTTCACTATAAGACAAATGTCTTATAAAACAAAAAAAAAAAAAACAAATTCCAAACAAAATATCACATCAAACTCCATAATTATTTCAATTTTTCTCTCACAAACATCATATCCAACCACAAAACAACTCAAGTATCTTCCCAAACACAAAGGGTCTGTTTGGTGTGCCGTTTGGTAACATTTTACGTTTTCAGTTTTCTGTTTATATTTACAAAAATTTAAAAAACTCAAATATAAACTTGTTTGGTAAATTTTTGATTTATAAATCAGTGCTTTCAGTTTATAAATTTGGCCAAAAAATGTAAACTCAAAAAATGTGTTTCCGTTTTGAGTTTTTCTTTTTTTTTCCCACCTAACACTAGCCACCACTCACCACCATTTTCCACCACCGTCTTTCGCCACCACCCCCCACCCCCCCCACCTGCCACCACCACCCACCACCTGCTACCACCACCACCCGCCACCACCACCACCACCAACCACCACCCACCTGCCACCCACTCGCCACCACCACCACCACCACTACCCACCACTCACCTGCTACCCACCTTCACCACCCACCATCCACCGCCCGCCACCACCACCACCACCACCACTCACCACCCACCTACCACCACCCGCCACCACCAGCCACCCACCCGCCACCACCACCACCACCATCACCCACTACCCACCCACCTGCCACCACCACCACCACCACCACCACTACCCGCCACCACCACCACGACCACCACGACCACTACCACCACCACCCATCACCTACTACCGTCACCCACCACCTGCCACCGTCACCCACCATCACCACCCGCCACTACCACCCACCACCACCTGTCACCACCACCCATTCGCTACTACCCACCACCCGCCACCGTTACCCACCACCCACCACCACCACTCGCCACCACCACCACCGCCACCTACCACCACCACCCGCCACCACCACCCACCAACACCCGCCATCCGCCACCACCACCACCACCCGCCACAACCACCGCCTACCTGCCACTCACTACCCACCTGTCACCACTTGCGCCACCGGCACCACGACCGCCTACCTGCCACTCACTACCATCCGCCACCGTCACCTACCTACCCACCCACTATCACCACCCGCCACCTATCCACCACCACCACCACCCACCCACTACTACCCGTCATCCGCTACCCACCTGTCACCGCCACCCACCTGTCACCACCACCACCACCACCATCCACTCGCTACCACCCACCACCCGCCACCATCACCCACCCACCCACCCACTCACCCACCCACCACCACCACCACCACCTGCCACCTACCCGCCACCACTACCCACCCGCCACCACCCACCACGTACCCGCCACTACCACCACCACCACTCACTCGCTACCACCCACCGCTCGCCACCGTCACCTAACCACCACCACCACCACCCGCTACCCACCACCCACCATCACACTTTCCACTACCGTCTTCTGCCGCCACTTGCCACCACTTGCCAATTCTCACTCTTTTTTATATTTTTAAAATTTTGTAAACATTTTGTCAATTACTAAACGCATTTGTAGTGGATGTTTTTCTAAAAATAAACAAAAAATAAACAAAAACCAGTTTATAAAATTTTTGTAAATATAAACTGAAAACGTAAACGTTACCAAACAGACATCCATTCCGTTTTCAGTTTATATTTAAAAAAATTTAACAAACTATCATAAAAATTTGTTTGATAATTTTTTGGTTTAAAATGAGTTTATAAATTTGAGAAAAAAACGTAAACTCAAAAAATGAGGAAACGTTTTCAGTTTTCAATTTTTTTTCAATTAATTTTTTTTTCATATAATTTATTTTCAATTATTTTTTTTTCAAATAATTTTTTTCTCAAATAAATTTATTTTCAATTTTTTTTTCAATTAACCTTTTTTTTCAAATATTTTTTTTCCCAATTAATTTGTTTAAATTATTTTTGCAATTAATTTTTTTCATTTCTTTTTCATATAAGTTTTCCGAATTAGTTTTTTTTCCAGTTATTTTTTTCCAATCAAATTTTTTATTCAATTATTTTTTTTAATTAATTTTTTGTCAATTATAATGTGTGTGATCCCATTGTCATAAATAATGAAAATAAATATAAAATTTTTTGGCATGAACAAACATATTTTTTTAGTTTATGTTTTTAAATATTTTGTTCAAACCAAACGCGTTTATAATTTATGTTTTTCTAAAAATAAACAAAAATCAGTTTATAAAATAAAATGATAAATATGAACCAATAACGTAAACGTTACCAAAAAAAAAAAAGGGGTACTTACCAATTAGTCCTATTAACTAGACTTATTTACCTACAGGTCCTAACTAATAAATTTAACATTATAAAAATAAGAGAGTGATAAATTTATCATTAAAAATTTATTTATAAAAATAAGAGACTGATAAATTTATCTTTATCACTTAATAAATTTATCAAATAGGACTTAATGGGTAATAAGTCTTCAAAGTAGGACCTATTGAATAATAAGTCTCCAAAGTAGGACCTATTGGTAGTTTACCCAAAAAAAAAAATAATAATCAAACCGTAATTGGTAAGCAACCTGAAATCATAACCAACCTAAAATCATAACCAAGTCAGTATTCCATAGTTATACAAAAACAGTGACATACATGGTCATACATAATTGATAAAGTCTCTCCAATTAATTTCAACACAACATAGTGATGACATGCATCACATAACATGTCCACCTAACCAACATTTCGCCAAATTGCAACTAACTCTGCCCTGATACGCGCCCGCAACTGCGCCATCTCAACGTCATCATCTCCAGGCATCATCGCATCGTCAAGGGCAGCCAAATCGTCCCGATCAGGCATGTCCGCATATCTGTACTCGGCCTCATTGCTGACAGCAACAACAATCTTATGGTCCACACTATTTCTGCGTATGAAATTATGCAAAGCCATGGATGCTGCAACCAATGGCACCTGCACTTTACGAAAATCAAATCGAGGCATGTCTTTTAGAAATCTCCACCGCATCTTCCAAACGCCAAATGTACGCTCAATCACGCTTCGCAAAGATGAGTGAGCGCGGTTGAACAATTCGTCACAGTTCTGTGGATTGTGCCTTTGAAATTCGGTTGGTGGTATCTGTTGCCTTTGTATGGTGCTAGAAAGCCCTTCTTATTGCTGTATCCACTATCCACAGTAATAGCGACCTGTGACAGTGCACATGTAAATTACATAATACTCATCATCAATGTTCACATGAAAGGGCACTTCTTCCGTACATAATTTTTTTCCCCCATAACCAACAATAAGAACATAACAATACTATTTCAAATAATATATCCAAACATAAAATTTTTTGTATTACACATGTATTTCTTGCCAAATTTTACAATTAATTTCGAGCAAAAGCGAAAACAAAATATTACGTGTAACTAGTTTATCATGGACATTGTAAAAACTGCCATATGTAAATTACCACATGCTAAGATGAATCAAATTTAAAGTTAATTATAATGGTAACATAAATCGAATTTATAATGGGAAAATAGTGATATATTTAACTGTGATACATTTTGACATATATATTACTGAGGTTAATTATATTTGCATATCAATAATGATGGATATTACATTTATGTTGAGCTTGTTTGATCAAATTTTCATACATAAAAAATTCCCGGTCACGCATTGAATTCTAAATATTAGTATTTTTATAAAATTTATTTACATACAGATGTTTACAAAAAAAGAAAGTCCAAAATTGTATTGTGGATTTAGATGTACGTACCGTCAGTTGCAGTTAGAAAATTGTATTGTGGATCCTCCGTTACGTTGCTTAAAATCCGGCTGTCGTGCATGCTGCCCTCCCACCCGCACGACACAAACACAAAGCACATATTGAAATCACATACTGCCAAAATATTCTGGGTGTGACACCCCTTTCGGCTAAAATATAGGGCTGCTTCTGACTCCTTTATGCATGCTGGTACATGTGTCCCATCCAATGCACCTAAGCAATCCTATATATGAACAAAAAAAATTGCAATGATAAAATAGTACTGACCATGTTTTTTCAAATAATTTTGAATAACATTACAAAATCTTTTCACACACCTTGAACGGCATATATTGTCGTTGAGATTGCAAAATAGGATCCCTGTGTGTCTGGAAATTAGCAGGGGGCCTGCAGTGAACGACAGTGAATTTTTTCATTACTTTCAAGATGGTATGAAAATGCCATGAAATAGTTTCACTAGAATGTTGGAAGCGTTCTTGTAACTTCCGGTTTGGCAAGTTTTTAAGCGCATGAATAAATATTGCAACACTCTCCTCGACGTGCAAGCCGTGCGGCCGCTCGGGTACACGCAATTGGAAGTCATTTACCAATGTCGTACATAACCGAATGAACACTTGTTTGGGCATGCACAATTCGTACCGGAAGCGGCCACTGTGACCCTCGTATAATTCAGTAATCCATGCCCTCCCCGAATATATGGAAGTGCGGCATGGGACTTTAAGGACGTACGCCTTGTAGTAGTCAGTTGCAATTCTGTAGGCTTCAACATATGCACAATTCATCTCATGCTGCCACTGTCTTGCGAGAGCTGCGGCATCCTCTAACATTTGATCCATTCGTGCGGGGTCATCATCGTCGTTGTTCATACCTACAACGATTAGCACAAAACATTATCACAACTACCGAAATGCAGAAGTATTAAGCACATGTATTTGACCATGAAAGTTTTTTTAAAAAAAAATAATGTTGTACAGCAAAATTTGTAACTAGTGTAATTTTATGTTCAAACCCCTACCATGCATGGAATAAAGAACAACCTGAAAAAATAAATTGATTTGTTACCAATTAATTGATAAAATTAAGCACATGTAACTAATGTAATTTTCTGTTCAAACCAACATGGGATTTTCCTAGTTCACATCATGTCAGTGGTTCATCATTTGTAATAAAAAAAATAATATTTTAGTGGTGCAACACACATGTTCCACCTGAAAAAATTAAGTAATACGTGGAAAACCAATGGCACCTGGGCAAACATAACCGTTTTCAGAAAATAAATATAAAATGGATGGTCCACACAATTTTTGACTTCCTGCAGCATTGATAGCATAACAAAACATAAAATACCACAAACATATCCTGATTGTCAAGTTAAGTTTCCGTAACCCACAGGCACGACCCCTGCCCAAACCATCTTCAGACCATAATTCAACTAAAATTAAACACAACAAAGGAAAAAAAAAAGTTCACAATTCAACTGAAATTAAAATTGAAGTCCTTCATTCCGCAGATTTAAAATCGAACTCCTTCATTTCGCAGCAAACTCGCAAGAGTGACACCCTCATTCCTATCTTTGTCTTGTTTCTTCGCTTGTAGCCACCCGATTATGCCTCTGTCCGTGGGAATACTCATTACCATTTCCGGATTGTTCGGAACCTCCATAAACATGACTCCAAAATGGAGAAATTCATCTTCAGGGTCTAGTCCCTGTATTTCATATAGCCGTCCAACAGCCTGTCCCATAGTAATACTGTGGCCCTCGACGACGTGGTTAACAGTTAATTCCTTGCTCTGAGTCTTCACAGAATTTAGCAAGTCGTCCATGCTGCTTGCCAACGCTGCAGCCCCCGTAATGCGCTGTTTTGCAATGTTTTCCCCGAGGAATGCTTCCGCTTGCTTCCACTACCCGTGGCATTGATGTGCGCGGAGTTCATCATGGCTGCCATTTCTGATGCGCCTAATTCATTGCTGTCACTTAAAAATTCTGGACTGTCCGACTCTCTGTCCAACTCCATTGGGTTATGAGTCTCGCCGGGTGTCCATGCATTTTTTCCCGTAGCCGCAGCGCCAGTGAAGACATGCTCCATCAAATCCGGATGGTCTAAGGTTTTGGTTCTGAACTTGCAACATACATTGTCAATCTGTAAATCAACACAATGTAACTAGCATTATCGTACTGTGATTGAGTAAAATTCAATGCAACATGGTGCAAAATCAGTCAAGTTTTTAGAACCTGAAGAGAGGATGAAATGCTAAGACAATGGCTGACAATAATGTAAAGTATGTTGCAATGAACATATTGCAATTCAATGATAAAAAATTGAAAATTCTGCAAGCTTACTTACAAACAAGACAATTACTCCTAATATGAGTATTACGACTTAACTGGTTATGTTTTTGACTTCATTTGCTTCCATCCTATCAACAAACAGCTTGCTTTGACGCATGATTTGATCAATCAATTGGCTATTGTGAGATTTATCAATTGGCTATAGTGTTTATTTGACAGTTAACTACTTTCATATGGTGCCCTGTTGCTCTCAATGTTAATAATGAATAATCACAGATTATGATATAATATGTCCACCATAAAGCAGTGCTTGGAACCTTAATCCAGGTCTTAAATAATTGTTCTGGCAGTTGACATGTAGTACTTCAATCATATTTTGGGAATTAAAGGTATGAAAGAAAGCCAGAGAAGTCCCATTGGGGTTTCTTCTCATCAATAATATGAACGTGGAGCCAATCATAGAAAAAGAGCCAGCACAATTTGAATAAAAGTTTGTCTCGAGTAGCAAGCCATTTTCTTTTATGTATGTTGGGATATTTTATCTATGATGATTGATTTGTGATCGTAGGATAGGATTATATTTTTCTTCTTCTGGCTTCCTTTTATCTAATTGGAGAATACAATATGTTATATGGTTAACTTGTTACCTTGATATCATTTTCTGTGCTTTTAATGATGATTGGTAATCACAGTCAATAGCACAGGAAAGAAGTTGAAAGAAGTGTTAACTAGTGCATTCATTCATTCATCTAGTGATAAAGATGGGTGCTGTTCCATGCGTGGCCATCCCAATATGATGATTGCTTCCCAACTTTTTTACTCTAGTATGAAAATCAGGGCAAACTTATCTAATCCAAAGTCAACTGAAGTAGAAAGAGGTTTTAATTTTAAACCTTTATAATATGCTTCAGAAAAACAAGAAAAGGCTGATAGAAGGTAGGCATGTCAACATAAAACCTTCAAATATGCTTCAGAAATTTATTAATAACACAACTACTAAACCTATATAAACAATTAACAGACATAACTACGAAGAAGACGAGCCTGGCCAACTATATTCTGGAAAATGTTGACAGTAAGCATAGTGATTTCAATTATATGGCCAACTATTGACAGTAACATAATTTCAATTACATCCCTACTAATTTGGCCAGAATTTCAAATTCACATTTCAATTTCAGAATTTCATTAACATTACACAGAATTTCATTTCAGAATTTCAGAATTCCAGAATTTTTGCTGACATAGGTGGGTACATTGTATGGGGATGAAAAGAAGTTAAGAACGAAGAACTTTACACAAGTGTACATTACAAATAAAAGCTGTTCACCTTTTTCACCATCCCAAAAATATTTCGTAATCCAAACCACAGTATCCCATGTAAAGTTAGAAAATTCAACGTTTTAAACTACATTGGAAAGCATGATACACATACAAAAATTGAGATATTAGTTATGCAATAACGAACACGAAAAAGAAAATCTAAACCGTTACCTTTTCCATTTTAGCCCACCAAGTAGCCGAAGCATTGAACAGCCCAGTAAGTTGGTCAAAGCCAATTCCAGTTGGGCCTTTCCGGCAATCCATTAGCTTACACCACGCACGCCACTCGGTCTTCAACAACATATACTTGTTTTTAAGTTGTTTCAGGGAATGCAGCCGCCCAGTTGCTGCCTCAAATGTCTTAGACAACGAACGGTACCTATTTGGAGTGATTGACATGTGTGGCCGGTTTCCTGCTTCAATTTCCTTAACAACTAGTTCCAAGAAAATCCGTGTCGACTCCTCATCCCAAGTTGCTTTATGATAGGGTTGTTGCTGTTTCCCTTTGCCGGAAGGGGTACGAGGCGCAGATCGATGTAACGCCATGCGACTAACAATAGCGTGCAACGGGAACCAACGTAAAAATATTTATACACTCACAATACAAGCATTACCAATATCAGGAACACGTTTTTATGTCAGAAATGTGGTATTTGACAGAAAACATAGCCCAATAGATTCATTTAACGACATTAGTACTTGAAACGAAAACAAACAGTAGCGGAATTATATACAAAATACATGTTTACGAACAAAACATACTTTCATAATTTTTTTTGGGCCACAAACCATAATGCGCTTAATAAAAATAGGGTACGGTTGCTACCACGGTTACATATATCACATCCGAAACAGCAAAATAATAACGACGATGCATAGCACACATGTTACTACTGTAAGCACACGCAGAGTTTGTTCAATGTCACGGAAACGACCCTCAAAACGAGCGACATTCTGTGTGTCATTCTCAGCAGCCCTTTGGCACCCATATTCGTCACACCACCCAATCCAACTGACACATGGCTAAGGTTAAAAAAAAAATTAGTGACGGTTTCAGAAGGAAATGTAAAAGGAAACGTGCTTGTACTTACCACTCCACAAGGGCATTGGTAGTACGCACGACCAGGGTTTCTTGCAGAACGGGAAATCTTTACAACACAGTCCCGTACCCACACGCACACGTACGGGCTGGTTGTGCTGATGTGGCAGTTGACATAAATGAGGCCATGGTTTCTTTCGTGACTTTTTTCAGGACATGACAAGCACAATAAGACTAGGTGAATGGGTGTGACACTTTTGTTAAGGACATAAATTTGTTATACGAAAATGGGTAACAAAATGAAACAACCCCCCTCCACATCACATTTAAATCCCGGAATACCACATATTTAAAAAATTATAACAAAATAATGTCAAAACAAAATACATTTCGAATGCTCCTTGAAGATTGACAGTGTATAAAAATATATAAAAGATAATGTCAAAACAAAATACACACCAAATAAAACAGTGGGTTTGATTATGTAAGTTTCTTTCTCAAACAGAAAAAAGTAAAGCCATGCAACCTTAGCAGAAGACCCAATACTTAACAAAGAGCAAATTAAAAAATAAATTTAAAAAGTAATAGCTTTGTTCAATCATGAAAATAAACTATGGCATAGATATAAAAATAAAGTTTACAAGTGCATTTGGATGAAGGGCTGACCAACTCATATGCTAAGCAGCAGCTCATTGGTTAGTGAGAAGGATTTGGAGATGCTCTACTACACGACCCTGTAGTTAAAAAGTGAAAAGGATTTGGAGACGCTCTCCTTGTCCTTACTTTTTTTTCCTTCTCCTTACACGACTCTGGTACATGTGCTGTGCAACTAATTTTTTGCAATGTGAAGGATTTGTATTGAAATATATCTGCGGATCAACCATTCATGAATTCTATAAATCAATAACTTCATTTGTGGTGCAAATTGTGCTGTTCTATGTAGGGGACTTTCTTTTTCATTACCCAAACGAAAAGTAAATTTTTTTTAGAAGACAAATTGAAATTGGCAAGTGGTGAGACACACACACACAAACACACACATACACACACACACACACACACACACACAGACAGAGTTCATCCATATACAAAAAACAGAGCATACAAGTCATGGTTATTAGATCCACACCCCCCCACCACCAAAAACCCGCTAATTTGTAAAGTGGTGTCAGTAGTTCAAAGGAAGCCCTAAAACCCCAAACATGGCAGTATGTAGGGGAGTTCCTAAAAATATTGCCCAAATCTGAATTTATACGATAGATTCAAATAGGGAAGTGGTCAGACAAAGCGCGAGACACACACACACAGACACAGCGCGAGAGAGAGACAGAGTTCATACATATATCACAAACAGATCATACGAGTCATGGTTACATTCCGAAACAGAAACAAAAGATGTTGGAGAGAGAGAGAGAGAGAGAGAGAGAGAGAGAGAGAGAGCGAAGAAGAGCATACCTGCGGCTGGGGGGATCGTCGAGGGATGGACTGCTTCTCTATCGGCCTTCGCGGACTGTCGTCGTCGCTTCGTTTTTCTTTCTCTTCAGATCAGAGCTTCTACTATCTTCTGGCGTTGAACGAAGGACCCTCTTCATCTTGATGTAGCTGAATAGCTGAAGATAGTACACCCTCTGTGATAATAGCTCTGAAAATATTCCCATCAGTGTTTGACATAAAGCGAGGGTGAAAACGAAATAACGAAAATCAAAGAGGGGCAAAACGGTCTTTTTACACCACATCTGCCACACATCACGTGAAGATACTGTACATAGGTGTGTAAGGTGAAATTTATAGGCTTTTTGGCTTTTTTAGTAACTTTTTAGCTTTTTGGCTAAAAAGTTTGGTTGCCAAACGAGGCCTAACTAGCTTTTGTTTTGGCTTGGAGTACTAGGTAAGTTTTTACGCTTTAGCATCCTTGCATGTGTGTAAGTGACTGCCATGATAGCATGCTTGCCATGAGGCTATTTGCTTAAGTTTAACTTATGAATGCCTGTGGGTGGAGGCTTCATTGCTTGAATTGGAACAATTCATCGAAATGTGAGTTTTAAAGCCCACTTGAAGTGGCAAAATCATGTTGTTTTCTAAAAGCCCACTTGAGGGTGGCAAATCTGCGCCTTAGCCTACTTGCGAGTAGCACTTTCAAACCATTTTCAAAAAACAAACATGAGATGTTTTGTTCCAAATTAAGCGATTTAGTCTATACTTGTGTGCTGTGCGCATCACATAGTAATTCTGGATTAATAACCGGAATAAGAACACATGTGTTTTCAAAACAACATATCATGATTAGTAGAGGCTGATCCTTTGATTGGGCGAGCGGGGGTGCTCATTTCATGACCTTCCCCCCTCGTACCCAAGTTCCCGAGCTAAGGCAACTTTGGTGATGATGGACACGTGGCCTTAGGCACGAGTCAGGGTTTCCTAAATTTCCCAAAACAAAATATTTAGGTGGCGACTCTGTAATCTGGAAAAGCAGTCCATGTTTGGCACTTCTTGATTAAAATCGATTTTCCAAAACGATTTGTCGGATTTGGACTCTTTGGTGATTTATCAGTCTTACATTGCACTTTGTGAGACTAGATACAGAACCATGACAGGAGTTCGAACTGTAGTAACCTAGAACAACAATTCGCGCCCTCGTGCGCGGAGCGGAGTTCCAGGCGGTCTACAGTTTCTGGCGACTCTGCTGGGGACTTAGAGAACTTGACTTGAACTCATGATATGTTGTTTTGCCTACACTTATGTGTTTCTTTGCATTGCATTAGCATTGGTGCGCCTAGGACACCGTGTTTACCGTCTGCTATTCCCGAACAGTTTGCCGGAGGCTTGCTTGAAAAAGCGTGCCATAAGGCAGATCGGTTATGGGCTCTGCCACGATGGGAACACAAACCTCGATTTTTACCGAGGCACCCTTTTTGACCATTTGACCTAGTTGCATATTGGAAGCCATAGTGACCATTCCAAACTAGGACAGGTTGCTTACCCGGTTGTAGGTTATTTGAAACCGCTGCATGCATAGTGAAACCCTAGCTCCTGACAAGATAGGACAAGGAAACCCTACCCCTCCATAGGGGTGTTTTGGCTCTCACTTGCTTGCTATGTGCTTTTAGAGTGTGTCTCTACAGGGAATGCATGTATCAGTTTGCAAGTATGGGTATCAGGCCTGCGGGCATCAGTATTTTGAGGGAATCAGTTTTACCTCAGGGTATCAGATTTAAGACAGTGATTTGGGGACAATGATCAGTGTTTGAGAACAATTCTTTCAGCTTGTGATTGCCAACTGTGTGTTGTGTTTATTTAAGCCGAATTGCTGTCCGTTTTTCTGGTTGTTTGTTTCCTTATTATGCTTTATTTTCTTTTTACAAGGTAGTTTAGCATCATTGCTTCCGACTAAGTAGATATTCCCCAAGCACTCTGGACCAGAGGTCGAAGGCTTTCCCGATCTGAGGATCTAGTTGACGAACAACCAGTGTTTGTGTCATTACCCCCAGCTACTAGACGGAGGTCAGTTAGGCGCAGTTCATCAGTACAGCGGTTACCAGATCAGTGGTCCTTATCGACCCCACCAGTGAGTAGTCGGGCTGAGGTTTCTGTTTCTGCCGTAGAGAGAGATATACCTGTTGTTCAGTTAGATCAACACCTTATGGTATGGAGGACATGATGCGTCAGCTCCAAGAGACTATGCAAGCCATGCAGCGGGATGCTGCTCGCCAGGCAGAATTTGCCGTGCGCCAGGCAGAGGTTGTGGCTCAGCAGACATAGCTGATTGCCAGACTTCAGCAACAATAGCAGCTACAACAAGCCAGAGCGTCTGCTTCGCATCCACCCGCACCCACACCTGCACCTAGAGTTCCAACACTCGGGGATACTGCAAACGTCTAGGAAGATACGGACGCTCCAACAGGACCAGTTCTGCCACCAGTTCTGCCGCATGTTTCAAAGACACCGGCCTTCTCAACAGATACACCGTTTGAATCTGAGATGGACACAATTGCTCTGAAGATTAGTAAGCTTGAAAAGCTGTTTAAACGGGCCCAGGTGGTCAATTTCATTCCGGACATAAAGGATGGATACACTGACTCAGCGGTGACGTTGCCGGACCGGTTCAAGATGCCGCATATAGACCGTTTTGACGGTTCTGGAGATCCCATGGTACATCTGCGGTTGTTCTCGGATATCCTACAACCAATGGGCCTTTCCAATTTGTAAAAGCTTTCACTCTTCGGCCGGACCTTGTCGGGTATCGTGGCCATCTGGTACGTAAAATTGGAAGATTCTGTCAAAAGAAGTTGGGAAGAGATGGTTGAGGCCTTTGTTGCCCAATATTCGTACAACATGTAGATCGAGATCACAACTCGTGATCTCGAGACAACGATGCAGGAGCCGAAAGAGGGTTTCTCTGACTTTGTAACCTGTTGAAGGGCCAAAGCCTCTATGATGACCACTAGGCCGGTCGAGAATGATCAAATACGGATGGTTGTACGCAACCTCCAACCCAAACTGATGCAAAAGATGATCGTCTTACCCCTCCCTACCTTTGCGGATTTACATGAGATTGAGGTACAGATTGAGGACGCCATGAAGCAGGGTCTGATTGACCACGAGAGAGAGTAGCCCAAGAGGGCATTCACCCGTAGTTCGAATGCAGGCACGAGTAATGCTGCAGCTGCCAGAACTTCCGACGTGGGCATGGTTACCACCACCACATCAACAACAGTAACACCCTTTACCGGCACATCTACTGCCACCCCTCAACCAGCAAAATATCCACCTCGGGGCCATAGGACTTTTACCCCATTGTATATGCCTTTGTCCAAGGCCTTGGGGGTTTTAATAAAAAAAAAGCATCTGAAGCCCCTCGAACCACGCCCACTGCCAAGTAATCTCCCACCAACCCATAACCCGGCCAAATACTGTGCCTTTCATCAACAGCATGGCACACCGACCAGTGCTACAGACTTCGTCATGAGATTCAGGATCTCATTGACAATAAAGTGATTGCACCTCCAGAAAAGTCGAATGTCACAACCAACCCACTCCCACCACATAACCAAGCTCCACCACCGAAACACATCAACCTGATCTAAATCGCGACCATTTCATATGACCCAAGCATATACATCACACCCTCCCACCTACCCAAGCCTGAGGTGTTCATCCCGGACAGCATAGACTTGTGCATGTTGAGCACCTCCCAAACCCAACCTAGACCGGTGGTGGTGACTATCGAAGATAGAATTGGGTTGACTTTGGAGGTAGATGGGAATGATGATTCAGAGTCTGAAGGGTCTGGGAGTTTTGCTGAGGAAGCATATAACCCGAGTGGCTATATCGTATCAATAGGCTAGGCCAAGGCGAGGGTAGAATTGCCAGTTGGGGCAGAGATCAGTGTGGTTCGGGAAGATGGACCAAGTCAGGGGTTAGATGACCTAGCAGAGTTGGAGAAGGATGTCGCGAATCTGCAGTTCTTTGACGAACAGGACCCAGGTGATGTGAACATCAATTGGTTTGACTTGGATGGATCAACAGAGGCTACAGAGTGGCTCAGTAACGAGCCAGATGTTGTTGAGGAGTATCAGTCAGAACAAGGGCATTCAGAAACTGGAATATCAATAGTGGCCGGAATGGCCGAGAGTCAGGAAAAATCGCCGGAGAGGACCGATGCAAAGAATTGTGCTCAGGATCAGGGCAGTTTGTCTGCAGTAGACACAGAGCAAGAGGCCGCACTGAGACGGTTTGAGCAGGAGAAGGTTGATAATGACAACAGGGCTAGAAAAGCCAAGGCCCCTGTAAGGACGGAATGTGCTGTAAGCACCAAAACAGTTGCAACGGAGCTGGACAGTTGTCTATCAATTGCTGATGGCATGTGGTGGGAAGACGACGACTTATGTCTTGCCCACACTGACGAAGATTGGGGATGGAACCAACTAGATGACACCTGGTATGTTGAAGAGGTTGACCATATGACTAGAAGTGAGCAGTATTTCAAGCCCCCACACTTGGACCAGCCGGAGGCATCCGGGAAGGACAAAGAAGCAGAGAGGCAGAAAGAAAAGCTGTTGGAGGAGGAGGCTGTGCTGAAACAGCTTAAGAAAATCCAAGCAGACATCTCCATCTGGGGACTGCTTATGGCCTCAAGGGTTCACAGACAAGCTGTCCTTTCTGCAATGGACAGGGCTAAACTTTCAATCGATACAACTCTGGAGCAGTTGGTAGGGTTGGTTTTCCCGGGAGGAGCTTCCCCGACCTTAACTTTCACTGACAAGGAACTGCCGCCTGAGGGCTCAGATCATAATAAATCGCTCTACATCTCTGTCGAGTGTAGAGAGAAATGGATATCGGTGGTCCTTGTTGACACAGGATCTGCTATCAACGTGTGTCCATCGAGGACGACATATGTTATCGGGTTGAAACCCGCAGATTTTGTGCCTACTGCCTAGGTGATACGGGCCTATGATAATACCAACCGAGAGGTGATGGGGACCATACAGATTCAGACTCAGGTTGGTCCAGGGCAACAGGATATTGATTTTTATGTCTTGGATGTACCAGCCACCTTCAATCTACTCCTGGGGCGACCGTGGCTACACCAGGTGAAGGCTGTCTCTTCCACCCTGCACCAAATGCTGAAGTACCCCCACGGGAAGGGGGTGGCAATCGTTTTTGAGAATTCTTCAATCCATCCGCCGCCAGAGGTTTCTACACCAGTTCTGGAGATTGAGCATGGTGCAGAGGATGTATTTTTGTCAGGATTCACCCTAGCTGAGGCCCGAGTTGTACAGAATATGCTGGCTGTTGATGAGGGGCTATACGTCAGTGCATAGTCTGTCTACCTTATGAACAAGCTTCGACATATGCCCGGAATGGGGTTAGGATGAAGTGGCTGGAAGGGCATTACAGCATCGGCCGAAGTGCCACACAACCCATATACCTTTGGCTTAGGTTATCTGCCTACCAAAGAGGATTGGGTGAGGAAAAGGAGCGAGATGGTCGGAAGAGCCAAGCCAAAGCAAGCCGGGAAGCATTATGAGTTAATGCATCGACCTATCCAGGGGACCCTGAACGGACGCTTTGTCCGGGAGGGGGAGGACTTCTCGTTCTGCGGCTTTCCGGAGCCATGGCTAAATGCAGAGAGGCGGCGCTTTTCGAGGTTTGAGATTTTCTTTGACTTGCAATTACCGGGGATGAAGTCGCCGAAGAGCAGACAAACCCACCAGCTGAGGCTGAGCAGTGCAAGGAGGACAATTCCGAGAGCACAGAAATTGAAATGGGGGTAGCACTGGCTTGTCTACTCTCAGATCCTCAGATCGTATCGGAGTGCTTGGGGGATAACTTCTCAATTTCCATGATCGGGAATGAAGCGGTTGTGGGCCCATCTTCAAACATTCTGGATGCATCCATCACCCTCCATCGTCTGGCAATACAAGGAGGGCTTTTTATCGAGCAGCACCGAGTCAGGTAGTGAGCCGGAATCTGATTCCACTAAGTCTGTGGAGTCGGAATCAGGTTCCAGCTCATCTAAGTCTGAGTCCGGTATTCTTAGGGGTGATAACCCGGATGCCACTGTCCTGTCCAGGTTGTCTTTTTCTTTTTCCTTTGAGTCGGTTGTAACAGAGGAATCAAGCGGATTGGATGTTATTAATGAGAATGGTATGGCTGTGGCTTCCGAGTACTTTTCTGTGCCTTTAATTTATTACATTAATCAGAATTTTCAAAATTTTGATGAAAACGACGAGGAAGAAATTCCTCTGGTTTTGCAATATTTGCTTGATCAAGAGCAGGAGAGGTTTATAAAACCTTTGGTTGATGAAATCACCACAATTAACGTTGGTACTGAGAAGGATCCGCGGCTGGTCCAGATCGGGTCCACATTGTCTTCTAAGGAGCGCGAGCGCTTAGTCGCTTTATTAAAAGATTTCAAAGATGTTTTCGTGTGGTCTTATGAAGACATGCCTGGAATCGATCCTAAGATTGTACATCACCGGATCCCTCTTGACCTAGAGGCCCGACCTGTTAAGCAGAAACTCCGAAGGATCCGCCTAGACTGGGCTCTGAAGATCAAAGAAGAGGTCACCAAGCAGATTGACGCAGGGTTCCTGTTGGTATTTGAATACCCTACTTGGTTGGCCAATATAGTTCCGGTGCCGAAGAAGGACGACAGAATTTGGGTATGTGTGGACTTCAGGGATTTGAACGAAGCCAGTCTGAAGGACGACTTTCCTCTGCCGCATATCGACGAATTAGTGGACTTCACTGCTGGGCATGCATTGTTCTCGTTCATGGATGGGTTTTCAGGTTACAATCAGATTTTGATGGCACCCGAAGACAGGGAGAAGACTGCTTTCACTACCCTGTGGGGAACCTATTGTTATAGGGTGATGCCGTTTGGGTTGAAGAATACTGGAGCTACATATCAACGGGCTGCGACCACAATCCTACATGATATGATCCATAAAGAGGTTGAGGTGTACGTGGACGACATGATTGTCAAGTCTAAGGAAAGAGAGGGCCACTGCACCGCCTTGCAGAAATTCTTCCAACGGATCAGAGAGTATCGGTTGCGGCTGAATCCTCAAAAATGTACTTTTGGTGTTACAGTAGGGAAAATACTGGGGTTCTTGATCACACAAAGGGGTATCGAGGTCGATCGTTCCAAAATCAAGGCCATCTTAGAAATGCCACCACCAAGGACTGAAAAGGAGGTGCGAGGCTTTCTGGGTAAAGTGCAATTCATAAAACGGTTTATTGCAAAATTAACCTTGACTTGTGAACCACTCTTTGGTCTCCTGAAGAAAGGAAAGAAGTTCCAATGGGACGACCGATGCCAAGTTGCTTTCGAGCAGATCAAGCAATATTTACAGAACCCACCTGTGTTGTCACCGTCTGAGTCGGGAAAACCGTTGATTTTGTACCTATCAGTGACTGAAACGACAATGGGCTGCATGCTTGCACAGGAGTCTGAGGACAAAGTGGAGAAGGCTATCTACTACCTGAGCAAGAAAATGCTGGATTACGAGACCTGCTACACTCCGTTGGAAAAGGCTTGTCTGGCCTTGGTATGGGCTACCAGGAAGTTGAGGCACTACCTGTTAACTCACTTTGTAATACTGGTTTCGAGATTAGATCCCATCAAATATCTCTTCAAGAAACCAGCACTTACGGGTAGGCTAGCCCGTTGGTTGCTTTTGCTTTCCGAATTTGATCTGAAATACATGACGTGCAAGTCAGTAAAAGGGAGAGCGGTAGCGAAGTTCCTAGCGATCACCCAGTGGAGGGAGATGAAGCAGTTGAATATCTGTTCCCAGATGAGGCCATTCTACATGTTGAAGAAGAGACCTGGACGATGTACTTTGACGGAGCGTCAAACCAGTACGGGTATGGGATAGGGGTGTTGTTGATAGCGCCCGACAATTCCCGTATACCCTTAGCATTCAAACTCCGCTTCAAAGTGTCGAACAATGAGGCAGGAATATGGACATGTATTGCACTAGAAGCCACCCTGGAACTAGGGGCAAAATGGTTGGATGTCATCGGGGACTCGGACTTTGTTGTATCTCAAGCTAAAGAAGATTGGAAAGTTAAAAAAGAAAAGATGAGAATCTACCACCAGACCTTGGACGTTCTGATTCCTCGGTTTGAGAAACTGAATTTCGCTCATCTATTAAGAGAGAACAACAGGTTCGTTGATTCATTAGCAACTCTATCTTCTATGATAGACATCCCTTTCGGAGTCCAGATGCGTCGATCATCATTGAACAGAAATTCATGCCGGCCTACGAGCTGATTGCTGCATAGATGATGTACAAAATGAAAATCCCTGGTATTACGACATCTGGAACTTCTTGAAAAATTAGGCGTATCCACCAGGGACAAATGCTAAAGAGAAGAGGGCAATTAGAAGAATGGTTGCTCAGTTCATCGTCTGCGAGGGTAAACTGTACAAGCGGGGTCATCTCGGGATGCCCAAGCTGTGTGTTTATGCTGAAGAGTCCAAGTGCCTGATAGACGCCATCCATGGAGGAGAGTGTGGAGCGCACATGAATGGGGTGATGCTAGTCCGGAAGATCCTTAGATAGGGTTATTACTAGTCAACCATGGAAGAGGATTGTATTGGCCTTGTCCGGCGATGCCACAAATGTCAGATCCATGCAAACCGCATGAACATTCTGTCGTCGAAGCTGTACAACATGACTTCACCGTGGCCGTTTTCAGTCTAGGGGATTGATGTAATTGGGGCTGTCACTCCGAAGGGGTCCAACGGGCATGAGTACATTATGGTAGCGATAGACTACTTCACGAAGTGGGTTGAGGCCCAATCCTACGCGGTGTTGAAGGCTTCGTATGTTGCAAAGTTCATCAGAAATAACATCATCCGTCGCTACGGGGTCCCGAATGAGATTATTTCGGATAATGGTTCCCACTTCAAGAAGGAGGTGATTGACTTGTTGGAGAAGTACAACGTGGTTTTCATAAGTCATCTACATATCGGCCGCAAACCAACGGAGCATTCGAGGCCGCCAAGAAGAACATCAAGCACATTCTGCAGAAGATAGTGGAGACCTACAGGGATTGGCCAGATAAGTTGCCATTTTCTCTTTGGGGCTACCGGACTTCAATTCGAACTTCTACTGGGGCAACTCCGTATTCCTTGGTCTATGGGATGGAGGCTGTTCTGCCTATCGAAGTTGAGGTCCCGTCATTGCGAGTATTGGCTGAGTGTCAGATAGCTGAGGCAGATTGGCAGCAAAGTAGGTTCAAAGAACTCATGCTCTTTGATGAAAGAAGGCTGAAAGCACTGTATCACGTCCAGGGTTACCAACGAAGAATTGCCAGGGCTTTCAACAAGAAGGTTAAGTCTAGGAATTTGAAGGAAGGGGATCTAGTGCTCAAAGACAACCGAGCTCTTATTCACGACCCTAGGGGCAAGTTTAGACCCAATTGGATTGGCCCTTACATCATCAAGTCTATCTGGTCGGGTGGAGCTGTCGTTCTAATGGATTTAGATGGCCTTGAATTCTCCCAGCCGATCAACATGGACAAGTTGAAGAAATACTATCCCTGAGTGGCTCGCTAGGCCGAAAACCCGAAAGGGCGACCTAGGCAAAAGTTAGAGCATGAAAAATCTGAAATAATAAAAATTGAGCTCGCAAGGTTGAAAACCCAGAAAAGGCGGCCTTGGCAAAAGTTAGAGCGCAAAAGGAGAGGGTTAATACATGAGTGAACCTGAACCGAACTACGTAAGGCTTGATTCCCATCTTCGAGATATGTAGGCAACTTCACTCTGAAGTCCAGCCATAAACACTTCCAAATCAACTTTGTCCATGTGATCATGTTGGTTATCTTTGTCTATTTTGCATTCAAGAGCTCGGTTGTGATCTCCAGTGCAGTGTTGTTCAGACTAGGGGCAACTTTCCAGTTGTTTGGGATTCGGCGTTGTACATCTCAGTGATAGATCTCGGGCGTGTCCAGTTGTGATCCATATCGAAATGGTTTTGAAAAGTTTTAATAAAAGTTGATTTTGCTCAAATTAATCTTTTTACAACTTAGACCATTTTTGGACCAAACGAAAAATTTTCAGTACCCACAACCTTCAATTACATTGATTTCAGTACAGAGTTCTTCTACTCTTGAATACAAATTGAAGTTGTTTTTTATTATATTCATAAGAAAACTTGAAAGTACTGATTAAAGCAAATAAACTCGGGGCATAGTCAGGTGTTCCTGCGCCCCTTCCCAGAGCTTGTGGAAGCCTCTGATGCCAAAGTAGGCCCAACCTGCACCTCTTCATCAAGCCAAGCTATGCACTCATCAAAGAGGGTGCAATTGAAAGCGGGAGGCGGGCCAGAAACTCTCTCATCCTCCATGCTGTGGCATACTGAGCTAGTTGTGTGCCGCGGACTGGAAATGCGGCACGGTACTCTATCCCTTCTTCCGGACAAGTCTGATCATGTCTGAATTGGCGCCAGATTCGAAACGGGAAATAAAAGACACAGTGTGTCAAGCCGATCAATTAAATCCCGGCTGGCGAGACATGCTGTAACTCATCATCGGCAGATTGAGCCAAGGGCAGCGCCAAGCAATGCTGACAGCGGACAGATTGCACATCCATTCGCACCACCATCCCTCATCTGGGGCATCGACTAGACGTTGCCGGAAGAAATAGCCGCAAGCTGAATATGCTGGGCATGAGTCCACAACCTTCAACTTATCCATCAACCATATCTGGGGAGGGATGAAAAATGAGAGATTAAAGAATAGAGAGCTGTACGTGGAGAGAAAAGTGAGAAAAGGGTTTTGAGAGAAAAACAGAGCCTGAGGGCCGAGTGATGTGAGAAACATATGTGAGATAAGGTGGGAAACATTACCTGCAGCAGTAGTGGACTCCCGGCGAATCTAGTCGTCTCTCGGCGATGGAAAGCATTCAAACCCATCAGTGTCTCAGCTAGCGCCATGGCAATGCAGCTCTTGCCCTCTTTTAAGCCTTCGGCAACCTCAATCAAATGGACGCTAGACCCACTGGAGCCTGGGGCAAGCAAGAAATAGGACAACATGCACAAGCAAAGCGCATGTCGCCGAAAACCCTGCCAGTGATGATCGTCGCGGTCACCAGCATCAGAAAGCCGACGAATCAAGCTCGGGATGTCCAGTTCTCCATCAAGGATCAAGGACCGAGCGTCATGCAAAGTGAGCCCGCACATCCGTCCTAAGGCTTGGATGTGGCCGAAGCGGAATTGGGGTAAGATCTCTTCATCGCATTCGGACTCCATCAAAGCTTGGAAGTCTTCGAAAGTGGGACACATTTCTTATCTGCCAAAGATAAAAACATGAGTTACCGGATTCCAATACCTAGCCGCGGCATGGAGGAACGGAAAACGCAGCGGGGTCCGGCTCAGCGTGAATAGTGCATTTATTCCGAAGCCCCAGAAATTTAACTTTTCCGAGCCATCCAAGCTTGCGATCCAATTTGTGAGGTTTTGGGCGAGAAATGCCTCCATTTAGTGCAAAAAAACTGAGTTAGAATGAGGAAATCCCGAAGTTGGAACTCATATAGAAGATAAGGCAGTGAGTGGAGGACAGATGTCGACGTTTCGGAAAGTCTGCCATCGATGGCCGGTACCTGCTTTTTGATGGCCGGCAGTGGCTCATCAGTGGCCGGCAGTGGCACATTGATGGTCGGCAGGTCATCCCGCATAGCCGGCAGCCTCTCCTTCAGACTCCCTGACCTTCCCGGTGAAGATCCAGTTGTTTACTACAGTGGAGTCCTGTTATTCGAGCCTTTTAAGGTCTTGTTTTTGTCCTGTTGGACTTGTTGTGTTTCGTTTGAGACGTATTAGTCTTCGTTTTGTTTATCGAGTTGTAATCATCTTCATCTTATTTATTGAGTTGTTGTAATTTGCTTATCGAGTTGTAAACTTGTTAAGGTCTTGTTGTTGCTTATTAAGTTGTTTTGTTTATTTCAGTTGTTAGTCGATTCACTGCTTGATTCAGACAAATGCATGCATAATTTTCAAACAAAGTTCAAATCTCATTTACATGATGTGTGATACGATGTGATGTGATGCTTAGAATATAAAATGCAACACTTTTTCAACAAAAAGCTGTTTTCATTCCATCATAGTTTCCTTTTTTACAAAAGAGCACAAGTTTTAAAGAAAGTAAAACTGCTTGAGACTGTATAAGGTGTTAAAACTACTAGTAAAAAGAGAAATAAAGCAAAAACAGAACATCTGAATCGGCGCCAGTCACCTCAAGACTGAGGGGCCCTCATCACTCTCTTCCTCGACTGAGAGGACTCTGGAGCATCGTCACTATCAGCACTTGAGTCTGAACCCGAACCATCTCCAGCCTCATCTCTATCTTGAGACGACTCTGACTGTGGACTCACTGCCTTCTCGTCAGACTCATCATCATCTGGGGCAGGCCCCCGTGAACTACTCCCGGTGTGAGCATGCCTAGCTCTGCTTCGGCTGTGCGCTGGAGTCCCTCGTCCTGCTCTCCCTGCTGCTCGGGGAGGTGCCGAAGGACCCGCCCCTGCTCCTGCTGGGGCATCTGATGGGCCTGGCATCAGGAAAGGAATTTGAAAAAGGGCAATTAGCCAAAATGCATTCGTAATGAAATGTATCAAATGCAAAGAATAATGTGCTGTGAGCAGTGAGTGATCTACAGAGTATGTACGCCATAAGCAGTGTATGGGAGCAATGTATCAGATCAGTGTAGTGTGGAACTGTACAAATGCTAGTATGTCAAGAGAAGACTCTGTGGCATGAAGTGCAATTCGAAAGAACTCACCGGGATCTTGTAGAGGCTGAGTAGATCCAGACTCGTCTCTATCATCTCTGTCATGGAGGCCACTAGATCAATGGCCTGCCCTGTGTACTCAATGGGCGCCTGCGAGTGTATCGAAAAGATCAGTATCCGATGAAGCATAATTGAAATGAAGTAAATATGTAAAATGTGGGGTTTAGTACATATCGAAGTCGAGCCTCGCATCCCGGTGAGTGCGCGTCCAGCTGATGCAGGTGCAATAGGGATCTAATGAGTCTCCCTAGAACGTCTCTGATAAATCAATGAAGTAGGCAGCTCTGGCCATCCAGTCCCCTGCCTCTCCTCAGGATCTCTCCTCCTACGAGATATGGTCGCTCCGCCTCTCCTTCTTGCAGCTGGAGCCCTCGCTCCCTTTCCTCCCCGGACACCGGACAAAGGTGGCATCAGATGCGTCTGAATGAAGGTCGCGTAGTCGCCCTCCATGCGAAAATAATCCGTCTCCAGTCCTACCATGAACTGAATCACCTGGTCGGCGGACAACCTGTGTGTCTCCCTCATCGATGGTAGAGGTGCCATCGGTACAAATGGAACAGGTAATCCCAAGGTCTGGTGTACAAAGCGCTCACTCAAAAACCAGGCGCGACAGATTGGACCCTCGAAGAGGATGTGGTAGTGGGAGATAGTTCGGGCAGTGTTATACTGATCTCGGAGTCCTAACGGAATCACATCCCACGGCTGCCACGTGATCTGAGAAAAGAGAACGAGATCAGTCGTCACATAACTAATGTGGGTGCATCAGGTTAATTGAAATAATTTTGTTGCAGAATTACCTCACGCGCCGTGACCGAGTCGAAGTACTGCCGGAAGAACATAAGCTCTCTTGAGTCCTACGATGGAGCTGGCCATCGTATACATCAGAGAATGAGACTGTCATTGGGGTCTCCTCCACAGGCTCTGGAGCAAGTGTCGGGAAGTATGCGTACACCCACAGCTGTAAGAAAGATGTGATCAATACAGTGTATGAACAGAGTGTTGAACATGCAGAAAGCAGAACACAGTACAATGCATATGGAGTGTAGGGCTAGAGCAGATATTAGATTTTGTGTATGCGGTGTATGGTATGCAGTGTGCAGTATGTATGGTGTACAGAAAATGCAAAGCAGAAAGCATAATGCAGAAAGTACAAGTGTTGAACAAAGTGAAAGTAGAAAATGCTAAGCAAATAATGAAAGAGGGAAACTAAGCTGTGTACCTTCCAAGCTCGCTAGTAGCCGCCAATCAGGGTCCTGTACATCCGAGAGGTCGAGCTCATGTACCCATACAGAGTGGTAAGGTCGGCTGCGCCCCCAATCATAGAAATGGACCCGCTGGAGCACCACCAGGGCGCCCAGGAAGTATAAACCACGGCATTCCACTTGTTCGAGAACAAGGTGGTACCGAAAGGAACAGGAGAAAGCCCCTGGCATACTGCTCCGCCTCCTCATTAGTCTTAGGATCCTCCCCTCTGTAATGCTCCTCGAACCAGGTATATCTAACCATGCCTGCTCGAAGTGTCGGTGGACGCGCTCCAAGTAATGTATCTCATGCGGCCACCCACTCTCCCATGTCGGGATCAAGAGAAATCGGATCACCTCCTATGCCCAGGCCAGTGATCATAGCGAAGTCGAAGGGAGTCATCGTCATCTTTCCCGTCGTGGAGAAGTGGAAAGAGTTGGTGGTGTCCCACCACCTCTCCACAAGAGCCCCTAGGAGAGGGCGACTCGTTGTGACCCATGTCAAGTTGGAGCAGAATAGGCCGAAGCCGGTCCCGTCGATGATCTAGCGGACCCTCGCGGGAAGCACATCATACCAATCCCGAGCTGTCGTCGCACCATAACCTCTGAAGGAGCGGGATTCGTCCTGTGGCGGTACATGTAATGCAATCAGATCAATGATGTATTGAAAATACAGATGAAATCAGATCAGTGATGTATTGAAAATACAGTTGAAATCAGATCAGTGATGTATTGAAGATACAATTGAATTCAGGGTAGTGATGCATAAGGTATAGTCGTATACAGTACATACAGGGCAGTGATGTGTGGAGTACAGTTAAATGCAGAGTAACAATGTATGAAATACAGTCAGATCAAAGCATGTGATGCAATCAGATCAAAACAATGCAAGAAATGCAAATAGTTGAAAGTGATACTGCAGAAAAGTAGAGTTGGTACCTCCAAGCAATGGCCGACAAATGAGACTTGGGCTCTCTCAACAAGAGGTCGTCTGGCGCATCCTCATCGAAATTAGTGAAAGCGTGGATGCCTTCCGCCACTGGTATAATGTGAGTCTCCGGGTGATACCTCGCAGGGTCAAAGGGGCGTACGCTCGGTGGTAAAGGCTGAGACTCGACCCCCGGCTCAGCCGCAAAGTCCGCGGCAAGCTCTACTGGAGGGAGTGCGGGGAAACCCCCGCCATGCGGAATATCATCAGCCATCTGAAATAGATGCAAAAATGAGCAAAAATGGGGAAAAGGGTGAAGTTTTGAACAAATCAAACCCTAGGAGAGAGAAAAATTCAAATAAAGTTGAAAACCCAGGAAAAGCGCACAAACCTTGTGAGAAACTTGAGGGAAATGATCCTTGGATGGTGGAAATGACAGAAGAGTCGTCGAAATCAAATTCCGATCGGTTCAAATCGAAGAGAATGAAAGGGTTTTCGCGAGGAAAATGTTTTTAAGGTGTTGGGAAACGCGTAGAATGCGCGAATCTAGAGAGAAGACACACTTAGAGGGCAAGGGAAATGTTTTCTATGCAAGGGTTTGTGAGCAAATGAGGTAATTTTGGGTGTATATGAAGACCTACTGCCAAAAAGACCAAATTGCCCAAATCTGCCATCGATGGCCAGCAAGGGCACATCGATGGCCGACAGTGCATTGTTGATGGCCGGCAGTGGCCACTGATGGCCGGCGGGGGGTTGTAGACACCCCATTTTTTACCGTCCTTAAGACTTGGACGTCATCGTTTGAACGCTCGATGATTATCCATGCTTGTGTTCATTTTGAGTTCTCGGAGGTCTCGGTCGTGCGCCTTGCCTCAAGATCTCTTAACTTGTCTGTTTTGTGCTTGGTTGTGGACCAAGCACTTGTGTTTTTGCTTTTGAGGGAAGAGGGTGGCTTGTTGGCCATCCCCTCAACCCATCGGCCAAAAGTGTTGGCCGATCGGCACTCTTTTTAGTCGATCGGCCCTTGTGTTGGTCGATCGGCCATATTTTCTGGCCGAGCCCTGTTCATTTGCTTTATGCAGATATTTTATGCCAGCTGTCATAGTTGGCATGCACAATTCAAATCCTCCATACACATATATGGAGGGATTTGTTTCAATTGCTTAGCTTGCTCAACAGGCTTAGGAATTGAACTTCTATAAGAAGGGAGCCCCTCCTCCCTTCTCAGAGGTTCAGAAAATTAGGGTTAGAGGGATAGATATAGTTTTGTATCTATCTTGCCTTGATTCTTCATTTTGTGCTTCAAAAGTGTCATTTTGTCTTACTATTGTACACAAACACACACTAGAACACCATCCTCTTGGAGCTGAGGTCCCTTGAGGTTGATTTCAGAGTTCTTGGAGTGGTTTTGATCAGAGAAAGATACTGGAGCTTTGTTCTTGAAGGTGTTCTTCAAGGGTGAGCAACTAACCTTTTGATACCCCATTCTTGCTTAAGCTTTTAGACCTATTTGCATATTGTTTTAAGCTTAACTCTAAACTACAAAAATTTCTGATTTTGCATGCTTGAGACCTTTGTTTAAGGTCACTTTTTGGTTTGAGTTGTTTACCCCCCCTTAGGCCTTGTTTGGCTTTGCTTTTGTGCCTTCTTTGTGAGCTTCGGGATCACCTTGTTTTGGCCTTCTCACCACTGAAATCCAGAGGGATTTTAGTGGTGGGGATGGTGTTTTAAGGTCCCAAAAAGGAGAGGGTCATCCCCTCTCCTTGTGTCTTCAATACTTGCCTTGAATGCCTCATGTGTAAGCATGTTTGTTAGGCTTGTTCTAGCTTGTATATTAGGATGTATTTGTGGTTATTTTGCTGAGGCTTACCACTTTTTTTGCTTGGATTGATCACTCTATGCATGGTTTATACACTTGTAGTGTAAATCAAACACACTAGTCTTGTATGCTTCATGAAGTAGTATGTCATTCTAGCCTATGTTGTGTCCACTTTAGCATGTATTTGGTGTTGTCTTACCATGTCATACCTCTGTTTAGGTTTGGTTTGGTTAACCTTTGCATGCCTCATGCACTTGTAGTGCATTTCCATGAAATTGCCTTAACATGCTTTGTGCTTTAAGCCATGTTTTTAGCCTGATTTCGGCTTGACCCAAAGAAGCTTTTGTCCATGTTGTAACATGTTTAAACTCTGATTTTGGTTGTCTTGGTCATGCATGACTTGCTTTGTATAGCCATAAGGCATTCTAGCTTGTTAGCTTTGAGTGTCCAAGTCTCTAGTATGCATTACTTGGACTATTATCATGATTTGGTATCATTTGAAATGTTATTTTAGTCCATGTTTCATGCTCATATACTTGCCATTACCACTCCTTTAATGCTTTAAAGAGTTGATGTCTTATGCCTCATGAATGGACCATTGTGTATGCCTCCATGCTTAGCTCTTTGGGATGCCATCTAAGTGGGTTTTTGGGCTTATTTTGATATGCCATAACTCTGATTTTATCGGTTTAATTCATGTCATGTTTGGTTTTGATAGGTGTAGTGTAACACCCCTTTGTAGCCTTGCATGCCTCATGCCTTTTGGAGTTGTATTCTAGCTTGTGTTGGCTAGTTTTGAGCATGTTTTTGGTCTTGTCTTGACCTGCCTTGGGACTGTTTTGGATGCCCTTGGCCCTTTGGGGCTTGATTCTTGTGGCCATGGTTTGAGTCCTTTGGCTAGCCTTAAGCTTTGGGCTTTCTTGTATGCTTTGCTTGTTTTGTTTGGTTGGTTTGGCACCTTTCCATGCATGATTTCAGAGCTTACAATGTTTGTCACATGTCCATATTTGTCTCCTTTTAAGTGCTCTTGAAAGTTGCCCTCCTATGCTTAGGTGTTGGACCATTTACATGTCCATGTTTGTTTTGCATTTTCATGCTTCCAATTCATCACTTTGGCCACTGATTTTGGGCATGGCTGAGGTCTGTCCATCTTTAGTTTAAGTCCATTTACCATGTTGTTTAAATTTGCTACTTTACATCATGCTTACATGCTTGTTGCATGCTTATCATATTGCATGTTGTCACATGCTTGCTAATTGACATGTTGTTGCATGCTCATCCATCTTGCCTTGCATGTTGTCGCATGCTTGTTACATATTTAATACATTATATGTTGTTGCATATTAGTTCCATTGCATGTTGTTGCATGCTTAGGTTGCATTGCATTGTGTGTGCATTGCCTTGCCTCTTGATCACACATGATAGAGGTTAAGGTCCCTTATGTGTTTTGTGCATTTCATTTGATATTGAATTACACACTTGGCTCCTTTGGCCATCATGCATTGAAATGCGTGATTGGAGGTCCGAGGGTCGAGAGCTACACACCTTTGAGTCTCAAACATGATAAGGGGTGTAGCTGCAAACATTGTCTTGTAAATGTATTGCCATGCTTTGTTTGTCCTCTGCTGCAGCAAAAGGAGCATTTTACAGGAAAAGATGGCCGATCGGCCATCTTCAGTGCCGATCGGCTACAAGTGTTTGGCCGATGGCTTCATATGTGGTCGATGACCCCTATTTCTTGGCCGATGACCATGATTTTTGGCCGATGGCCTCCCATAGTGCCCATGGGGGGAATCAGAAGTGTGTTGGGAATTTTCACACTTTACAGAGGTACTGAGCAGTGCAAACAGAGGCAACATGAGGCATGGCAACGGATTTCCGAGCGAAGCCGACCAAGCATGCATTTGTCCCTCTTCTCGAGGCCTCTTTACTGTTTTCGTAGCTGAATTAATTTGTTAATTATTTAAGTGTCGTAATAATTAGTTGTAGCTAGTTATTCATTTGATTGTGTAATAATTAATTAGCTTGTTAGTTAGTTAATTAGATGGTTTGTATTATTCTTTCGGACCCTCCGTTGAGAGGGCCAATTGGTGTAATAAGCGTGCGTGTGTGTGATGCATGTCTTCCAACCCCCATTTCTTTCTCCCTTTTACTTAACCGCTTACGATGGTTAGTTTTAGGGCATGTTTCGATTAGCATACTTATGCTCGCATGTTTGTATTCATTCATCAGTATTGCATGCACTAGGCTCGGCGCATCATACTAACTGCATTGTATTTCAATTCTAATTTGAATACATGTATCAAGTATTGTATCTCACATGTCATTTTAGAATAGCCGAGCCTATTTCTAATTGCATTTTGCATGTGTTGCATTAGCCATCTTAACATGAACTAGGATCATGCATTGATTTCTAACTAGTTCTTTGTTTTTGCTCGGAGTACACTGTGAGTGTTTATGCTTTAGCATCTTGCATGCGTGTGAGTGTTAACATGACAGCATGCTTGCTATGAGGCTAATTGCTTATGTGATATAACTGCCTGAATGCCTATGGGTGAAGGTTGGATTGCTTGAATTGGAACAATTCATTGAATCCTCGATTTAGCCTACTTGCGAGTAACAAACTTCAAACCGTTTTTTTTTTTTTAAAATAACAAATATGCAATGCTTTGTTCCAAATTAGGCAATCTAGTCTATACTTGTGTGCTGTGCGCATCACGTAGTAATTCTAGCTAATTAACCGAAATAAGAACGCATGTGTTTTCAAAAACAAGATATCATGCTTAGTACAGACCGATCTTTGATCGGGCGAGCGGGGGTGCTCATTGCATGACCTTCCCCTCTCGTACCCAAGTTCCCGAGCCGAGGCAACTTTGGTGATGACGGACATGTGGCTTTAGGTATGAGTCAGGGTTTCCTAAATTCCCCCCAAAATAAAATATTTAGGTGGCGACTCTGTATCTGGCAAAGCAGTCCATGTTTGGTACTTCTTTCTTAAAAATCAGTTTTCCAAAACGATTTGCTGGATTTAGACTCTTTGGTGATTTATCGGTCTTGCATCGCACTTTGCGAGATTAGATTCAGAACCGTGACATTGAGTCCGAACTGTAGTAGCTAGAGAACAAAACAAGATTTTCTCGGGAGTTCTCCGGGCAGTCTACAGGGGCCGGCAGCTTCCCCTGATGGCCGGCAAGCCTCCACCAGCTTCCCCTGCCTTTTTTACCTTGGTATGTGTCCTTGGGTTCCAACAATTCCGAGGAGTGTTCAAAATTTGATTCAAAATGCCTCCGTGGAAGCCCAGAATCATGTTCTCAATGTACGGTGGTCATCGCCCATCAACCGCACAAGGTGTATCCTTTTAATGCACCGCAACTCTTCCGGGAGGTAAACCAGAAGTTGCCTTCAAGTTGTCTTTATCAAGCATACTTTTGTTGTCTCATAGCATTTGCTTGTTGTATTAAACATCCATTCTATATTCTTGCATTGAATATGCATCATTGATTATCTTGCATTGAATACGCATTGTTAATTATCTCGCATAGAACATGCTTCGGTTCCACTTTTTGCATGTTGAGCATGGCTTGGCATCGTGTTGCGTTCATTCGTCTCGCATGAGATATGCATTGTATTGCATCGTACCTTTCGAGTTTCCCTCTCATACATGCACGTTATTGTATGTACGGTTCATTTAGAGGAATTCCGGGTAAAACCATTCCTCTCTTTCACCTCATCAGTTAGAGACATTCGGGCACGCCCGATGTCTACAGTGGCATTTCGTTGGTTAGAGACACCCAGGTACGCTCGGTGTTTACACTAATACCCTTGTTAGAAGCATTGGAACGCACTCCGATGTTTATACAACTTTTCAGTGCTTGCACTGCTTGTACCTTTCCCTCTCTCGTGTGTGATACGCTGAGAGGTGTAACCTTCCCTCTCTCGCGTGTGATACGCTGAGAGGTGTATTCTTCCCTCTCTCGCGTGTGATACATTGAGAGGTGTACCTTTCCCTCTCTCGCACTGAGAGGTGTACCCTTCTCTCTCTCGTATGTGATACGCTGAGAGGTGTACCTTTCCCTCTCTTGTGTATGATACGCTGAGAGGTGTACCCTTCCCTCTCTCGCGTGTGATACGTTGAGAGGTGTACCTTTCCCTCTCTCGCGTATGATACGCTGAGAGGTGTACCCTTCCCTCTCTCGCGTGTGATACATTGAGATGTGTACCTTTTCCTCTCTCGCGTGTGATACGCTGAGAGGTGTACATTTCCCTCTCTCGCGTATGATACGCTGAGAGGTGTACCCTTCCCTCTCTCGCATGTGATACACTGAGAGGTGTACCCTTCCCTCTCTCGCGTGTGATACGCTGAGAGGTGTACCCTTCCCTCTCTTGCCTGTGATACGCGGAGAGGTGTACCTTTCCCTCTCTCACGTGTGATACGCTGAGAGGTGTACCCTTCCCTCTCTCGCCTGTGATACGCTATGAGGTGTTTCGTTTGAGACTCTAGGTGTTCCCTGGTAGTCACTTTTGGCCTTCCTCACATGATGCATAGTTAAGATTGCGTAATTTTCTTACATCCTTTCTGTTGAAACGTGTGAGATTTCTGCAACTTGTCAGTTTGCTTAAATTGTTGTATTTATTTTGCATAAATGCTTCATTACAGCTTTCTTTGGATAGTCATAAGTTATGCTCTTGCATCATGCATGGCATTTGCATTTTGCCCCAGTCTACGAGCGCATCTCTCTATGATTATATTGAATGTTTGCCTGAGTCTTCGGCCTTGTCAAAAATAGGTCGTCTCTGGGCTTTGACATTCACTCCCGTCACTTTGTGACTTCCGAGTTCTGTCAAAGAGGAGCAACTGTAGACAACCCATTTTTGACCGTCCTCAAGACTTGGATATGCTTGCAGGTACATCCAGTGACAAGTTCGATTGCTCGTCGAGTACTCGAATTTCGCAGTGGAACGTCACAGGTTTGAGCTTTCCAAACCCTGTATCATTTCTGCCCCTTTTTTTGGACCATGTGTTGGTCCTTTCAGCATGCTTATCATGGTGCATTGTCGGCCATGCATTTATCCCTGCCGACCATTGATGAAGCCTGCCGGCCATCAATGAGGCACTGCCGGCCACCACTGATGGCCGGCAGAACACCTTGTCTTAGCAGATTTTGTGCTAGATATTTTGAGCCAGCTGGTTTTCACTAAGCCCTCCTCCATACAAGTGTATGGAGGGATGAAGCCCATTTCAAGCTTGTTTAACAAGCTTTGCATTGCATGCCTTTATATAAGGGGAGGCTCCTTCCCCTTTACAGAGGTTGAGCAACTTTAGAGACAATATTTCTCTCTCTTTTTATATTTCTCACTCTCTCTCTCTCTCTCTCTCTCTATATTGTGTTAGTTTGTGCCTTAAAGTGTAATTTCTTTTCATTTTTGCACTACAACACCTAGTAAAGCACCATCACTTTGTTGCTGAGATTCTTGAGAGGTTTGCTTGGACTCAAAAAGCTGGTTTTAGCCCAAACTCGTGGTCCTTTTGCTGCTGTGCTTCAAGGGTGAGCCTATTCTCTTTTAAAGCTTGTTTTTTATACATTAGTTTGGCCATCCTTGCATATTGTTTTAGGCCTTGCTTTCAACTACAAAAAGCTCTAATTTTAAGTGTTTAAGATGGTTGTTTGAGGCCTCTTTGGTATTGAGGGTGGTCTACCCTCTTGTGTGCCTTATTTGCTTAGACTTGGAGTCATTTCTTAAAGCCTTTGAGTTCATCTTGGTTTAGCCTTTTAGCCACTAAAATCCAGTGGATTTTCAGTGGTAGAAGTGTGGTTTTGAGGCCTTAAATGAGAGGGGGTGGTCCCCTCTCCTCTTGTCTTGTTTGTTTGTGTTATTGGCCTATCAAATGAGTATGTATTTCTATCCTCTTGAGGCTTAGTGTGAGCATGTTTTTGTGAGTTTTAAGTCTGATATAACTCTGTTCATGGCCGGTTTGGTCACCTCATGTATGCTTTTTACACTTGTAGTGTAAATTTGCCATTTAGCCTTGTGTGTTCAATGCCACGATCCATTATGCTAGCCTATTTTGGTTCTACCTCAGCATGTTTTTGGTGTTATTTTGGCATGATACAACTCTGTTTTTTGTTGGTTAGAGCATCCCTCATTTGCTTCGTACACTTGTAGTGTAAACCTTGCTCACTAGCCTAGTATACTTGGTGTTTTGGCCCATTATTCTAGCATGTTTTGGCTTCCCTCTAGCAAGTTTTTACTCATATTTTAATATGCTTTAGCTCTGTTTTGAGGCTTCTTGGTCGTATTATGCTTGTTATGCGTGCTTATAGTGCAATAGCTTTGACTAGCTTTGAGTTTTGAGGTATCTTGCATGCTTGACTTGAGGTATTTGCATGTTTTGGCATCATTTGGAATGATATTTCAGAGCATATAGTGTTGTTACACTTCCATGTTTTTCACTCTTTAAGTGCTCTTGAGAGTTGTACCTTTATGCTTTATTTGTGAGCCATTGCATGAGCCTCATTTTCTTTCCTTTCAAGCCATCATCTCAGTCCATTTTGGCTACTGTTTTGGCCTGCATAAGGTTTGTTTGGGGCTGGTTTGGCCATTTGAGCATTGTCTTGCATGTCTCTAGTGTAATACACTTCACTAGCTTTGACGCTTAAGCCTTGCAACATGCATTACATGGGTTGTTTGCATGATTTTTAAGTCATTTAGCATGACATTTCAGTGCTGGAACATATGCCATTGTACTCCATGTTTCACTCTTTCAATGCCTTTGGAGAGTTGTGTCTTGTGCCTTAATCTTGGACTAACATGTATGCATGTTTGTCTAGTCCTTTGAGTCTCCATTTTAGCATGTTTTGCCACTATTTTGGGTATGATGTAACTCTATTTTGAGCTGGTTTGGATGTTTGAACATTGTGATGCATGCTTATACTGTTATCCTCTTCACTAGCCTTGGTGTTCTTGGCCCCCTTAACATGTTGTGCATGAGTGTTTGCATGATAGAGTCTTGCATGCCATCTTAACATGTCAAGATTAGCATAAGAGTTTTGCATGTCATGTTGTGTGTGTGCATTGTATTGTGTTCAACCCGGTGTTGTGTTTGAACACAAGGTGGATTAGCTCATTTCATACTTGAAGTGATAAAATGAGCCAATCTCCTTTGGTCTCCATTGCCTTTGATTTCTCATGATAAGGAGATGGTCTTGGTGTCTTGTTTGTCATGCATTTATTGAATTTGCACATGTTGGATCTTTGGCCATCATGCATCGAGATGCGTGATTGATGGTCTTGGATCCAATGATCCCCCCTCCATTGATGTTTTGAAGTGATATGGAGTGGCATAGTGCGTACATACCCTTGGGAGACCCTTCATTTTCTCTATTTTATGCTCTGCTGCAGCTTGGTGTTACAGCACACCAGTGGCCAGCACCCTCTTATTGTTGGCCGGCAGCTCTTCATTTGTGGCCGACACTGCACATCCTTGGCCGGCAGGGGGGTCGGCAGTAGCTCTTCATGGCCGGTAGGCCACTGGTGCACTTCTCAGCACTGTTTTGGTAAGATCTAGCAGACACAGCGCGAGACACACACACACAGACACAGCGCGAGAGAGAGACAGAGTTCATACATATATCACAAACAGACCATACGAGTCATGGTTACATTCCGAAACAGAAACAAGAGATGCTGAAGAGAGAGAGAGCGAAGAAGAGCATACCTGCGGCTGGGGGGATCGTCGGGGGATGGACTGCTTTTCCGTTGACCTTCGCGGACTGTCGTCGTCGCTTCATTTTTCTTTCTCTTCAGATCAGAGCTTCTATTATCTTCTGGCGTTAAACGAAGGACCCTCTTCATCTTGATGTAGCTGAATAGCTGAATAAACCCTCTGTGATAATAGCTCTGAAAATATTCCCATCAGTGTTTGACATAAGGCGAGGGTGAAAACGAAATAACGAAAATCATAGAGGGGCAAAATGGTCTTTTTACACCACATCTGCCACATATCACGTGAAGATACTGTACATAGGTGTGTAGGGTGAAATTTATAGGCTTTTTGGCTTTTTTAGTAACTTTTTGGCTTTTTGGCTAAAAAGTTTGGTTGCCAAACGAGGCCTAACTAGCTTTTGTTTTGGCTCGGAGTACTAGGTAAGCTTTTACGCTTTAGCATCCTTGCATGTGTGTAAGTGACTGCCAGGATAGCATGCTTGCCATAAGGCTATTTGCTTAAGTGTTTAACTGTATGAATGCCTGTGGGTGGAGGCTTCATTGCTTGAATTGGAACAATTTATCGAAATGTGAGTTTTAAGCCCACTTGAAGTGGCAAAATCATGTTGTTTTCTAAAGCCCACTTAAGGGTGGCAAATCCGCGCCTTAGCCTACTTGCGAGTAGCACTTTCAAACCATTTTCGAAAAACAAACATGAGATGTTTTGTTCCAAATTAAGCGATTTAGTCTATACTTGTGTGCTGTGCGCATCACATAGTAATTCTGGATTAATAACCGGAATAAGAACACATGTGTTTTCAAAACAACATATCATGATTAGTAGAGGCCGATCCTTTGATCGGGCGAGCGGGGGTGCTCATTTCATGACCTTTCCCCCTCGTACCCAAGTTCCCGAGCTGAGGCAACTTTGGTGATGACGGACACGTGGCCTTAGGCACGAGTCAGGGTTTCCTAAATTTCCCAAAATAAAATATTTAGGTGGCGACTTTGTAATCTGGCAAAGCAGTCTATGTTTGGCACTTCTTGATTAAAATCAATTTTCCAAAACGATTTGCCGGATTTGGACTCTTTGGTGATTTATCAGTCTTACATTGCACTTTGTGAGACTAGATACAGAACCGTGACAGGAGTCCGAACTGTAGTAGCCTAGAACAACAATTCACGCCGTCGCGTGCGGAGCGGAGTTCCGGGCGGTCTACAGCTATGTACGAAAAATACTTTGAAAGCTGGACTCACACACTTCACGAAGCCGTTATTTTGAAAACTCATGATCATGCAAAATGATGCAATAAGCAATAACAAATGCGATAAGCAATAACAAGAAGTCCAACACGTTTCACGAGGGAAAAACTAAAAACATGCATTCTAACCACGCCAAAGCTGTGGAAAGAGGAGAGAAAAACCGCTCAGGGTCACGTTTCACCCATCCTGAGATGCTCTAATCATGCTGAAATCGTGAGAAGAGGAGAAAAATTGCTCAGGGTTACGTTTCATGCATCCTGAGATACTCTAATCACGCTGACATCGCGAGAAGAGAAAAAAAACCGCTCAGGGTCGCGTTTCACGCATCCTGAGATAAAGACCGCTCAGGGTCGCGTTTCACTTGTCCTGAGATACAGACCGATTAGGGTCGCGTTTCACGCGTCATGAGATAAAGACCGCTCAAGGTCGCATTTCGCGCGTCCTGAGATAAAAATCGCTTAGGGTCGCATTTCACGCGTCCCGAGATAAGATTGCTCAGGGTCATGTTTCACACGTCCTGTGATAAAGGAAAAAGGTAAGAGACCGTGCAATAAATACACAATGTAGTGAAAACATGCGATAGATGCACAAGGTAAACAGGTGCAATAAATGCACAAAGTGAACAAGTGCGATAGATGCAAGAAGTGAACAAATGTGGTAGATGCACAAAGTAAACAAGTGCGATAGATGCACAAAGTGAACAAGTGAGATAGATGTACAAAGTGAACAAGATTACAAACCAATACAGCGACAATGCATGTTCCATGCAACATAAACGTTCTATGCAAGAAACAAGAGCATATTCTATGCAAAATTGAAAGCATATTCTTTGCATGAATCATGAACGATGCAGGGCACATGTGTAACATAAGTGTATGTGAAAACGCACATTCTATGCAACAGAAGAGAACAAATATATAATTTGACAGAATGAACAAAAGTGATGTTTGGCGACAACCTCTGACTTACCCCTCGGAGACTTTGCAACAGGCTAAAAAAGGATACACCCTGTTTATATTGGATAGTGGAGAACGTTAATGCGCCGAAACACAACAAGTATTGGGAACGGCACAATCGAAACACAGTTTCGAGCTCCTCAAAAACCAATCTGGACCCAAAAGAGAACCTCTCATACACTGCTGGGGCAAAAGACGAACAAAATAGCACTAGGCCACAAATGAGGATTGCCAGCCACAAATGAGGCATGCCGACCACTAATGAGACCTACCGGCCACTAATGCAAAATTGGGGGTAGAATAGTCCTTTTGGCACTAGTCCCTTTAAATACACCTCCAAGCCTAATTTCCTCACACACCCAAGTCCAAAATCCTTCCATTTCTCTCTAGGTGCTTCCTCTCTCTAGATCTGTGCTTTACACGCGTTTTCCAACACCCCACACAAACTTTTTTCGTAAACCCTTTTTGATCCTCTACACTATAAATCGATCAAATTTTGTTTTCATTGATTTTTTTTGCATTTTTACCACTTCGGGCTCGTTTCCCTCGAGTTTTTCTCGGGTTTTGCAAACTTGCCCGGGTTTTGACTTTTTCTCCCATTTTCTCTCTCCTAGGGTTGACTTTTTCCAAGTTTTTCCTATTTTCTCCATTTTTCTTTATTTTTCACCCACTTTTCACCCACTTTCTAGATGGCAGATGATATTCCACATGATGGTGCTCCTTCTGAGGTTCCACCTCTACTATCACCCCCTGTCGAGGTCGAGGAGTTGATGGTTGCCAAGGTCGGCGAAGCGGCGGAAGGCTTTGCGGCCGACTTTGAGGTAGGGTTAGCTCCAGGACTCAAGCCTAAGCCACTACCAAGGAGGATACGGCCCTTTGATCCGGTCACTTATCACCCTCGCACGCACATGTTGGTGCCTGGTGGCATGATGCGTTTTGACGATTTTGTTGATGGCATGCCAGAGGACGTTTTGCTAAGAGAGCCGTACTCCCACATTTCTTACAGCGCTTCTGAGGTACAAACTTCATTTTCATGCTTTCTTGCCTTTTATTTGACTGTATTTCTTACACTGCCTTTCATCTGAATGCTCTTTTATCACTCTTTCTTTGCCACAGGGGGACTCTTGTTCTTACAAGAGGTATGGAGTAGTGACAGCGAGAGACTGGTATTATGAGCTCCCGCCCGAGGTCCGTGACCTTGTTGATGAGGCTTTCTTCAGCTTATTCTACACCGGACTCTTACAACATATGGCGAGCCAACTCTACTCAGAGCGTTGGTGGAGAGGTGGTAGGACACTACCAATTTTTTCCACTTCTCTTCCACTGGGGAGATGACGATGACTCCCTATGACTTCTCCATGATCATAGGCTTAGAAGTAGGGGTGATCTGATCCCTTTTGACATGGATATGGGCGAATGGGAGGCAGCTTGGATCTACTTGCTTGGAGCACACCCACCTTTATATAGGCCAGCGATAGTGAGATACAGTTGGTTCTCCAAGCGCTTCTGCGGGAGTGAGCCCGAGACACCAGAGGAGGTAGAGCAGTACGTCTGGGGCTTCTTAATGTTCTTACTCAGTACCACCTTGTTTGTGAACAGGTGGAACACCGTGGGTTTATACTTACTGAGTGCCCTCGTGACCTTGCCTCGAGTCCGGTTCTACGACTGGGGTGAAGTTGGCCTCGCCACACTCTATGGCTATATGAGTTCCACTTCCGACATGAAGGGAGAGCAGGTCGAAGTCTACTGGAGAGCCTGGGAGGTATACACCACACCTTTCTGCTTTTGCACTTTCTATTGACACATTATGCTTTCTTCTTTGCACTTTTTGTTTTATATATGTTCACAACTTGTGCTTTCTGCTTTGCACTTTCTGTTTTACATCTGTTCACAACTTGTGCTTTCTGTTTTGCACTTTCTGTTGTGCTTTCTGCTTTGCACTTTCTGTTTTACATCTGTTCACAACTTGTGCTTTCTGCTTTGCACTTTCTGTTGCAGTTATGGGTTTATGCCTATTTCCCGGCTCTGGCTCCAGAGCCAATGGATGAGATCCCTCTCGTCATGCCTTACTCGCGACGATATGACAGCCGGTGCCGGTGCCAGAGCAGCGACGACATGACATTTGCCTTCTACCGTCAATATTTCAATACGGTGGTTGCCTATGAGGTAATCTGAAACTCACAGTCATTTTTTCTTTACTACTTGTAACACGCCCGCGAGGGACCCCGCTACACGCTACAGTTCGGACTCGATTTGTGTCACGGTTCTTAATCTGAACCAAAGAGTCCAAATCCGGCAAATCGTTTTGAGAAACAGATTTTTGAAAAGAAGTGCCAAACATGGACTGCTTTGCCAGATACAGAGTCGCCACCTAAATATTTTAATGGGGGAATTTAGGAAACCCTGACTCGGTGACAAAGGCCACGTGTCCGTCATCACCAAAGTTGCCTCGGCTCGGGAACTTGGGTACGATTGGGGAAGGTCAGCTATGAGCACCCCCTCTCGCCCGGTCCGAAGACCGGCCTCTACTAACCATGATATCCGATTTTGAAAACGTTATGTGTTCTTATTCCGGTTATTAGCCTAGATTTACTATGTTATGCGCACAACAAACAAGTATAGACCAAATCGCCTAATTTGGAAATAAGCATTGCATATCCGTTTGTCTTGAAAAACATTTTGGAATTTGCTACTCGCAAGTAGGCTAAAATACGGATTTCAACGAGTTTTTCCAACTCAGACAATCCAACCTTCACCCACGGGCATTCAAACAGTTTATCACATAAGCATCTAGCCACATGGTAAGCATGCTGTCATGATAGCATTCACACACATGCGATATGCTAAAGCATGAAAATACTTACATCGTACTCCGTGCCAAAACAATAAACTAGTTAGCAAACATGCATGGTCCTAGTTCATGTCAAATTGACTAATGCAACACATACAGGATGCAATTAGGGTAGGCTCGGCTAACCTAAACATGACATGTGAAATGCAATCAATTGATGCACGTATTCAATTTGGAATTGAAGTACAAATGCAGTTAGCATGATGTACCGAGCCCGGTGCATGCAAGACAAATGTATGGATGCACGCATGTATAGCATAAGGTATGCTAATTTAAATGTGCCCTAATCTACCATCATAAACGGGTAAATAAAAGGGAAGAAAGAAGTGGGGATTGGAAGACATGCACACACACGCACCCACACTTATTACAGATTCGCCCTCGCCCGGAGGGACCAAATAAATATACAGGCCAAATAATAAATCAACTATCCTAGCTAATTAATTATTACAGACCCTCAATTTAATTAATCAAATTAAATATTAAATAAATAGAAAGAAAGGGGCCGCAGCCCTGCCTCGGAATGCGCGAATGATGCATGCTTGATCCATCTCGCCCGGAAACTCGCTACCATAGCACTACTGCCTCTGTTAACACTGCCCTGCTCCTCTGAGGACTACCAAAGTCCAAGGGTATGCTTTATGGATGTTGGGGAATACCACCGGCCAAAGAGAGGAACCACCGGCCATCTTTTAATCTATCGGCCACAGATTCCTGGCCGGTCGGCACTGTATTTAGCCGACCGGCCAAAGCTTCCTGTAGAACCTGCAATTGACAGCAGCAGATGGCAAGCAGTGTATGGCATGGAATTTTCAGGCAAATGTATGCACGGACACACTCCCTATCATGTAATGGACTCAAGGGAGTGTGACCCTCGACCCTCGGGCCATCAATCACGCATATCAATGCGTGATGGCCCAAGAAACCAAGTATGCACTTTGATTTCAAATGAGATGCACATCAAACAAACAAGTGAAACCCAACCTCTATCATACTCAATTCAAAAGGCAAGGCATGTATGCTCATGCAATGCGGCCTAGGCATGTTAACTAAGTATGCAACATGGGCATGCAAGCAAGTAATGCACAATGCATGTTAGGCGCACAACCTAAATGAGCAAGCATGCAAGATATGGAACAATAATGGGAGTGACAAGCATACAAGATGTGATCTAAGCATGCAAGTGTGCAAGGCATGCATCATATTAAGCAACCTAAACATGCAACAACACACAAGTATGCCACAACACACAAGGTGAGCATGCATCAACATGCAAAGGATGGTCTTACACTAACTTGGACAGCTCTCTACTAGGTCCAAAACAGCGGCCAAAATGATGCAACAAAGGCATGAAAACACACACAAGCATGCATGCACAAGGCCTTAAACATGGAGCATAAGCCATCAACTCTTCAAAGCATGAAAGGGATGGAAAATGCAAGTATGCAAGCATGGAACATGGACTGAAATGTGGTCTCCAATGATGCCAAATCATGAGAACAAGCCAAGTAAAGCATGCTAGTGACCCACACACCCAAGGCTAGTAAGCTAGAATGCAAAGAAGCTATACAAAGCATGGAAAGCATGACTCCAAAGACCCAAGACAGACCTTAAGCATGTTAAAACATGACCAAAAACTTCACAAAGCTAAGCCAAAATATGCAAGCATGGTGGTCTAAAGGCAAGATGCATTTCTAGGCAAAATAGAGGAATACAAAGCAAGTGTATGATGCATGCCAAGGGTCGACAAACCAACATGGGATAGAGATAAAACATGCTAAATAAACACCAAATAGTCACTGAAATAGAGCCAACACATGTTAGAATGAGGTGCTCCTTTGGAAGGCCATGCAAGGGGTTGTTATACACATGCAAGAGGGACACTCAATATGACCAAAAAAACTCTGGAAATAGCTTATGGGGGTCCTAAAACCCACTGAAAAATGCCTGAACCGAGCTCAAGAAGTGTGCAAATATAGGCCCCTTTGTAAGGCCAAAAAGGGCATCAAACAAGACAACAAGGAGAGAGGATGGCCCTCTCCTTCTTAGGACCTCAAAACACCACCCCCACCACTGAAATCCCTCTGGATTTCAGTGGTGAGAGGGCCAATACAAGGTGGTCCCGAAGCTCACAAAAAATGCACAAAAATGAGGCGAAACAAGGCCTAAGAGGGGTCAAACAACCCCAAACACCAAAGTGGTCTTAATGAAGTATCTTAAACACAAAAAAAAAGAACTTTTTTACGTTATACACCAAGCTCAAATCAGTATGCAAGATAGGCTAAAAGTGTATGCAAAAATGGGGAATAAAGAGGGAAAAGTGTTACCCTTGAAGAACACCTCAAGAACAACAAGTGCAGACCTCTTCTTCTGATCAAAACCACCTCAAAACCTCAAGAACAAACCTTCAAGACCTCCCAAGTTGGAGTATGGTGTAATGGTGTGTGTGTTGGTGCAATACTATGGTCAAAACACACTTTAAGGCTCTTAAACACACACCAAGGATGAGAGAGAGGGAGATATAGAGAGAGAGGATGATATATATGTTATATGTATGTATTAGGTCTGATTTTGCTGAACCAAAACAATGGAGGAGGAGGCTTCCTTAAATAGGCAATGGAAATGGCTCTAAGCTTATAAGACAAGCTTAAGAGAAAGGGTCAAGGGGGCAAGAGGGCCAAGGCTTCTCAAGGAAGCTAGGACAGCTGGTAAGCTTCTTGAGGAAGCCAAGATAAAGGGTCAAGGCTTCCTCAAGAAGCCTTGAGCAAAGGGTGCAAAAAAGGGGTCAAGGGCTCAAAACAACCACCTATGTGTATGGGGGGACGGGTTTGTGCATCCCAGCTGGCACAGCTGGCATGCACCATGCCTGGAAGGTGCAAAAAGGTCAAACCGGCCAGAAAAGGAGGTCGTCGGCCAAAATAAATGGCCGGTTGGCACAATATATTGCCGGTCGGCTAAATAGATTGCCGATAGATGCTGCCAAAGTCAAAAAGTGGCCGGTGGGTGTCCAAATTGAAGCCCCGGAAGTTAGCTTTCCAATGCCGCAAACCTTGCATTAAAATTCCTCCTGTGCAAAAAGTTATGCTCTTTTTGGTGAAGCCGCGCAGATTCGATCCAACCGGGATGATGCCCAACTTCAACCAATCATATCTCCCCCACCCGGACTTGGCTCTAGGAGATTCTTGAATGAAAAATGAAGCCCCGAAAGTCTTCTTTCCAACGGTGGTGGCCTCATAGCTCAACTCCAAGTGTATAGACAGATAGGCTTGATTTAGAGAGGACTGCTCGTCCCTCTCTTAACGATTCTTGCCTATCCTCTTTTCCAACTCAGTTTCTCCCCTCTTCTCCTCTTTTCTTCAACTTCAAACCCCTAAGCAAGGTGTTTTGAAAGATTTTTCAAAGATTTCATCTCTCTTTCATTCATCTCCACTTTGTCCTTGCTCGGTTTACCGAAAAGCGCAACATTTACCGAAATGCGAGCGTCGGAACATCGTAGGAACTTTATTTCAAAAAAGTTTTGAAAGAGAGGGTTTTAAGGTCTAAAAACCATTCAAAATAGCTTTGGTCCAAAATGAGGTGTGAAGTTGAGATTTGTCCCTCTCCTTACCGAAGAAATTGAACCTTTGCCCTGCACATCTTTTACCACCAAGTAAACCATCAGTAACGCCCAAGTCTTAAGGACGGTCAAAAATGGGGTGTCTACACTACTGTTCTAACTCATATTTCGACAACTGACGACAAGTAGCAATCTGTACATTCTTTGTTTGCACATCATGTAGTAGCCATGGGCGACGATGCCAGCTGGAGTGAGGGACCAGTATGCTGGGGCTTAGGCCACGTCTTGATTCCAGATTTTACTAGAGGGCCCAGTTTGCTAGGCCTGGTTCTTGGGTGAGCGTTTCATACGCCAGACTCTAGGCTCACCCATCCCAGTTGTTCCTATGCCACTTCTAGCATCCATGAAGACAATCGATAGCCTCCCAGCTGGGGCTATTATTCAGTTTATGTCGGGGCTAGATGCCAACTATTTCAGAATGAAGGCGATTATGCGACTTTCATCCAGACTCATCTCATGCCCCCTCTAACGGGCGTTCGAGCGGGCGATGCAACAGGGTGAGGCTACCTAGGAGACCGATGCCGATATTGGGGGGTCCTTCTCATTGTGCAGGTTATTGGTTAGCCAGTGATTCCCACTGTGCTTACATGTTGGCGGCCGACCGAGTCAGCCTATTAGATTCCGATAGAGCTATCTGAGGCAGGGCATGGGTACATTAGGGCTCGTGGCGCACCTCAGGTATGAACCACACTTTACAGCTTGTAACTGAACTCTCCCTTTGTAGATATTAATTCTTCCCAATACTAATCATTCAAATACACTTGCAAGCACCGACTAAGTACACAGAGGGCCTGCTCCAGCTGGTTGCTTCTCTTATTGACATGGTACAGAGGAGGGAGACGTTGCTTGATCTCCATGGTATCCAGGTATTTTTTCTATTTTCCACATACATTTCACTGCTACCTCACACTGTTGTGTACCACACTATCACGTTTCCCACTAGTACATTGATACGCATACCGTAACATTCATACCACCCCACACTGCACTGATTCATTGCATTGAGACACTGTACTTATACTATACCTTTTGCACTCATTCCACATACATACACTGTATCTGATATGTCGACAATTGTTTTCCAGATCCCATCTGTACTAAGGACACCAGCAGCAGTGGCACCTCCTTTGGTGGCGGGGAGGAGAGGTAGACAGGCCCCAGCACGCGGCCGAGATGAGCGCAGAGGGCGAGGCAGAGGCAAGGGTGCTCGGAGCCAGAGCAGCGAGTCCATGCTCGTATTGAGCAGGAATAATACCGGACCCGTGACTCTGAAAGGTAGTGAGTCGACATTCTAAGTCATCTGAGAGCGGGGGTGATGATACTAGCTTAGGAACAGGGAGCGGAGATGACGCCGAGGCTGGCTCTGAGGCAGGGAACAAAGATGATGAGACCGGCTCTGGCTTAGAGTCTGATTCTTATAGCAGTGCTAACGGAGATAGTGCCCTTGAGTCCCTTCCGAGGAAGAGGACGAAGAGGGCCTCTCGAGCTTGAGATGATTGGCGCCGATTTTTGTACTTTTTTGCTTAGTTTCTTTTATTTTTGTAGTTCAGCACATGTATAGCTTTAGGTAGGCTTTTACTTTTGCTTTTGAAAACTTGTACTCTTTTTTGTAAAAACTATGATCGGGGGAAACCCTGCAGTTTTATGAAAAGAGTTATTATTTTTGCATCATGAGCACCACATTTGCATAGAATAAAAATGGAGTTGAATTTGAAACCAAAAAATGAAAACTTGTATTAGCATGATGTTCTTAATCGGGTAATGAGTCGACCAATGACTAAAATACAAAATACAACTTGATAAATGAAGCAAAAACAACTCAAACACAGATATGCACACTTGCTAAAACCAAAAGACTCAAAACAACACCTCAAAACACAACCAAAACAAAACCAGATTGCCAAAACTGCCAGATCCACAAGTGGACGACAGGCCAGAAAAAGTGGACGATCGGCCACTAAAAGTGGGTTGCCGGCCACTTGTGATGGATCTACTAGACAGCTGACAGTTGGCCTCCACTCACAGCCATATCTTTTATAAAAGGTATTTCTTTGTGATTTCTTCACTAGAACCTCATTTTTGCTGCTGTTTCTTTCACAAATGGAGATATTCTTTGCCGAGAAGCTCATGGATTGGATAGCCACTTTAGACGGCACATAAAAGGTAAATTTTTGAGGTTTCAACATAAACGCGCTTTTTTTGTTAAGCCATACTCCACTTTGCTTTCCATTCCTCCATGCCGCGGCCTGATGCTGGGACCCAATTACGCATGTATTTCGCTTCGGAACACAGGAAATGTGCCCGACTCTTGAAGAATTTCGTGCATCGATGGAAACCCGGCACGATGAAGAAATCATGCCTCAACCCTGTTTTGGCCACGCCCAGGCTTTGGGACGAATGTGTGGGCTCACTTTGCATGAAGCTCGATCGTTGGCCCATAATAGAGAGCTAGATATACTCAGCTTGATTCATCGGTTTTTTGACATCGGTGACAAGGTGACCCTCTCTAGCGAGGTTTTCGGCAACATGCCCTCTGTTTATGTATGCTTGCGCATTTTCTTCTTGCCCCTAGTTACGGCGGAACCAGCATTCGGTTGATCGAAGTGGCCCAATGTCTGAAAGAAGGTAAGAGTTATATTGGTTTGACGCTGGCTGAGACCCTGTTGGGCTTAGATGCTTTCCATCGGCGAGAGACCACCAGATTTTCGAGGAGTCCACTACTTCTTCAGGTATTGTTTCCTACCCTTTCTAATATATGCCTCGCACATCACTCGGCACTCATGCTCTATTTTCTCTCAAAGCCCTTTCTTTACTTTTTTCTCCACACACATCTCTTTGTTCTTTAATCTCTTTTATTTTTCATCCATTCCCAGGTATGGCACATGGATAAGTTGAAGGTGGTGGACCCTTGCCCTGAGTATTATCTTGACCTTATTTCTTCCACCAGCAACTAGTGGACTTTCCTAATGAGGGATAGTGATGCAACTGAATGTGCAACAGGTCTGCAGCTGACATAGCTTGGCGCTGCCCCTGGCTCAATCTAATTGAGATGAGTTATAGCATGACTCGGCAGCCTGGCATACAGTTGATCGGCCTCATGTACTGCGTGTTCTACTTTCCCTTCCGATTCAGACGCCAGTTTGGATATGATTAGACCTACCCAGAGGAGGGGGTAGAATATCCGGCTTCATTCTCGGTTTCTGCTTCACACCTAGCTAGGTACCTTGCTGTCTGGAGGACGAGAGAGCTTCTGGCCTCTGCCCCTAGTTTCAGTTATGCTCTTTCTGGCGAGTGCTTGGCTTGGCTAGAGGATAAGGCACAAGTTGGGCCTACTTTGGCTATAGAAGCTTCCGCAAGAACAAGCAAAGGACGCAGGAGCACCTGACTCGCCTATGCCCCTAGTTTATTGCTTTGACCTTTCTTTTCAAGTTTTATGATGTAAAAGCAACTTTGATTTGTATCAGAGAGTTGGAGAATGTACTTTATGAAATCAATGGAATTAAAGTTGTGAGCACTAAATTTTTTCTTTTTGGTCCCAAAATGGTCTAAGTTGTAAAAGTAAAAATTTTGAACAAAACCAACTTGTATTAAAACTTTCCAAAACCATTTTAAAAAATGATCACTACCTGACACGCACAAAATCGATCCTCAAGATGTACACCCCAAATCAGCAAATCATAAATGCCCCTGCTTGAATACCACTACTGCTCTGCTTTGTAGCCAGCTCTTCTTTCCAAAATAAAGATCACAACCAAACTAACAGATGATGAACAAAGATGACCTGATCAAAAAAACGGACAAGACAGTTGAGTTGGAGATAGTTACGATCTAACTTCAGGATGAAGTTGCCTACATATCCCAAAGACGATAATCAGGCCTTACGTAGTTCGGTTCAGGTTCACTCGAGTATTAACTCTCTCCTTTTGCGCTCTAACTTTTGCCAAAGTCGCCCTTTAGGATTTTCAACCTTGTGAGCTCAGTTTTTCTTTATTTCTAATTTTTCATGCTCTAACTTTTGCCTAAGTCGCCCTTCCGAGTTTTCGGCCTAGCGAGCCTCTTAGGGGTAATAGTTCTTCAATTTGTCCATATTGATCGGTTGTGAAAATTCCAGGCTATCTAGGACCATGAGAATAACCGCTCCACCCAACCAAATAGATTTGATAATGTAAGGACCAGTCCAATTGGGTCTAAACTTGCCCCTAGGGTCATGGATGGGAGCTCGATTGTCTTTCAGTACCATATCTCCCTCATTGAGATTCCTAGACTTAACTTTCTTGTTAAAAGCCTTAGTAATTCTGCGCTGGTAGCCCTGAACATGATATAATGCTTTTAACCTCCTCTCATCAAACGACATTAACTCCTCAAATCTGCTCTGTTGCTAGTCTGCCTCTGCTATTTGACACTCAGCCATAACTCGCAGCGACGAGACTTCAATTTCAATTGGCAGAACGGCTTCTATCCCATAGACAAGAGAAAAATGAGTTGCCCCTGTAGACGTCCAAATCAAGGTTCTGTAGCCCCAGAGTGCGAATGGCAGTTTATCTGGCTAGTCCTTGTAGGTCTCAACCATCTTCTGCAAGATGTTCTTGATATTCTTAGTGGCGGCTTCAACAGCTCCATTGGTTTGTGGCCTGTATGTGGATGACTTATGAAAAGCCACATTGTATTTCTCCAACAAGTCTATCATGTCTTTCTTAAAGTGGGAGTCGTTATCTGATATGATCTTGTTCGGGATTCCGTACCGTCAGTTGATATTATTTTTGATAAATTTGGCCACATGTGATGCCTTCAACACTGCATAGGATTGAGCTTCCACCCACTTTGTAAAGTAGTCAATTGCCACCAAGATATATTCATGTCCATTCGACCCTTTTGGCGAGACAACACCGATAACGTCGATTCCCCATATCAGGAAAGGCCATGGCGAAGTCATGTTGTAGAGTTTTGACGGCAGAATATTCATGCGATTGGCATGGATTTGACACTTGTGGCATTGCCATACAAAACCAATACAATCCTTCTCCATAGTGGACCAATAATAGCCTTGTCTGAGGATCTTCCAAGCTAGCATCACACCATTCATATGCACCTCACATTTTCCGCTGTGGATAGCCTCCATAAGGTGTTTCGATTTCCCTTCCTCCACACACAACTTATGCATTCGTAGATGATCTCTTTTATACAGCTTATCCCCGTAGATGATAAATTGGACGGTTATACGTCGTATTCCCCGTTTGTCCTTGGCATTTGCCCCTAGTGGATACATCTTCTTTTTCAGGAAGTTCCAAATATCGTAATATTAGGGGTTTTTATCTTGCACTTCATCCATCGCGGCAATAGTTTCATAAGTTGGCGTGTATTTCTGTTCGATGATAATCGGATGCATCCGAACTCCAAGTGGGATGTCTACCATAGAAGATAGAGTTGCTAAAGCATCAGCGAACCTGTTGTTCTCTCCTAATAGATACGTGAATATCAACTTTTCAAATCTCGGAATCAAAACATCCAAGGTCTTATGGTAAACCTTCATCTTCTCTTTTTTGACTTTCCAATCTCCATTTGCTTGAGAAACAACCAAGTTCGAGTCCCCGATGACATCCAACCTTATTGCCCCTAGTTCTAGGGCGGTTTCTAGACTAGCAATACACGCTTCGTATTCTGCTTCATTGTTGGACACCTTGAACCGGAGTTTGAAGGCTAAAGGTATATAGGAGTCGTCGGGTGCTATCAACAACACACATATCTCATAACCGTACTGATTGGATGCTCTGTCAAATTACATCGTCTAAGTTTCTTCTTCAACTTGTAGAACGTCTTCATCTGGGAACAAGTATTCCACTGCCTCATCTCCTTTTACCGGGTGGTCTGCCAGGAACTCCACTACAACTCTTTCTTTGACTGACTTACGGGTGACATATTTGAGATCAAATTCGGAGAGAAGAAGCAACCAATGAGCCAGCCTACCCGTAAGCATTGGTTTCTCAAAGAGATATTTGATAGGGTCTTTTGAAACTAGGATTATAGAGTGAGCTAACAAGTAGTGCCGCAACTTCCTGGTAGCCCATACCAAGGCTAGGCAAGCTTTCTCCAAATGAGTGTACCGGGTCTCGTAGTCTACTATTTTCTTGCTCAAGTAGTAGATGGCTTTCTCCACCCTATCTTCAGAATCCTGAGCGAGTGTCATGACCCAAACCCGCCCCTATAGGTTTAGCATCGTAACCGGCCAGTAATCCTTGGATTACCGAAGGCCTTTGAACTGATTAACAAAATTAAGGGGCTAGCGGAAGCAAATACATAGTTATAGTTGTCCAACGAGCTATGTAGACTTACATGGAATAGAATATTTAAAACTTTAAATGCATAACCAAAAATCATTTTCACATTAAACCCACACACTTAACTATAACATCTTAAGTACAACCAACAAAAACAAAACAAGTCTTATATATATAAACAACCAGAACTTATAACATATGAGATTTCAGGAACCTCCACGTGAGGCACAATGGTTGGCTGACAACAGAACACAAATTCAGACAAAAGCCTTAAGGCTCGATCTCCAGAATGTCCACCTATACATATATATACACACAGTGAGCTAAAGCCCAATGAATAACATTAAGGTAAAGAGGTTAGTGAACGAAATCCGAACATGTCATAAGCGTAAAACAGATCATAGCATAATCATTCTCGTATCTAAACATAATAATGGTACATCCCATAGAACACACCACATATCGTCTTCCGACTAGAGTAATCGGTTCCGGATACCAATTAAACACATATCACTACAATGAAGTGGCTAACGAGATCTCGTACTCACATATATGTCATAAACCCGCATTTACATGCCGTCCCCCATGACTTGGGACTATCTATGGATGCCATAATAGATTTCAAACATAGGACATTCGTTCACATAAATAATCATTTTAGAAATCATGACTTAACATGTCACATTTGGAACATAATTCATATGAACATATCTTTACAATAACGTTACTCACAGTGGGCTCCTGTAAACGGTCAATCAATCCTCGGATGTTGACCTACAAACATAAAATTACATAACACGAACATATCATGTCATTACACATTCATATGGCCATCACGACTTAGCTTTCTTTACGTTGATTCTTGTTCTTTCTTATCACATTGTTCAAACTACACACTTGTAATCTCTTAACTCAGTTCATTCCTTTCTTAGTGTGTTTTTATTCCATAACTTCATTACTATGGCTTAATTAAGGCTTAGGAATGCCTAAGATGCAATGAGGATGCCAAAATATGAGTTGAAACACTTGATAAAATATCTGAAAACAAGGTCCCCGCTCGAGCGTAGATTTCCTCGCTCTAGCGGACATGCAAACATGTGAGGGGTCGCTTGAGCTCAACTTCCTTCGCTCGAGGGGTCTGCAAACTTGGAAAAAGTACTAGTTGGTCTCAATCTACGCTCGAGCCACAACTCCCACGCTCGAGCGGTTCAACAAAGTTCAAAGGGTTTGCTCGAACATGACTTTGGTCGCTCGAGCAGAGCGCTTATGTCTGCAAAAATGCTGAGAGCTCACATTCTCCGCTCGAGCGGACTGCGAAATTCTGGGTTTTCAAAAACAGAGTTTTGAGCTTCCAAATGCAAATTTAAAGGCAAACTCGTGCATGGCTTGTTCAAAACACTTGGAAAACTTTTCTAAAACACAATATATGATCATTTACAAACCCTTAGCTCAAAACTCATGGATTTAGCTAAAATTGAGTTCACACTTCCATGTATATAAGGTTTATAAACTCTTTTTCTCCAACACCATGGTTTTAACAAAATTGAGCTTAAAGGCTCCATACATGAAGGAAACCCTTTTCAAAACATGAATCTAAACTTTAAAACACGATGAATTATACATGCATGTGCCAAATAACTTATGCTAACAACTTAGATGTTCAAAATCAAACTCAATATGACAACACTTTATATATATACATGCATGTGAAATTATAATCAAATTCTCCATCTTCTTGACAAACATATGTAAAATACATGCAAATGATCATAATAACTCCATGAATTCATCTCTAAAATACATAATCTCTACGAATTATTAGTCAAAGGCTTACCTAGAGTCTTGAATAAGCCAAATTCTTGCAAATCTTAGAGCTTCTCTTCTTAATCTTCAAGAATCAAGCTTTAATCTTTCAAATTCTCAGCTTTCTCTCACTAAAGTGAACTCATTCTCTCTCTAGAAAGTCTCACCAGATTTTTCCACTCAAAGAATGAAGGGTCCTGAGCTCAAAATGAGCTTATAACTCATATATATAGTTGTGATGCCATAATACATTAATTAAAACATAAGGCTTGCCAAACATAACTTAATTAATCAGATTGAATCAATTTCTAATAAAATTTGCCATATCATTCTAAAAATTCCGAATAACATATTAGTATAACCAATTTCAGTTTCAGATATTGATAAAGCTTCCAATCCTTATATCAAAATAGATTTCACAACAGATATTACTATAAGTAACAGATAGAAAGCCAAATAACATATAAAATACAAGATAAACACATAATTTATTTTAATCCCCTCATTAGCATCATTTATTACGAATTAGTAGCTAATTGCGGATCGGGATTGTTACAGCGAGCATGCATCCCATGGTCGTATCTGTTACTGACAAGTATAGAGTCAAAGGTTTCCCTGGCTCCAACGGCGATAACACAAGCGGATTCTGGAGGCACTGCTTAATCTGTTCAAAGGCAAATTGACATCGGTCATCTCATCGAAATTTCTTCCCTTTCTTCAGGAGACCAAATAGTGGTTCACAAGTCATGGTTAATTTGGAAATAAACCGTCTTATGAATTGCACTTTACCCAGAAAGCCACACACTTCCTTTTCGGTCCTTGGTGGTGGCATTTCTAAGATGGCCTTGATTTTCGAAGAATCTACTTTAATTTCCCTCTGTGTGATCAGAAAGCCCAGCATTTTTCCTGTCGTTAGGCCGAAGGTGCATTTCTGCGGTTTAATCTCAATCTGTATTCCCTGATCCGTTGAAAGAATTTCTCTAGCGCGGTGTGGTGGCCCTCTCGTTCTTTGGAGTTAACAATCATGTCGTCCACGTACACCTTAACCTTTTTTTGGATCATGTCATGCAGAATTGTGGTCGTAGCCCTCTGATAGTTAGCTCCAGCATTTTTCAACCCAAATGGCATAACCTGGTAACAGTAGGTACCCCATGGCGTAGTGAATGCGGTCTTCTCTCTGTCTTTGGGTACCACCAAAATCTGGTTATACCCGAAAAACCCATGCATCAACGATGGCAATGCATGGCCCGCAGTGAAATCCACTAACTCATCAATATGCGGCAGAGGAAAATCATCCTTCGGACTGGCTCTGTTCAAGTCCCGAAAGTCAACGCAAACCTAAATTCTACCATCCTTCATCGGCACTGGGACGATATTGGCCAACTAGATCGGATACTCGGATACTAACAAGAATCCTGCATCAATCTATTTAGTGACCTCTTCCTTGATTTTCAACGCTCAATCTAGACGAATTCTACGTAGCTTCTGCTTGACTGGTCAAGCCTCGTGGTCAAGAGGGATCCGGTCCTGTACAATCTCAAGATCGATTCCAGGCATGTCTTCGTAGGACCACACGAAAACATATTTGAAATCTTTTAACAAAGCGATTAAGCGCTTGCGCTCCTCCGAAGACAACGTGAACCCGATTTGGACCAAGCGCGGATCCTTCTCAGTACGTACATTAATGGCAATGATTTCATCAGCACAGGGTTTAAAAAACCTCTCATCCTCTCTATTAATCAAGTTTTTCAAAGCTAAAGGAATTTCTTCCTCTTCATTTTCATTAAAATTTTGAAAATCTTGGTCAATACAATAAACCAACGGCACATAAAAGTACACAGAATCTGCAGAGTTTTCATTCAAAAGATTCATATCTTCAGTTACAGACTCAAAAGAAAAGCTGAATGAAGACCTAGACAGGAATTTGGTATCCGGGTTACCACCCCTAGAAATACCAGACTCAGACTCAGAAGAACTTAAATCTGATCCCGACCCCACAGACTCAGTGGAATCAGATTCTTGCTCATCACCCGATTCAGAACTAAACAGATAGCCTTCCTCTAGCTGTCAGGTAAGAAATGGTGCCCCTGATACATCCAAAATGCCACTGGTTGGGTTCACACTCGATTCTTCCCCGATCATGGAGACAGTAAAGTTATCCCCCAAGTTCTCTAGGTCGGCCGCAGGATCTGTTATCTAAGTCACCTTCCGTGCTCTCTTCAGCTTTGATGCTTAGTTCAATCCTTTCCTTATCATCATTGTCCTACAGCTGATGGTCAAAGAAGATCTCGAACTCGGGGACACGTTACTTTGAGGAATTTACCCAAGGCTCGGGAAAGTCACAAAAAGGGAACTCTTCTCATTCCTAAACAAAACGGCCATTCAGTGTCCCCTGGATTAGCTTGTGGATGAGTTCATAACATTTTCTGGCTTGCTTGGCCTTGGCTCTGCCTCTCATTTCTTCCCTCTTTTTGATCCAGTCCTCTTTGGTGGGGACATACCAAAGGCATATGGGTTGTGTGGCACATCTGTCAGTGCTACAACGCCTTTCCAGCCACTCTTTTCGAGCCCTATTCTTGGAACATGCTGCAGTTTGTTCATGAAATAGATGGATTGGACACTGACATACATGCCTTCATCTGTGGCCAGAATGGTTTGTACTACTTGGGCTTCTGCCAGAGTGAATCCCAAGAGAAATACGTCCTCATCGCCATGGTTGATCTCCAGCACTAGTGTAGTCACCTCTAGAGGAGGATGGATGGATGAATTCCTAAAAACAATTACCACTCCTCTCCTATGAGGGTATTTCAACATCTGATGGAGAATGGAAGAGACAGCCTTCACATGGTGCAACTAGGGCTTCCCTAACAGCAAGTTAAAGGTAGCCAGTACATCAAGGACGTGAAACTCGATCTTTTGCTCAGCTGGGCCCACCTGAACTCTCACTTGAACTGTACCCATGACCTCTCTACTTGTGTTATCATATGCCAGTATTACTTGGGTTGTGGGAACAAAGTCCGCTAGTTTGAGGCCAATTGCATAGGCGGTACGGGAAGGACAGACATTAATGGTCGAATCGGTATCTACCGAAACCACCGGCGCCCATTTCTTCCTACATACCACAGATATATACAACGGTTTATTATGAGCCGAGCCCTCCGGCAGCAGCTCTTTGTCAGAGAAAGTAAGCGTTGGCCTAGTACCACTTGGAAAGACTAAACCCACAAGCTGCTCGGGCGTGGTGTCAATGGACAATTTAGCCTTATCCATTATCGACAATACTGCCTGTCGGTGTACTCGTGAGGCCATGAGGAGACCCCAGATGGAGATATCAGCTTGAATTTTCTTGAGCTGTTTCAATACTGCCTCTTCTTCTAGTTGCTTGTCCTTCTGTTTCTCGGCCTCTTTGTTCTTTCTTGACGTCTCTGCTTGATCTAGGTGCAGTGGCTTAAAATACTGCCTACTTCTTGTCAAATGGCCTATTTCCTCTAGGGGTGTTCAAAAATTTGTCCGACCCGGTCAATCCGACTGACCCGACTCGAACCGAAAGCTCACGGACAGTTTCGTCAGTCATTTCAGTCGGCCACGGATGAGGAATGTAGATTTTTATTTTTTCCCAGTCGGATATCGGATGAATATATCAGAAACTAAATGAACCCAATCCGACTGAAATATTATAAAATGAATTTTCCTGCCAGGTGTCTTCATTTTATTAGTTGGAGGTATTTCAACCTTATCATCTTGATAAAAAAATATTAAACAATCTTTCACTTTTTTTAAAAAATCTCAAATGCATCATTACCTTCTTTTTTTTTCTTTACGTGTCATCCAACTTTTCAGCTGCACAGATAATTATTTTAAACAACTTTTCACCTTATTTTATTCAACCTTCCATCTTCCTGGCTTTATTCACTTGTCCTATCTCCCTATCATCATTACATTTTCTTTCCATTCTCTCATATTTGCATTTTAGTTGTTGAAGACTAGTTAGAATATAACCACACTTGGCCACTGCTACTGCTTTCCGCCGCTCACTACCAACGCTTTTTGCCGCCTCACCACCAACATTGGCGCTGCTTTCCGCCACCTCAACATTGATGTCGACGCTGCTTTTCCCTGCCTTCACCATTAGAGATCACTTCGTTGTTACTTCCGTGCCTCATATCTCACTTTCTCCTCTCTCTGTCATTACAATCGCCTCTCTCTTTTATTTTTCTTCTTTCTTCTCTCTCTGTCATTACAATCTCCTCTCTCACCCTAAAGCTTTTCTTCTTTCTATTTTGTCTTCACACTTTCTCTCTCTCTCTCTCTCTCTCTCTCTCTTACACACTTAAAGTTGTTCTTCTTAGAAATTGGGTCTCTTTCTCCTTATTTATTTATTTATTTGTTTCTCATCTAAAAAAGTATGTGTACAAAGTTAAAATTTTGTTTTGATTTTTGGGCTAGATTTGCAATGTTATGGAAATTGATCGGTTTCAACATTTCGACCGAAACTATTTAACCCGAACATGTTCGATTGTGAGCATCTAGCCGGTCGAAGTCGGGCTCCTCTATAGCCAACTCGAGATGGTCGGTTCGGGTGACAGATGCATGTCAAACCCGGTCTGACTTGACCCGTGAACACCCTTAATTTCTTCAGCATACCATGTACTGTCCAGAATGCAATCGCCCTAGTCTTCGTCAGTATGGGCCAGATGCAGATCATTATCGTCCCACCATTCGCCTTTAGCGGCCGACAAATAGTTGTCTGGCTCTGCTTGTATCACCTTTACATCATAGGTGTCCCCCATAAGGCATTGTGAATTTACAGTTTCCCGACTGTCTTCAATTCTTTCTCACTCGAACTTCCTCAGCACAACTTCCTATTCAGTATCTACGGTGTTCACAGCACCCACTTCCTGGGCTGGGTTTTCCACACCAATATTCTCCGGTAGCTTTCCTTTCTCATCAGCTCTTCCGGCTACTACAGCTATCTCTGCTTCTTTTCCCTCTGGTTTCATTCAAATTTCTTCTTCCTTGTCTGGCTCATCACTCAGCCATCCAGTGTTGTCAGTTGATCCGTTCAGGTTGAACCAGTCGATCTGTACATCTCCATGATCCTATTCATCAAAGAACTGCAGATTATCCAAATTCTCTTCGAGATCTACCAAATCATCCAACCCCTGGTTCGGGCCATCTTTCCTAACCACATTGATGTCTACCAAGGTTAGCAGTACCAATTCAGGCTTGATTTGACTAGTTGACACAATGTAGCAACTTGGATCATATACTCTATCAAATAAGTCCTCAGGACACTCTAGCAACAGGCTAGTACCTTCCTCTAAGGTCGACTCCCCTTCCTTTGTAAGTCTCATTACCACAAGCTTGGGTTGAGGTTTGGACATGTCCATCATGCACAAATTTGTGCCTTTCGGAATAAACAACGTCGGTTTTGGTAGGTGGAAGGGAGTAATATATACGCTGGGGTCATAAGAGGTGGCCAGTGTATGGATCAGGTTAAGATTTCGAGGTGGGGAGATTTGATTATGGGCTGGGAGTGGATTTGTGGTTACGTTCAGTTTCTGAGGTGGAGCTATCACCTTGTTGTCAATGAGATCCTGAATCTCATGACGCAATCGAAAGTATTGGTCGGTGTCATGACTATGCTATTGGTGAAACGCACAGTATTTGGTGGGGTTGTGTTTGGGTGGAAGAGGGTCAGGCAATGGACAAGGTTCTAAGGGTTTGAGGTGCCCTTTCTTGACTATCACCTTCATGGCTTAAGAGAGAGTCATGTACAGTTGGATAAAGTCCTTTGGGGTCGAGTAGGGTTGGACAATGTTTGTGAGCTTGTATTGGCAAAGGGGTCAGCAGTCTTGGTTGTGGTGACAACACTTAAATCTGACGGCCTTGTAGCTGTGCTACCACTGGCAACATTGGAACTACGGACAAACGGCCTTTTTGCTGGCTCCTTCTCATCTGTAATAAGCGCCTGCTTCATAGCATCTTCGATTTACACTCCCATTTCATGAAGGTCTATAAATGTAAACAGATGTAGGACAATCATCTTTTGTAACAACTTGCCATGCAGATTCCAAACAACCATCCTGATCTGATCCTTCTCCGAAGGCCTTGTGGTCATCTTCGAGGCTTTAGCTCTCCATCTTCTCATGAATTCAAAGAAACCCTCATTCGGGTCTTGGTGTGTTGCCTCGAGATCATGAGTTGTGACCTCAATCTATGTATTGTAAGAATATTAAGCGATAAAGGCCTCGGCCATCTTTTCCCAATTATGTTTGACAGAATCTTCCAACTTAGCATACCAAATGGCCGCTATACCCAACATGGTGCGACCGATGAGGGACAACTTCTGCAGTCTAGTTAAGCCCATCAGCCATAAGATATCCGAAAACAGCCGTAGGTGAACCATCGGATCTCCAGAATCGTCAAAATGGTCAATGTGCGGCATTTTAAACCGATCTGGCAATGTAACTGCAGAATTAGTATACCCGTCAATGTGCTCTCTTGAACAACTTTTCCAGTTTATTGACCTTGAGTGCAATTGGGTCAACCTCGAACTCGAACAGAGCCTCGGTCTGATAAATAGGGGTTTTAGAGGCTTGTACTGGGATTGGCTCTGTTGGATTGCCCTGGTTTTCTTGAACATTGGCAGTATGAGTGGTGGCTCTGGGTGCTGGGATAGTCGCGGTAGGTACATGGGATGCAGAGGCCGCAGCCAGCTGTGGTTGTTGTTGTTGTAGCCTGGTTATAACCTTGACCTGACGGGCCGCATCCTACTGTAGAGTCTCAACTGTTTATTGCAGATGGTGTATCAATTCTTCCACATTGACTAGGGATGCTGTGCCATTAGAATAGATGATTGATCTCGTGCTGGGCTAGAAGTAGATGACCGTTCTCGAACCGGAATAGACATATGTGAGTAAATGGATGACTGTTGTAGAAACTGAACTGGTGAACTCTACTTGATTCTCCTTCGTCTTGTAACCGGTGGGAGTGAGGTAAACACGGGTTGTTCCCAAACAAGATCCCTGGCTTTACAAAGTCTTCTGAAGTTATGGTTTTAAACTATCTAGCAAAAGAAATAAAGCAAAAGAGCAGTAATCAGAAACCGCACAGCACCTTAGCTAAGAAGTTATCAACACAGACATGATCAAAGCTGTAGGACTGTACTCCACACTGAATTTTGCCCCCAAAATAGATACCAAATTTGCAACTGCTATGCGCATTCCTGTACAGTTTCACTATAAAGCACATACCAGTTAAGAGAGAGCCAAAACACCCCTATGAGGGGGTAGGGTTACCCTATTCTAGTTTTGTCATGAACTAGGTTTCTCTATTTCAATTAAGCAGTTTCACGCAATCCAGCATTTTGGGTGAGCATCTTGTCCTAATTTGGAACAATCTCTATGGCTTTTCTATATGCAACTAGGCCAAATGGTCAAAAGGGTACCTCGACAAGACTACCTAATATACTTCTCACACCTAACACCGAGAAGTGAAAGGAGGATCAAACAATACAGCGATAGTCCAGATCCAAGGGTTGTGTTCCCATCATAGCAAAGCCCATGACTGGTCAGCCTTTTGGCAAGCTTTTGGGCAAGCCTCTAGCAAATCGTCCAAGAATAGCAGATGACAAAGACAGTGACTTAAGCGCACCAATGCAAATGCAATGCGAAGAACATATACATATAGATAAAATTTCACATCATGAAGTTTGAGTTAAGTTCTCTAATTTCTCCAGCAGAGTCGCTAGAAACTATAGCTCGACTTTTCGTGCTCCTTTCGAATACGACTAGCCCTACAGATCGGACTCCCGTGATTCTGAATCTGATCTTACAAGTGCAACGTGAAATAAATAAACACAAAAGAGTCCAAATTCAACAAATCTTTTGAAAAATCAATTTTGAATCAAAATGTCAAAAATGGACTGCTTTGCCAGATATAAAGTTGCCACCTAAATATTCTTGAGAAATTTAAGAAACCCATGACTCGTGCCAAAGGCCACGTGTCTGTCATCACCAATATTATCTCGGCTCGGGAACTTAGGTACGAGAGGGGAGTGTAGACACCCCATTTTGACCGGCCCTAAGACTTGGGCATTTTATTTTTTGACCAACCTCACCCATTTTGGCCATCACTAATATTTTGGTAATTTGTAGTGTTTTATAATTTTATGTGTATTTTATCATTTTATGTGTGTGTATTAAATTAGGTGTGTGCATATCTTTTAAGTGTGTTTTCTAAATTGAACTATTTTTAAAACAAAAAGAAAATAAAAAATAAAAAAATATATATAAATAAAAATAAATAATAATAAAAAAAAAAAAGAAATTAGTGGTGGGGTATGGCCATAATAATTAGGTGTTGTCTGGAGTGTTTGTTTTTAAAAAAGAGAGCATTTTTGATGGGTCAAAAACAAAAAAAAAAAAAAAAAAGAAAAAAAAAAAAAAAAGAAGATGGTGGAGGAATAATTGAGAGTGGGTGGAGGAGTTGGTAAGGTGGGAAAGAAATGAAAAAGAAAAGGAAGTGGAGGAGAAAGGAGACACCATACACGGATGATACATGCACAGATGAAAAGAAGAAAGGAGGAGACACAAGATACACTCCCCACTGTCTCTCTCTCTCTCTAAGAAAAATGTAGAGAAACACACGGCTTGAGGGGGGAGAGAGAAACACACGGCTCTCCTTCTCCCTCACACCACAGTCCATACACCAGCCACCATCTTCACCAACCCACACCTTACTCACTCATGCATGCACAGGCACTACACAACACAAACTCACACCCACACACTGCCATCACCATGAGAAGACCCATCTTCACCAAACCAGCCATACCCACGGCAAACCCACATGCAAACCCAGACACACCCATGCACTGATGCACACACTAGACTAACACACGGTGCATACACTCACTCATGCATGCACATCACCATACACACACTCAATCTCTCTCTCTCGGGTCTCTCTCTCTCACGAGCACGGCACCACCTTGACACACCACACACTCATACCACTTCACTATGCATACCATCTGGGCACCTCTCTCTCTCTCCCCGATCACACCACACCATCACCCAACCCACCTATCTTTTTCTCTCTCTCTCTCTAACCCACGGCACTCCCTCTCTCTCTCTAAGACCCATGCATAACACACCCACACACCCATGGCACTCTCTCTCTTCACTCTCCTCTCCCTCACGGCAGTAGCTGCACACACCCACACACCACGGCAGACTAACCCAGCTCTCTCCCTTCTCTCTTTATCACACTCCATGCACGGCACCACTGTAACACACACTGTTAATACATACGACACCCATGCACGCACACTACACAGCACAGACACGGATGCATAGCATACTTCACACACATGCATGCACGCGGGGAGGGAGAGACCCAGCTCTCTCTCTCTCTCTCTAGAGCACACACCCACTGACCTTGATCCACACCACCTCACATGCACATACACACACTACCCATGCACACCATCCACACGGCCCCCTCTCTCTCTCTCTAAAAGAGAGACCCATTTTGCGGCAAAAAAGAGAACAACACACGGGTTTATCAGTGGGTTTATTTGTCATTTGGGTTGGGCCATGTTGTGGTTGGCTCAACAATTTTTGAGTGGTGTCTTGGGTCCATGTTTAATTTAAGAAATGGGCTACTGAAATTGAGTTTGGCCGTGGGTTGTTTGGTTCATTGTGGACCCATGACTTATTGTTATTTCTAAAGAAACTGGTGGAAAAACATTGGGCTTCATAATTTGGGCTTACTTGTTGGGCCCAATTTCTGTGGAGAAAAGGAGTGGAATGTGCCAATGGGTGACTGAGTTGATGTTCTTTATCCCACTAAAGGAAATTTGCACATCATCCAATAGTGATTTCCCTATAAGCCATGCGAGTCAGATTTCAAATCCGTTCCTTGGTCTGCCGCTTGAATCTGGAAAATGTGAATCATGTGGTGTCGCGGAAACCGGGACATGCGAAAAGGAGTGGAATGTGCCAGTGATGAAGTCTTTTATTTTATTTTGATTTTGAGTGTTGTGAGGTTTTATTTTATTTTTTTTTCTCTCCTCTCCCCTCATTCGGATCTGTAATAATTCAAGTATTGTAATAATTCCCCACCCCGCTTCTTTCTATCCCATTCTTTATCGCTTTCCCTAACTGTGTGTATGTATATATCTTGACATGTCATGCATATCCTGCTTTACATCCATGATCCATGCATAAGATTTGGCTAAATTTGCATCTTTATGCTTCAATTGATTATCCATGATTCTGTGTGCTACCAGATGTTTTGAGATGATTCACATGCCATATTCTAGAAGCCAAATCTTTAGTGCATCTCATGAGTGAATTGCATTAGGATTCTGTATATAAGATCATGCATATTTTACTAACCTTTGTTTTGTAGCTGTTCGAGGGACGTCGGTCAATCTGTGAGTTTTTATGCTTTAGCATCCCATTTGTGTGTGTTTTTCTTATTATGTTTAGCATCCTACCATGTGGCTATTTGCTTAAGTGATATAACTGTATGAATGCCTGTGGATGAAGGCTTGTTGTTTGAATTGGAATAATTCAATAAATGTACGTTTTAAGCCCACTTTGTCGAGTGGCAAATTCAAACCCTTTTCGAAAAACAAACATGAAGTTGAATTGTTCCAATTTGAGCAAACTAGTCTATACTTGTATGCTTCACATAGTAAATTTTAGGATTTACTAAAATAATCAGAACATGAACATATAAAGAAAATAAAAGTCATATCATGGTTTAGTAGAGGCCGATCTTTTGATCGGGTGAGCGGGGTGCTCATTATTGACCTTCCCCTCTCATACCTAAGGTTCCGAGCCAAGCATCCTTGGTTACGACGAACAGTGGCCTTGGCACCGAGTCATGGGTTTCCTAATTTCCCAAAATATTAGGTGGCGACTCTGAGATCTGATGACGCAGTCCATTTTTGACAAAATTGCAATAAAATGGATTTTCAATAAAAGTTGCCAAATCTGGACTCTCATCTACGTTTCACATTGCACTCGTGAGACATTGAGATCAAAGAGATCTCGGGAGTCCGAACTGTTTAACGCGCGCGGGTACCCCCCGGGCATGTTACAGTTTCTGGCGACTCTGCTGGGGATTTATGAAACCTTGACTCGAACTCCATGATATGACTTTTATTTTCAATTATATGTTTATTGCATTGCATGCATTGGTGCACTTAAAGTCCTGTGTTGCCCAGATACTGGTGGGAACACATGCATACTTTTTGTGACACTACACCTATCTCTACGATACTTTAGAGGCCTTGTGTTATAACCTTTTGAGATTTGTCAAAAGGGTAGCTTTGCTATCTAGCTCTGCTATCTAAGGTTCTCAGACTTCGAAGAGAGGCTATTTGACTCTTCTGATTTCCTGGGATCTTTATTGGTTATGACCCAAAGGACTCTTTGGTAACGTCACCTTGACTTCAACCCCTAGAGTAAAGCCAACCTTGTACATATAGTGAGCTATAGTACCTTTCAAATTAGGACAGGATGCTTCCCATTTCTAGGATGTATGATACCGCTTGTTTGAATAGTGAAACCCTAGATCATTTCAAGCTAGGACAGGATAACCCTACCCTCCATAGGGGTGTTTGTTCTCTTTCCTGCTATGTGTTATGTGCAATGTATTGGATCTATACAGGGGTTCTCAAATTCAAATGAGTGGTTCAGGTTGTTCAGTTTAGCACCATTACTTCAAAAAAAAAAAAAAAAAAAAACAAAACATAAAATCAAAAAAATAAAAAATGTCGATATCCCACTAAAGTTGACCATTGTAAATAAATAGAACTTGTAGGGTATCCGATCATCTCTGCCCTGCCTCATTTCCGGTGGTCACCACCACTGGCTCGGATTGGGGTTGTGAAGGTGTCCAACACGCACAAGTCAGCGCAATCAGGAAGGATCACCTCCGGCTTAGGTAAGTGAGGGAGTTATATAGATACTAGGGTCGTAAGACACGCCCCCAGTTTGGATGAGGTTGACTCTTTTGGGTGGATCTTGGTTGTGTTTGGGGAGTGGGTTGTTTTGTGACATTGGGTCCCTCGGGGGTAGAATGATATTTTTGTCAATGAGGTCCTGAATCTCATGACGCAGCCGGTAACACTGGTCTGTGTCATGACCATGCTGCTGGTGGTATGTGCAATATTTGGCTGGTTGTGGGAAGGGGGAAGTGGGTTTGGTAGGGCCCTCGGTTCCAGGGTTTCAGATGCCCCTTTCTGACTAGAACCCCGAGGACTTTAGACAAAGGCATATATAGTGGGGAGAAGGTTCGTTGGCCTCTGGGTTGGTATCTTGAGGCTTGGTTACTGCTCCCCGATGTATTAGAAAAGGTTGTGGCCGCTGCGGGCCTCGGTTGGGGAGGGGGAGTGGTGGTGACCATACCGACCTCTGGAGTCCTTGTATTGGCAGAGCCACTCGGGCCCGCATTGTTATTACGGTTGAACGTTCTTCGGGGCTGCTCCATCTTGGTCAATCAACCCTTGCTTCATTGCATCTTCGATCTGTACTCCCATTTCATGTAAATCTGAAAAGGTTGGAAGGGGAGTACATCATCTTCTGCATTAACTTCGGTTGGAGATTGCGCACAATCATCCGAATTTGATCTTTATCAGTTGGCCTCAAGGTCATCATCGATGCCTTGGCTCTCCACCGAGTGACAAAGTCAGAGAAGGTCTCTTTCTGTTCTTGCCTCGTTGTCTCGAGATCACGTGTTGTAATCTCGATCTGAGTATTATATGAATATTGTGCAACGAAGGCCTCGGCTAGCTCATCCCAATTCCTCTTCACATCTCTTCTAATTTTGCGTACCAGATGGCCGCAATCCCTGACAAGGTTCTCGCCGAACAAAGAAAGCTTCTGTGATCGGGTCAAGCCCATCGGCCTTAAGATGTCGGAAATAGCCGGAGGTGGACCATGGGGTCCCCGGATCCATCAAAGCGATCGATCTGGGGCATTTTAAATCTGTCCGGCAATGTCACGGCCACGTCAGTATAGCCGTCTTCAATATCTGGGATGGCCTTCACCCCTTGCGACTTTTTGAAGAGCTTCTCCAACTTGCTCAATTTCAGAGCTGTATGATCCACCTCGAACTCGAATGGAGATTCCGGTGATTAGGTGTAAGATTCTTGGACAGTTGCGGCGGAAGCGGGGGCGGAGCCAGCCCCGTTGGAAGACTCGTGTCCTCTGAGGTTTTGGAAGTTTGGCAGAGCTTCTGTGGATTTGGGAGAGTATTCTGGGTGTTCTGGGTATTCTGAGGATTTGGAGGGGCATTCTGGCCAGTAGGTATCTGTTCAGGTAGTGGAGCTCCTGGCGGAGGAGGAACCTGATGCGCCCTAGTGGAGGAGGGACCTGGTGTGAAGCAGATGCAGCATTCTGCTGTTGTAATCTGGTGATCAGCTCAGACTGTTGGGCCATGACAGCAGCCTGCTGTTTAGAAAATTCCGCCTGGCGGATAGCATCGTCTTGCATTTGTTTCATGCTCTCATTCATCTGGCGGACCATCGCCTCCATAGCTGATGTATTATGTGGTTCCATCTGAATAACTGGTATGTCTTCTGATGCAGTAACCCACGGTTCTGACAGCCTCTGTTCTGATACACTGCGTTCCCTGGGCTTTCTCCTCTTTCTTCTCTAACAATTGGGGTAGAGAGTGGAACACTGGATGTCCGTCAACGAGATCCTCGGATCGGTTGAGTCGGCGACCTCGTGTCCAGAGTGCTTGGGGAGTATCGACTGGGTCGGAAGCAATCGTGCTACAAACCTTCCCTAGCAAAAAGATAATAAAGCAAAAAGGAAATAAATAACCAGAAAAACGGGCAGCATAACAGCTTAAATTGAATACACCACACACAGTCGGGTATACAACAACACACAGTTGGTAAGCTGGCTATACACTGTCCTCAAACACTGGTCAATATTCCTGTATCACTGTTCCCCAAAACTGAATCGGATATCCGCAGACAACCTGATTTCTCAAATAACTGACTGATGCCCGCAGGCGTGATGCCCGCAGGCCTACTGCTCAAAACTGATGAACTGATGCCCGCAGGCCTGATGTCCGAACTCACAAACTGATGCCCGCAGGCCTGATGCCCAAACTCATGACTGATACATGCATTCCTGTAGAGACGCACTCTAAAGCACATAAGCAGATAAGTGAGAGCCAAAACACCCCTATGTTGGGGTAGGGTTTCCCTGTCCTATTTTCAGAACTAGGGGTTCACTACGCACGCAGCGGTTTCAAACAACCTATAAACGGGTAAGCAACCTGTCCTAGTTTGGAATGGTCACTATGGATCCGAATATGCACTAGGTCGAATGGTCAAAAAGGGTGCCCCGGTAAAACCGGGGTTTGTGTTCCCATGCTGTCAGAGCCCAGAGCCGATCAGCCTTACGGACATGACTTGACAAGACAAGCCTCCGGCAAATCGTTCGGGAATGGCATATGGCAAACACGGTGTCCTAGGCGCACCAATGCAAATGCAATGCAAAGAAACACACAAGTGTAATCAAAACCAGATTCATCACGAGTCGAGTCAAGTTCTCTAAATCCCCAGCAGAGTCGCCAGAAACTGTAGACGTCCCCGAACGCCCCGGGAGGGTTAAGTCCCGTTCTGTTCATATTGGGTCACTACAGTTCAAGGACTCAAATGTCACGGTTCTTAATCTTGAACCAAAGAGTCCAAATCCGGCAAATCGTTTTGAAAACAGATTTTTTGAAAGAAGTGCCAAACATGGACTGCTTTGCCAGATAACAGAGTCGCCACCTAAATATTTTTAATGGGAAATTTAGGAAACCCTGACTCGGTGCCAAAGGCCACGTGTCCGTCATCACCAAAGTTGGCTCGGGAACTTGGGTACGATTGGGGAAGGTCACATCGTGAGCACCCCCGCTCGCCCGGTCAAAGACCGGCTTCTACTAACCATGATATCTGTTTTTTGAAAACATTGTGAGTTCTTATTCCGATTATTAGCCTAGGTTACTATGTGATGCTCGCAGCAAACAAGTATAGACTGGGCCGCCTGAATTGGAACAAAACATTTCATGTTTATTTGTTTGAAAATGGTTTGATGGTGCTACCCGCAGGTAGGCTAAGACGCGGATTTGCCACCCTCAGGTGGGCTTAGAAAACATGATTTTGCCACTATCTAGTGGGCTTAAAACAAACATTTGATGATTTGTCCAATTCAAGTAACACAACCTCCACCCACAGGCATTCAAGGCAATTATATCACATAAGCACATAGCCTCATGGTAAGCATGCTATCATGGCAACACTCACACGCATGCAAGGATGCTAAAGCATAAAACTCACCTAGTACTCCAAGCCAAGCCAACAGGAACTTATTAGAAATCATGCATGATCCTAAATATACAGAATGCCTAATGCAACACATGCAAAATGCAACTATAGCAGGCTCGGCTATTCTAAACATGGCATATGAAATGCTACAGCTATCACGTATTCAATTTGGAATTGAAATACAAATGCAGTTTGTATGATGCGCCGAGCCCGGTGCGTGCAAAACAGATGAATGAATGCAAACATGCTATCATACTGTATGCTAATTGAAATATGCCCTATATCTAACCATCGTAAGCGGGTAAATAAAAGGGAGAAAGACGTGGGGTTGGAAGACATACATCACACTCACCCACACTTATTACAGCATTGCCCTCGCGCAGAGGGTCCGAATAAATAATAATACAGTCCGACATGAAAGAATAATACAGATTTCTAATTAATTACAAATTAACTACAAAAAGTAAAACTGGCATGCAAGCCAGGGGCTGCCTCGCTTCTGATGAATAATGTATGCTGGCTGCTCTGGCGCGGGAAATCCACTGGGATGCCCCAATTAGCCTCTGTTTGCACTTTTCTCGAAATGCGTGCCAACTCTGAAAAAAGTTGTTGATCCTTATTTTGCTGCGCAACAGAGAGCAGGAAAAGGGCATAGCAATGTATTTCACAAATATATGCATGCCTCGATCCTCGTGCCACCAATCACGCATATCGATGCATGATGGCCGAGGAATCGGATTGCACAACTCAATATATGCAATGCAGATGAATGCTACAATGAAAACCTAACTCCATCATGGGTAATCCGGAGTGTCGGTGACTTGGGAATCGAGACCGTTCCGGAAACGTGCCTCGTTTCCCGTGCCCGGGCTAACTCCTATCCCGAACACATGCAATATGCATGATATGCATGAAATGCAACTAAGATACAGCCTAGTATGCACAATGCTGATGAAAATGAGACGCCTCGAAAAGCGTACACGCGGGCACGCATACCGATGCGATGATATGAAATGCAAATCGATAAAACCGAAGTGCCTCGAAATGTGTGCACACGCACAGCACACACCGGGGCAATGATAAAATGGAAATCGGATAAAACCGAAGTGCCTCGAAATGTGTGCCCACAGGCACGCATACCGAGGCGATGATAAACGAAAATCGGATAAAACCGAAGTGCCTCGAAATGTGCCCACAGGCACGCACACCGAGGCGATGATAAATGAAAATCGGATAAACCGAAGTGCCTCGAAATGTGTGCACACGGGCACGCACACCGAGGCGACGATGAAAATGGAAATTGGATAAAATCGAAGTGCCTCGAAATGTGTGCACCACAGGCGCGCATACCGAGGCAATGATTAAAATGGATCGGATAAAACGAAGTGCCTCGAAATGTGTGCCCACAGGCACGCACACCGAGGCGATGATAAAAATGGAAATCGGATAAAACCGAAGTGCCTCGAAAGGTGTGCCCACAGGCGCGCATACCGAGGCAATGATAAAATGGAATCGGATAAAACCGAAGTGCCTCGAAAATGTGTGCCCACAGGCACGCACACCGAGGCGATGATAAAGTGGAAATCGGATAAAACCGAAGTGCCTCGAAATGTGTGCCCACAGGCGCGCATACCGAGGCAATGATAAAATGGAAATACGGATAAAACCGAAGTGCCTCGAAATGTGTGCCCACAGGCACGCACACTGAGCGATGATATGATGAGACGGAAATGAAATGGGCTTATACTAACACGAGCGGACCTCAGCCACACTCACATCAGATGCCGTCGGATAAAACAGAGGTGCCTCGAAGTGCGTACCCACAGGCACGCAAACCGAGGGCGATGATGAAATGGAACGGGAAATGATATGCAAGCATGCAAACCAAATTTCAGCACCTAAATGGAAGGGGAAAACAGTCCCGAAATGATACGAAATGACAACCAATGCATGAAATCATCCCGAAATATGATTTTAAGTACCCGAAATGGCCTATAGCCATACTAAACATGCACAACATGATCATGACATGCAAACCAGAGTAGCAAGGCAGCCCCAAATATGGCATTTTTCAGTATAAAGCAAGGCTAAACAAGAACCACAAGTATGGCAAATTTAGCATGCGAAAACGGGGAAAAGAGGGAATTACAAAGCAAGTAGTATATCCAATGCTCGAACCAGAAAAATCAGTTCTACAAAATTGAAGAGGGGCCAAAAACATGCATATTTACAGTAGATGAGATCCTCTAATTCAGTGTGTAGATATGCTCAAAATGGCATGCAAAAATGAGCCAATAAGGGGCTACAACATGAGGTACCATATGCAATGATCAAACAACTTTGGACCCTTGACAAAGTATGAAGAATAAGCCAAAATAAGACACTTTCTAAGCCTGATCAAGGCTCAAATCAGTAGCTAAGAAAGCCTAAACAAACATGCAATTATGGGAAATATGAAGGATATAACATTGAAGTATCAAAAACCAATCATCAAAGGGCCTAAGACCCTTAACAAAACATGAAGAATAGGCAAAAATAAGGCTCTGTCTAGGCCTGATGAAGGCTGAAATCCGAAGCATGGTGAGCTTAAAAAAGCATGCAAAATGCGATTGTGACAAGAATTCAAAGCAAGTGATATGTAAAGCAAGAAAACCAGGTTGAGCCCTTCTTCAATGTTGAAGAGGGGCTCAAAATAAGCACAATCACAGTATGTTGCATGCTCCAACTCAGATCACAAATAGGCCAAATTAATCATGCAATTTTACGGTAAAATGGAAGAATTTCAAAGGAAGTGCATGATAGAGAAGTCAAACATGGTTGAGCCCTTCTTCAATGTTGAATAGGGGCTCAAAATAAGCCCACTCACAGTATATAGTATGCTCGAAATCAGATCACTCAAAAGCCAAGCAAAGCATGCAATTTAATGGCCTAAAGAATGCTATTGAAGAAAGTATATCATAGAGACACCAAACAGGGTTGGGCCCTTCTACAATGTTGTAGAGGGGCTCAAAATAAGCACAAAACCAGAAGGGGTCAGAACCCAAAACAGATCACAAGTAGGGTAAAAATTTGAAGCAAAATTATGCAAGAAAAAGGGAAATGATGACTTACCCTTGAAGATCGAGTTTTTGCTACCTCTTGCCTTGATAAAAGTTGCTTCTTAGCCTCTGAGGAACCCCTTTTTGCTGCTGGAATGGAAGAAGTGGGATGGTAGAGCTTAGGGTTGATGAAGGATTGGCCTAGGAACTCAAAGGTTTTAGGATTTTTGAATAGGAAAATGGAGGTTTTGGGAGAGAGGTTTGTGAGATCAAATTTCCTAACCTCAGCAAAGGAGGAGGACCACCCTTCAAATAGGGAAGAAAAGGTGTAAAAGGGGGGAAATGGAGGCAAGATTTCCCTCCAAAATATCCCCCGGATGGGGAGATATTTCAAAAAAATATCCGGACAGCTGTAAAGAGCTGGAAAGCAGAAAGCTGGCCGGCCAGGTAAATTTCTGGGAGGTGGCCGGCCGGCCACCCCACCTGGTCGGCCAGCCACTCACCCTGGCCGGCCGGCCATGGCCCAAAAATGAAGTGTAAATTTTCTGGCCGACCACCATGCAATGGTGTCCTCCCAGATGTGTAGAATAAGGCCCCAAGGTCGGAATCTGGCAACTCTGAAGCAGGAGTCACAACATAGAGCTTGAAGGAGAGGCTCAAAAATGAAAACAACAATTGCTGGCCGACCATACTCTTTTAGGGTCCTCCCATGTCCCCTGATCACAAATATGTAGCTTTGGTTGGAAGAAAATGGGCCTAGGGTGTTCAACATTAGCCCGGAAGTGAGCAAAACGGGCGCCGGAGGAGCGAAACTGGTTATCTGGGATAATTGCTGGCCTCCTATCCTCCAGTGATCTTCCTAATGCTGAAACAGAGTACCTGCCAAAATTGAACAAAAACTAATGAGAAATGAACGCTCGGGGCCCAAACCGCGCAGTTCGGGGTCCCGAAAATGGGCTGTAGGCACCGGAAGTGGTGTTCAGCAGCGAAGTGGGTACCTGAGACCCCAGTGTGCTTCATAATGATAAAACAGAGGTATACGCCAAAAACCGGAGAAAACCGATGCGAAATGAATGCTCGGGGGCCAAACCGCGAGGTTCGGGGCCCGAAAACCGGCTATAAGCACTGAAAGTGGTATTCAGCCACGAAGTGGGCATCAGGGGCCCCAGTGTGCTTCATAATGATAAAATAGAGGTATGTGGCAAGAACCGGAGGAATCGGAGACGGTTGGGCGGTCCCGAACCGAGGCACACGGCCTGACGGCTCCGAAAACCGGGAACCGGGCTCCGAAATGGGCAAAATGGCCTACGGCCACGAAAAGTAGCCCACGGCCACTGAGAGATAGTCTACGGGACCACTCCCTCCCCTCAGGAAAGAAAACAGAGAAAATCGAGCTTGGTTCGCAAACCGAGACAAGGCACAGAAGAGAATTCGGAAGTTCGGAGGCAGGGCGCACAGCCGCGACTCTGAGACTTCTGAATGAGCACAGTATGCAACATCATCGAGCGCTCAATCGGTGACGTCTGAGTCTTAAGGTCGGTCAAAAATGGGGTGTCTACAAACCCCTTTCCATGAACGAAAATATTTTGGTTGATATAACTCTTAATCAAAGAATTAAAGAAAGGAGGGAGGTTGCAGAGTGCAAATGAAAAGTGAATGATTACAATAACATGAATATATACATGAAAGCTATAAAAATAGAAAGAAAAGACTATCCACTCAAATGGATTGGAAGCTATGGCCTATATACCAAACCCAAGAGGACTTACAATAACACAAGTATAATATTCAAATCATAAATTAAATAAACACTTAAAACAGTGCCTAAACTCAAAACAAAAACAAAAACAAAAACAAAAAAAAAACAAAAAAAAAACAGTGGCAAATATAAAAACAAAATAGAAAAGGTAAAACAACAAGCTATAAAACAAGGCCTAAGGAAGGGCGGCTAACCCTTGTAGACATCCCACTTTGACCGACCCTAAGACTTGGGCGCTTTCTTTTGATTACCCTATGATGACAAAACAAGAAGGTGTTTCTCACAGAATCCTCAATAAGAAAACTTAAAATTTGATCCCTGTTTCCAACCCTAAACAGTCACAAATTACCTTTCCAAGGGAATATTCTAACCTCACAGTTGTGTCTAGAATGGTTCGTTTAGCTAGGATCAACTTTCGCTGCACTTTCGAGGGCTTCATTGAAAAATTCTCCCAAAATTTGGGTTACAGCACAAATATTTGAAACTTCTGGGCCAAATTGTAACTTTCAAAACTCAAGGAATTCTGTTATGTGAGGGAATATTCTGTTAAAGTCAGGAATATTTCGTCTATATACAGAATATTCCGTCAATACTGATGTGGTGGTCTTGCTGATGTGGCATGACTAGATTGGTCCTTACTGATAATATGGCACTGACATGTCTTTACCCAAAAAAATAAATTTAAGGAATGCTTGGAAGGGGGTTTGAACACCCAACCTACTACTCAATACCCAACACCTTAACCACTCTGCCAAAGCTTTGCCTTGTGTTATATTTCCTCTTAAAGAATATTTGACCATTCTAAACCAGCAAGCAGAAAAGGTTTTCTTTTGCATTTTTTTTTTTTTGTGTATGAACCACTCCCCTACTCTATTGGCCGACCCATATAACACCAAATACATAGCTAATCATCCCCCATTGTCAAAAGGAGGTTTTGTTTGCATCCATAAAGGAGTATCCCATGCAACCACCTTGAAAATTCATCCTCTAATCACATTCTTGTCTCCCACCTTCTTTTTGACCTTAACTTTCCCTCATTGCCTATATAGAATGATCAGATGGTAAGAGAGAAGGAGGACTATGAAATTGAAGAAAAAATAGTGAGAAAAGAAGAGAAAAAGAGAGAAAATTCAAGTTTTGAGCCAAAAACACTTCCATCTTCCATATACACCTTCCATGGCTTATACACACTGAAATTCCACCTTTTATACATCCTAAACAATTCCAAAAATTTTGAAATAGCTAAATTTCAATAGTGATTGGTCAAAGGAAAGAGTAAGTATTGTTGAAAGTGAGGAAAAATAAGAGAGTTTGCCACTTTTCCACCACACATACCCAGAGCTCCATTTTAGTTTCGAATTAAGGATTGAGAATACACTTCCTAAACTTGAGGGTGATCAAGAGGAAGTCTGAAAATCAAGAAGTTCAATCTTTCTTTGGAAGGTGAATTTCTAATCTTTCATTTTATTATATTTTCTATCTCATATTTATTTTCTTGCTTCTTATTTCATAGTGTTTTGTCATAATCAGTGGTTTGTTTATCTCATATTTATTTTCTTACTTTATATTTCATAGTGTTTTGTTATAATCCAAGTGGTTTGTTTATCTCATATTTATTTTCTTACTTTATATTTCATAGTGTTTTGTCATAATCCAACTCATATTTATTTTCTTGTTTCTTAGTGTTTTGTTATAATCCAAGTGGTTTGTTTATCTCATATTTATTTTCTTACTTTATATTTCATAGTGTTTTGTTATAATCCAAGTGGTTTGTTTAGCTCATAATTATTCTTATTATTATTATTTTTACTTATTTATTTGCTCTTGTTTCATATTAGTTGTGTTGTAAGCTAACTGATAGTGGTTAGTTGAGCCACCTACATATTTCTTGTTTATTCATTTTCTTGATTTTGCAACAAGACAGGTTTTGCTCGGCCAGCCGGTTAGCTTCTTTTGGACAAGACGGCATAATCTCCCAATGTTGACCAATCTCCACCGATGGTTCCAAGGAACATGAAGCTTTTATTTTGTTTCTTTTTATTTTGAGTGTTTTGTGAGGTTATGTTTTATTTTGTTGTAATATTCTCTCATTTCTCTCTCCTTTGGTTTGTAATAATTTATTCAAAGTGTTGTAATAATTTCCCACCCCACTTCTTTCTATCACATTCTTTTACTTGCTTTCCTTATTTGTGGATATGCATCATGTTTATTTTATTTTTATTTTTATTTTTTTTGTTATATCCATGCTTTGCATCCATGTTCTATGTATCTTGATTCGGCTAAGTTTGTATTTGTGGATTTAATCAATTCTTATGTGATTATGTGCGCTACCTCATGTTCTTGAGATGATTCACATGTCATATCTTAGAAGTCGAATCTTTAGTTGCATCTCATGAGTGAATTGCATTAGGATTTTGTATATAAGATCATGCATGTTTTACTAACTTTGTTTTATAATTGTTCACGGGACGTTGGTAAATATGTAAGTTTTTATGCTTTAACATTCCATCTGTGTGTGTTTTTATGTTTAAGCATCCTACCATGTGGCTACTTACTTACTTGATATAACTGTATGAATGCTAGTGGATAAAGGTTGTGTGGCTTAATTTGGAATAATGTTGATTTTTCATGTTTGTAAACTCAATTTATTTGGGTTGTACATCTTCAAAACTCTTCTATGAAATCAAATTATTCCAAAATAAATGACATAGTCTATACCTGTATGCTTCACATAGTAATTTTTAGGATTTATTAAATAATCAAAATATGAACATATAAAGTAAATAAAATTCATATCATGGTTTAGTAGAGGCCGATCTTTGATTGAGTGAGCGGGGGTGCTCATTATTGTCCTTCCCCTCTCATACCTACGGTTTCGAGCCAAGCATCTTTGATTACGATGAACAATGGCCTTGACACAAGTCATGGGTTTCCTAATTTTTCCAAAATATTAGGTAGCGACTCTGAGATCTAATGACGCAGTTTATTTCTGGCAATAATTTTGTAATAAAATGGATTTTCTATAAAGTTTCCAAATCTAGACTCTCATCTATGTTTCACATTACACTCATGAAACTAGATCAAAGAAATCGAGGGTCTGAACTGTTTAACGTGCACGGCCACCCCCCAGGCATGTTACAACCCCTTTCCTTTTGTGACTTTAAATCACATATTTTAGGCATCAAAACACTCTGAAAACAACAAGTAAATACAAGAAAAAGAGAGAGAAAATATGGTGAAAGAGTTCAAAATTCACCTCTTGAAAGAGAGGATGAGCTTCTTAGTTTACAAACCACAAACTAGGCACTTTCAAGGAACTGAAAATGTGTTCAAGAATCTCAGCAAAAGCTTCAAGTTCAAACTTAGAAGGTTTATGTATTATGCATGTATAATGTAAGAGGGTAGAGAAAATGGTTGGTCAAGCTTTGGGCTCTTAGGGAATTTTTCTCTAACCTCAAACCATGATGGGGGTCTTGTATTTATAGAAAAACAGGTTTTCACGTCGAAAATATCTGTATCAAAGATAGCTAGTCCAAAGCATGTCCATGGGAACAAGTGGCAGCTGTCAAAATATCTGCTACGCTAAACACGGCCGGCCGGCCATGAGGGTGTATGGCCAGCCCTTTAAAAATGGCCTACCGGCCATTTGTTTTGCCAGCTCTTCTCTGAGTGGTCATGCTAGAAAAAATAAGGTTTTGGTTCAAAGGAGCTACAAGGTTTAGGTTTAAAACTAGAAACCGAATTATTTTGCTGAAGTTTCGAACGATTGTACAATGTAACATTTCATCATCGAGTGTTCAGAGTGAGGCACCCAAGTCTTAAGGGCAGTCAAAATGGGGTGTCTACACCGGCCTTCAGGCTCAATTGACAAAAATGATAGCCGTAGTTGACAAGCTCTCTAGAATTTGCAAAACTAAAACAATTTTTTCAACCAGGTGTCCCACCGGTCATCCGACCAGTTGTTCGGTCAAGAGCGGTTGTCCGGCCTCGGGTTAGTTGTCTAGTCCTACTGGTTTGGTTGCCTAGATCTTGCATGATTTCTCAAGAAATGAGTGTTCATCAAATATTACACAAAGTGGTCATCCTGGGGATGTCATGGTAGATGTCCTAGGGGATGTCCACCTTTTCTTAGAGTGGTTTTCCTGGGGATGTCCACAATAGTGTTCGCATTAAACAATTTTATAGAAATTTAAGAGATAAAAATTATAATAAAGATAAAACAAATAATTTTTGTATAATATTTAACAACTAAAGATAAATCAAAACAAAAATCATTAATCATCAAAATTCATTTTGTCTAATATAACAACTAAAGATAAATCAACACAAAACCCATTAATCATCAAAATTCATACTATTTCTAACAAAGCTTTTAACTAAAGATTAACAACAACAACAACAACAACAACAAAACAAACAAACAAACAAACAAAAAAGAGTAAGTATTGATGAAGAGAAATGTTAAGAAACTGATCTGGTTTGGAGAGGCTTAACTTTGGTAGATGGTGTACATGTACCCATAGCTTTATAAGTTAGAATCAAAACCAAGTCTCGCTGTCTCTCTTCTTCTCTTATGTAAGTGCACACTAGCTGTCCAAACTTTTTGTTATTTATTAGGCTAAACATGTCTTGTACTTTAATCTCATAATTATAACAGTGCTACTAAGAAGTTCCTTATTGATTATTAAGGGAATAGGTGATCTGGTTTGGAGAGGCTTAACTCTGGTAGATAGCCCACATGTGATCTGGTTTCAATTAATTTTACCAAAAATGACAAGGTAGAATTTGGATACTCAAGGGGAAAAAAAAATTCCAACACAAACAACAACCAAGACTTGTATTGTTGTGCCCAAAATGTTTCCCAAACTTCCCTTTATTTATCAAATTTGAGTTCTAATTTGTGAATGAGTATTGCTTTGCCCAAAAGGTATTTGAAGGAAACTTGTATGCTCTTTGGTCGAGCCAATAAAAATAATATGTATAATGACATAATTGATAATTTACTTTTGAGTTTCCCACAAAAGATGAAGCAATTTCCCATGGTCGTTTACTTTTCCATTCATTGCTTCATTTCTGATTATGCTACCTTGCACTAGACAGTTCATTTCCCAAAACCTGAAATTTGTGAAGATTCTTTGAAGAACAAGCAGAAGACACAAGAACCACAGGCCTCCATTTCATTTTGTTGTGGTGAAAACGACATCAAGATATTTTTCCTTATGTTGCTTTTATATTGATCACAATCTTAGTTCAATTTCCCTGTTATGGCCTGAACATTGTCATTATGATTTTTCACCAAAATTCATCTTAGTGAAGGTGTAATACACACACCTATCTTCAGCAAACTCTACTAGAGGGTTTGATTTTTTTTTTGATGATGCATGAGACGAGAGATTTAGGGTTTTTTTACATATGGAAAAATGTGCAGCTATTTAACTTTATATATGTTAGATATACAAGTTTTACAATAGAGGATTGCATTCTTGATTGTGACATTTGATCGGATGTTATTAGAGGTCATTCATCATATTTTTCTTTTTTGTTTATGTCTGGTTAGATATTGCTATTGAATCCCTTCTGTTGGGTTGGCTGCCTTGGATCACTTGCTAGCTATTTGATATGAGTGTAAATATGCATTTCCATTTTAATTGTGATTTAGATTTGTCAAATTGAAAAGCTTGTAACCTATTAGAAGATCACTTATTGAACATTCACATGCCTCCATGCATATCTCACTAAGCCCAGTCAAAACGTCTTCATATTTTATGATTAGAATGAAAACACGTTATTTAATAATTGCTTAGTAACGCAAACACTACAACCATTTTTCAGCCAAGTTAATTAAATTTTGTACAAGTTTTAAAGGTTATGCTCCTTTTATAGTTGTCATATTAAATACTATTACAAGCTGTAGAAAGATACCGCATATTCAAGAATATTTCATCAGTTGTTGTTTCGTTACACTTTATAAGCTTTCATTTGTGTTGAAATTTACCAATTAACTTTACAATTTTGAGAATTATATATTTTTTTTAAAAAAAAAAAGACCTCATGACTGAATTAAACACACCATTTTTGGGGCTATCATATAAAAATTGGTGTGTGTATTTCATAGATGGACCGTGAGAATATCATAGATGATGTGCAAGAGTTGAAATTATGGCGAAGCAAGATTGAGTTGGCCTTCATACAAATCATGGTGGAAGAGGTGAAGTCAGATCCTTCCTTAACTCAAAAAAACTCTTTCACGACAAGGCATTGGAGTCAGATTGACAATGAGTTGTACAAGTAGTTTAAAGTTAGATACATGGTTAGTTGTTTAAAGCAAAAGTATGAATGCATTAGGCAATCCTACAATATCTTTGTCAAATTGAAGGACTATATGGGATTTGGATGGGACAACAAGAAAAAAATGATCATGGCCTCGGATGACGTGTGGGATCAATATGTGAAGGTAACTACCACCACCTTAGACTTAACTACAAATTTCTTAGTGCACTTAGTTAAATACAAATTAATTATTTACCACATTTTTGGTTGTCATACTTTTGTTGGCACATCCCAAAACAAAAGTTTTGAAGAAAAAATAACTAAATAATATTCACTTGTTAGATGTCCTGTTTGCCAACTCCCAAGCCACTACCGCACTTGCTCGTGCTTTAACCCAAGGACCCCCAATCTCTGATGAAGAAATTGATATCCAAAGTACATTCTTTGGCATTGGTATCAATTCTACTACCGAATCTTTCCATGTTGGAGATAAAATTGAAGGAGATAATGATGACCCCAAGGTAGATTGGAGTGGTGGTAATGATGGTCGGCGAAATGGTGCAAATTAGAATTCGCATTTCATACAAGGACTGCCACGAATCTTGCGAAATTTTTTTTTGTATATGCACCAAAACAAAATGAATGAAGTGAGAAACTCCAAAAGAAATTAGTTCTCTATGGATGCATGTATGGATTGTTTGGCAACAATGGAAGCAATCAGTCTCAACCAATATATGAAGGCATGTATGAGCTTTCACGATAAACTAACTAGAAATATGTTCATAAGGATGCCCCCAAACATAAGGTTGCATTGGGTTCTTAAGTTAGCTTAGGAATTAACTTGAAAGAATGGATGCAATTTTGTTTTGTTATGCATCCATTTTGCTAGAAGTTTATGCGATTAAATATTAAAGAAGTGCTAATTTTTATTCATGACTGTTATGTGTACTATAGTACTTACACAACTTGGTTGCTTAAGTGTGTGTTAGTTGTGTTATGAACGTTTTGTTTTGTTATGCATCCATTTTACTATAAGTTTATGCGATTAAATATTAAAGAAGTGCTACTTTTTATTCATGACTGTTATGTGTACTATGGTACTTACACAACTTGGTTGCTTAAGTGTGTGTTAGTTGTTGTGTTATGAACATTTGGCACATTGTGTTATATGTTAAGCAGTTTGGTTGTTTGGTTTATACTACTTGTGCACTTTCACACTTTAAAATACAAACATGAATGTTAGCATGCATATTAATTACAGATATGGACACGTGTAGGGCTGCAAACGAGCCGAGCCGAGCCGAGCCGAGCTTTCATATGTTTAGGCTCGGCTCGGTCAAAATAGGGGAAGCTCGAGCTCGGCTTGAGCTCGAGTCGAGCTTTAGAAATTATGCTCGAGCTTGGCTCGTTGGATAGTTTAAAAGCTCGAGCTCGGCTCGTTTAGGCTCGACAATGTAAACGAGCTCGAACAAGCTCGAAATTCCAATTCTCGTCTATAACTAAAAAAATGAAATTCCAATTCATATATGGAAAGTGATGTACATTGTTCTGTCACTAATTTAATAAACTTTTCAATCACACTTTTTTTTCACAAAAAATCAAACCCCCAAAAAAAAAAATTATATACAGCTAGTAATAAAAAAATCTATGCATTACACAATGCATTAAACAAACATAGTTCATCCTTAAATAAAACACATTATACAAGATATTACACAATGTATCCTTAAACAAAACATAATAACCAAAAACTAAACCACTAATTTCTTGACTTGAATCACTTGAAAACACACCAAAAAGTCTTCATTCCTTTGGAACTTCGCAGGAGCCTTCAACCTGTAACAATATAATTATTATATATGAATTAATCTTATGATAGTACTTAAGAAATTTAGTTTATTAAAGATGAAACATACCCAAAGATGTCAAACTAAGGAAGCAAAATCTCTTTGAAAGATGACTCCATAGTCTATCAAAAGAAACAATAATATATTATTTCAGTATTATGCTTCACATAAATTGATAATAAAGGAATTTGTCATTGTATTTTCATGGATCAAAATTAATAATTAAAAAAAATACTTACATCTGATCCCTTTTTGAGTCCATGTAGTGCACGTACCCAATCAGATCCACATAGTAAGATTTGGATTGTTTCCGTTGATAATGATGCTCGATAGGGATCAATAACTCTACCACCTGCACTAAATGTCGACTCAGGCGCCACTGTACTGATTGGAATTGAAAATATATCAGTTGCCATCTTGGACAATATCCGATACTTGAGGTTGTTCACTGTCCACCACTCCAATGCATCAAAATGGGAATTTGAACCTTCATTGCATATGTAATATAGCGATTCCGGTTTTCCCTTCCTTGTTTACTGTATTTCGGACTTAGTTTCGTGGATGTGTTGTTGTCGTATTCTCATTTCCGTCCTTTACTCTTTGTATATGAGTCTTGAGTTGTGTTGGGCAGGTTTGAAACAGGTTGGTTGTGTTTAGAAATCTAGAGTTGATGCCCAGAATTTTGCCTTCACGCTCGAGCGGGCCCTTTGATTTTGCTTCTCCGCTCGAGCAGGCATTTTGATGATCGAACGTGATTTTCCATCTCTCAGTATTTTGGCTACAGGTCATTGGACGCTCGAGCGTCCACTTTCACGCTCGAGCGGGGACCATCGACTGCAAAACTTCTGGAAGTGTGCATCCGGCGCTCGAGCGGCGTTTTTGACGCTCGAGCATGAGTCTGTGTCTGACGCTCGAGCGGGGAGTTCCACGCTCGAGCGGACCTGTTTGTATATCAGTCCAAATTTTGACTTTTTGGATCACTTTTTCGGCACCTTCTCTCTCTTTAACTTTTCAAAACCTCCATTGGAGAGCTCCTTACTCTAAACTTCAACTTCTCTCTAGGGTTTGATCTAGTTTGAGTGATCTCCTACCTTGGTCCCTTTGTATAAAGTGTAGAGCTTGGCTTGGGCTACATTTCCATCCGAAAATCTTGGGTTTTGGAGCATTTCGAAATTCATCATCTTCTCCATTGGTCTCATCTTTTGAGGTAGGGATAATTACTCACTTTTATAATCTTTGACATAAACTTTTGGTCATTTTGATTTAATGTTGAAGTTGGGTAATTTTGGGTGTTAGGGTTTCAAAATGTATAAAGAGGGGTTTTGTTCTTTGGGCCAATACATGTGTATTTTGGGTCTCAAATGGGGTTATTGTTGTTTATTGTTGGTATTTCAGCCTTTGGGTCAATGTTGAGAAAAGAGGAAGAAAAGCCCTAATTTAATGTTATGAATTAATTTGTATAATTAATTTGGAAAGTTATGGAAGTATGAAATTGAGTTAGAAATGATAAAATTGGCTTAAAATAAGGTTGAATGGTGGAGTTGGATTTATAAATCGCTCACTTTTGAAATTGTTGATAACCTATCTGTTGATGCATTTATTATCTGTTTAGAAATATTTGCTTTGGGCTATCAGTAGAGGATAGTCTTGAATGTTGTAGACATTGCATGATGATTAGGTGAATTAAAACTAATCGGTTGAATATGTCATTGAATATGACGGTTAGAATAATTCATCAAATGTGTGTATTGATTGATCGTGTATATGATAATTGTTTATATACATTGTATTGTGTGGGAGGAGATACGGGATGTACTCCACGGTTTGGGAGGAGATAGGGGATGGACTCCATTGATACAGCAAATCTGTGTATCATTTGTGAAGTATGGAAGTGTTTAATATGAGTTGTTATCTCATGTGAATTGTGAATTATGGAAGTGTTTAATATGAGTTGTTATCTCATGTGAATTGTGAATTATGGAAGTGTTTTATTATGAGTTATGATCTCATTTAAATTGTTGATATTAGAAAGGTTTTTAACATGAGTCGTAGTCTCATGGGAATTGTTTGGCCAAATTCTGAGCCATGTTTTAAAATCGAAATTGTTAAGTAAAGGAAGAATGGAATGAAACGTGGACATACCTGTTATGAAATTGGGTTGTGCTGTATGTTGGTTTATATTGGTTAACATTTATCAAATACTAATGTTTTAGTTATTGCTCATATTATGTGTAGCATATCTCTACTAGGTGTTGGCTCACCCTATATGGGACATTATTTTCAGGTTCAGGTGATATGCCACCTCCAAGGAAGTAGCTTGGGAGGCTTGAGGCTGATAGCTCTTTTTGTTGTCTCTTTTGTATATTACATGTATATCAAGCCATGGGCTTATTTTGTGTAAAGAGTTAAAACTCTACTTTTGTTGAACCCAAGTGTTGACTTGGAAAGTTGTAAGCCTATAGGGCATTTACTTTTGTTGTCAACATGTAATATCTTTTGTAAGAATACTCTGATGAATGGCATTATGTTTTACTCTCTTAAGTTTATGGATGTAATTAATGCATGATTTATGGGTTTATTTTGAGGACGTTACATGTAAACACTTTCTTCTAAATAAATGTCCAAGTTAGATTTTACAGGCTGAATTGTGTTAGCTTTTCTAACAAAAGATTCAAATTTAGATCTTCCCGTCCCGAGAGCTTTTCCAAGACCATAAGTAGCATTACTAGAATCATTAGCTTCTCTAGTGCTTTGCTGCAAACTTTGTTCATTGTTACTTGAAGTATGAATAACAACATATTCATTGTAAAGCTCATATAGGGCCTCACACACCACGAAAATGTTTCTAGTAGCTTCTGCCTCTAGGTAGATCTCTGGAAAACAAAACTGAACAAGCATCAATTTGAATCTTGGATCCAACACTGCAGTTATAGCCATCAACAAATTACATTCACCCTAGTACTTGTCAAAAAAATTTTTCATCTTCAAAGCCATTGCCTTAATGTAGTCATTGTCATCCACTGGCTTCTTATTCAATATTTCTTTTATCCTCTAAACCTTTGCAAGGAACAAATTAGAAGTAGGATATTCATTCTCGGAGATGATATTTGTGACTTCATTGAAAATTGCCAAAAATTGACATACAGTCTCAACTTTCACCCAATCTTCAAGGCTAGACACGTAAACAAAACTTGGATCCCTTTCTTGATATCTAGGGAAGACATCTTTAAACTCCAAAGCAGCAGACAACGTCATATAAGCTGCATTCCACCGGGTTGGACAATCTAAAATCAATTTTTTTGAAGGCAACTACAATTGCTTAGCAATCTCACTAAATTGATTAAGATGTGCTTCTGATGCACTCAAGTACTTGACACCATCTCGAACACCATCAACGATATCTCCTATTTGGCCAAGCCCATCATGCACCATGATATTCAATATGCGGGCACAACAACGTACATGAAAATTTTTTCCACCCAAAAGCAACTTCTTTTTCATTGCAAAGGTTTATTTCAAAATTCTCAAGCAAACATCATTGTATGAAGCATTATCCATTGTTATAGTACACACCTTATTTTCAATGCCCCATTTAACTAGACACTTGTGAAGAGCATCCGCAATGATAACCCCAGTGTGCGGAGGTGGTACATTGCAAAAGTTAAGAACACGCTTTTGCAACTTCCAATCATTATAGATAAAATGACCCGTGACAACCATGTATTGAATTTTTTGCCCTGACTTCCATAGGTCGGTTGTAATGCTAATCCTACTAACACTCTTCAATAATGTTTTCAACTTCTTTTTTTCTATCATAAGTTGACACACAATCATTTTTTGCTGTGGTACGAGTTATCTTTTGCCAATGTGGAGTAGCAGTTTTCATGAACTTGTTAAATAAAACATGCTCCATTTGCATAAAAAGATATTCATGATAAAGTATCATATGAGAAGCAGCTTCCCTCACCTGTGCTTGGTTATACTTGAAGGCCGTCAAACCCAGTTGTCTCAAGTGATAGAACCCTTTGCTTTTTGTTAGCAAGTTGTCGTCTAGCACAATTGTTCAAGTGCCTAAGAAGTTGAGTTGTAGCACCCGTTGGAGGAATGACAAATCTTGTTTTGCAATGCATGCATTCATACTGTAGACGTCCCCGAACGTCCCGAGAGAAATCCCATTTTGTTCATTGGGCTCACTACAGTTCGGACTCGAATGTCACGGTTCTGAATCTAATCCCGCAAAATGCAATGCGAGACCGATAAATCACCAAAGAGTCCAAATCCGGCAAATCGTTTTGAAAAACAGATTTTTAGAAAGAAGTGCCAAACATTGACTGCTTTGCCAGATACAGAGTCGCCACCTAAATATTTTATTTTGGGGGAATTTAGGAATCCCTGACTCGTGCCTAAGGCCACGTGTCCGTCATCACCAAAGTTGCCTCGGCTCGTGAACTTGGGTACGATTGGGGAAGGTCATCTCATGAGCACTCCCGCTCGCCCGATCCGAAGATCGGCCTCTACTAACCATGATATCGAGTTTTGAATACATTATGTGCTCTTATTCCGATTTATTAGCCTAGAATTACTATGTGATGCACACAGCATACAAGTATAGACTAGATTGCCTGAGTTGGAACAAAACATTTCATGTTTGTTTATTTGAAAATGGTTTGATGATGCTACTCGCAAGTAGGCTAAGACGTGGATTTGCCACTCTCGAGTGGGCTTAGAAAATATGATTTTGCCACAATCAAGTGGGCTTAAAACTCGCATTTCAATGAATTGTTCCAATTCTAGTAATCTAACCTTCACCCACAGGCATTCAGGTAGTTATATCACATAAGCACATAGCCACATGGTAAGCATGCTATCGTGGCAGTCACTCACACACATGCAAGGATGCTAAAGCATAAACACTTACCGAGTACACCAAGCCAAAACAGAAACTAGTTAGTAATCAATGCATAATCCTAGTTCATGTTAAGATGGCTAATGCAACACATGCAAAATGCAATTAAGATAGGCTCGGCTATTCTAAACATGGCATGTGAAATGCAACAGATAACATGTATTCAACTTGGAATTGAAATACAATGCAGTTAGTATGATACGCCAAGCCCGGTGCATGCACGACAGATGAATGGATGCAAACATGCGAGCATAAGTATGCTAATTGAACGTGCCCTAAAACTAACCATTATAAGCTGGTAAATAAAAGAGAGAAAGACGTGGGGTTGGAAGACACGCATCACACACACACGCACACTTATTACAACATTGCCCTCCCTCGGAGGATCCGAATAAATAATTACAGACCGAATAAATAATTAACTACTCTAGCTAATTAAATATTACAAAACACTTAACTAATTAAACAAATTAATTAAGCTACTAAAGCAGTAAAGAGGCCTCGGGAAGAGGATCAAATGTATGCATGCTCGGCTCCGCTCGGAAATCCATTGCCATGCCATATGTTGCCTCTGTTTGCATTGTTTTACACCTCTGAAAACTGCACAAGTCCCAAGGATGCTTCAGAACCACTTCATGATCACTGTGGGAGGCCATCGGCCAAGAGGAGTGGCCATCGACCACTGGAAAATGGTCATCGACCAATTGTAGGGATCTCGGCCAGATATTGTTGGTCGATCGGCACTTAATGTAGTCGGTCGGCCAACTCTTCCTGTAGAATCCCCTTTTGCTGTAGCAAAGGACAAACAGAGCATGGCAATGTATTTGCGAGACAATGTTTGCACAACCACCCTCCCTATCATGTCATGAGCTCAAGGGAGTATGATTCTCGACCCTCGGGCCATCAATCACGCATTTCAATGCATGATGGCCAAAGGAACCGGATGTGCAATCCAATATCAAATGAAATGCACAAAACACATAAGGGGCCCCAACCTCTATCATGCTTGATCAAGAGGTAAGGGAATGCACACATAATGTAATGCAACCTAAGTATGCAAGCAAGCATGCAAACAACACGAACACGATACAAATCTAATGCAACATGAGAATGCAAGCATACAATGTGCAATAGGCATACAACCTAGACATGTGGACATGTATAGCATGCAACAACATGCAAAATGAAACAAGCATACAACAACATGGTGAGATGGACTTACACTAACATGGGTAGCTCTCAAGCATGCCAAAATCAGTGGCCAATATGATGAAAGTGAGACAACCGAAATACATGCAAACATGCACGAATGCAAAGGATCGATCCTAAGGCACAACATGCAACTCTAACAAAGCATGACAAAGGATGAAATATGGCATAGAATGGCACATGATCCAGCTCTAAAATGGCATAAAAGATGGTCTCGAAACATGCAAACACCTCACACAATGCATGCTAGACCTCAAAACTCAAAACTAGGCATGGATATTGTACTACAAGTATGCAAGACAAGCATCATTCGACCATGAGACCCAAAAACAGAGCTAAGGCAGTCCAAAACATGCACAAAATCAGTTTAAGGCATGGCCAAAAAGTGCTAGAATCAAGGGCCAACATAGCATGCAATGTAAGCTAGTAAAGGGGATTTACACTACAAGTATGTGAGGCAATCAAGAGGTCACCAAAACAGCAAAATTCAGAAGTATGCCATGCCAAATAATGCCCAAAAACTCATGGAAACATGATCAATGCATGCAAGAATGATATGTTCATTTGAAACACCAAAAGGAGGGTTATTCTACACATGCATAATGGACATCCAAAAAGACAAAACCACCTCTGGACAGAGGTTATGAAGACCCTAAAACTTACTGAAAAGGGCCTGAAATGAGGCTAGGAAGCATGCAAGTAAAGGCTCCTTTGAAAGGCCATGAAGAGGGTTACTCTACACATGCAAGATGGACATCCAAAATGGAAAAAAGGGCTCTGGACAGAGCCTATGCAAGTCTTAAAACCCACCAAAAATGGCCTGAAACATGCTCAAGAAGTATGAAAATACGAGCTCCTTTGTAAAGCCAACAATGCTAGTAAACAAGACAAGGGGTGAGAGGGTCACCCCTCTCTGATTTTGGGGCTCAAAACAGCATGCTAGCCACTAAAAATCCACTGGATTTCAGTGGCTAAAAGGCCAAACAAAGCACAATACAAAGGCCTTAATGCATGGCTCAAAACAAGATGAAAACAAGCATGCAAGGGGGTAGATGACCCCCAACAGAAAAACGACCTTAAACAAACTTCAAGAGGAACTCAAAATAAGACTTTTTCCAGTTTATGACACAATCCAAAAATGCTTGCAAATATAGCTAAGATATGAAGCAAAATAGGGACCAAAAGGGGAATAAGAGAGTTACCCTTGTAGCCAAGAAAGACAGCAGCTTCTGGACCAAGAAAGTGGCTCCTCAACCTCTGAAAATAAGCTCCAAGGTGCTTAGATGGATGATGGAGAAGTGTGGTTGTGAGGTGTAGTGCAATGGGGCCAAGAACCTAGCACTTTTGGGACCAAAATAGAGAGGTGTATAGAGATAGGTGTATGTATGCCTTGGCCAAAAATCTCAACCTTTGCTAATGAGGGAGAGAGCTTCTCTTATAGGAGAACAAAGGTCCAAGCTTCTCTTGGAAGCTTGGAGCAAAGGGCCAAGCTTCTTAAGGAAGCTAAAGCAAAAAGGGTCAAGCTTCCTCAAGAAGCTAAGAAAGGTTCAAGCTTCTCTTAGAAGCTTGGAGCAAAGGGTCAAGCTTCTTCAAGAAGCTAAAAAAGGTTCAAGCTTCTTGGAGAAGCTAAAAAAGGTCAAGCTTCTTGGAGAAGCTAGAGCAAAGGTTAAAAAGGTTCAAGCTTCCTCAAGAAGCTAAAAACCAAGGGTTCAAAAGGTTCAAGCTTCCTCAAAAAGCTAAAACAAAGGTTCAAGCTTCCTCAAGAAGCTAAAAACCAAGGGTTCAAAAGGTTCAAGCTTCCTCAAGAGGCTAAAACAAAGGTTCAAAAGGTTCAAGCTTCCTCAAGAAGCTAAAACAAGGGTGCAAATCCTCCATACACGTGTATGGAGGGCAGGGTCTGTGCTTACCAGCTGGCACAGCTAGCATGCATAATGCCTGAAAAAGGCAAAGAAAAGGTCTCGGCCAGAAAAAGTGGCCGATCGACCAAAACAATGGTCGGCTGACCAAAAACATTGCCGACCGGCCAACACCTTTGGCCGGTAGCAAGAAAACAGGGCCGGTGAGGTGTGGGGACGACCAACAAACCATTCCCTGCCCTCAAAAGCAAAAAACACAAGTGTTTGGTCCATAACCAAGCAAAAAACAAACAAGTCAAGAGGTCTTAAGGCAAGGCGCGCGGCCGAAACCTCCGAGAACTCAAGACGAACACGAACATGGATAATCATCGAGTGTTCAAACGATGACGTCCAAGTCTTGAGGACGGTCAAAAATAGGGTGTCTACAGGTACCATCTGGAAAAACCACTTCTTTAAGTTCATTCCAAACTTTTGATGTTCGTTTCCTATTCTTCTTTTGGAATGGATTGTTGTCTTCGGGAACTCCATTTTCTCTTGCATTTTCCTCTAGTTCAATTAAATTATCGACATCATTTGCATCTTCATTAACTGTATCCATCAATAGACTAGTGGATGACTCCTCAAATGACGAAAACGGTGTACAAGAATCTTGCACTGGAGAAGTGAGATTAATTTGTCTATCTGACATATCTAAGAAAAATAATAATAATGCAAGAGATAAATTAATACACTAATAAATTAACAATCAATATAAAATTGAACTATAATAATAATACATTAAGAAACTGAAAATTGAACCAACCATGGCATTAAATAAGTGAAACCAAGAGAGAAAATTACCCAAACAAAGCATCAAAAATTAAATTGTTAAAGCACAAAATTAATAAATCATCTTTATTGACAAATGTAACCAAGACCCATATTTGAATATGGATATCTATATACATATATATATATATAAGCACAAAATAATAGCACCATAAACTACATATTATTAAAGTACTAAAATCACATACAAAACTGAAATGCAAATTCATCTTCAAAATTGCAGAGCAAATTTTGGTTTTGGTAGTGCATCATGCTCATTACTTATAAGAGGTTTCCAAAGAAAGATCTTTTCCTTACAAACGGTAAATAAAAACGGAACCAAACAATATAGCTTACACTCTTAAAATAAATAAATAAATTAAGGTAAGTCATAAACAATACCAAACAGAGTCTTAACATCATAACTGCAATAAATGATTTCCTGGAAAAAAAAAAAAAAAAAAGGAGTTGATTGCGGAGGAATCATGCTAGTATGGGTACTTAACTTAAGCAAGCAACAAAATAGATGAGCGAAAGAGAAAGCAAATAGACGCCCCCACTTTTACTGATAAGAGTTAATCATATATAAATATCAATTGGGACAGTTCAACTCTCAAATGCTTTTTCTTTGTTATGTGTTGAGATTAATGAACTGAATTTGAAAGGTGTTCCAAATTATTTCCTTTGAAAGAAATGCTATCATTGTCCTCATAAATTAAAATGGCCTATGTATGTTAAAGTTTTTCAAAAGCCTTGTATGGGTTCACCATTCTTGTTTTATGTGTAAAATTTCAAGCATTCTGTATCATCAAGGTTTTTAAAATTGTGCCTTCACAATTTCATTCATATGATTTAATACAAGTTTTAACTAATATATTTTAAATTTTTGTTGAATTAAAAATTGAGTGAATCATGGGAGAGATTGCAATTTTTCCCTAATTTATATGTTCAAAACAGGGAACAAAAACCAATCAAAAAAAAAAAAACAAGGGACAAATATATACATGATTAAAGTTTCACTCTATCAAAGAAAACAAAAAAAATGTATATAATAGTGTGTGTATTAGAAGGGGTAGTAACAAATACCTAATTCTGCAAATTTGAGACTGAAGGGAGAGAAGAGAGAAAGGGTCAATGGTGAAATAAGTGTACTGTGTGCATATGAGCATGTGAGACACCATGGTTGAGATTGTGAGAGAGAGAGAGAGAGAGAGAGAGAGAGAAGAAGATTAACTTACCAAAATGGATTCAAGAGAGAAGAATAATCTCTCAGTCTCAGATCTTCACCAGAGCAACGAAACTATACCGTTGTCGTCAATGTTTGAGTGTGTGAGAGTTGATGAGTTTGTGCGATTGATTCAAGTGTTGACCAAATTTGGATTGTTGAGTGTTTTGCAGCAGTAATAGAATTAGGAATGTGTAAGTTACAAAGAGTAGCAAGCAGGAGTAGTATATGAATTTGATACACAAAGGAACCCTAGTTTTTTTTTACTTATATACTATGGCTCGCAAGCCTTAGTTAGCTCGAGCTCGGCTCGTTTAACAAATGAGCCTGGAAATATAGCTCGAGCTCATTTATTAGCTAATCGAACTGAGCTCGAACGAGCTGTTAACGAGCCAAGCCCGAGCTGTTCATGAACAACTCGGTTCGTTTGCAACCCTAGACACATGTAACTCAACAAGTGACAGTGGGATGTACAATGAATATGTAATGAGAAAAATGAATTTCCTACCTACCAACAACAACAACATGGTTGAAATGGATTCAAGTGAGGACAGCGTGGACAACAAAGATAGCGAGGATAGTGACAATAGTGCTGATAGTAAGGACAATGAGAACAGTGATGCAGGTCAAGTGTGCTATTGCATCAAACGACGATGATATTGACTTTGCCATGATATGTCAAATATATGAATCAACCAATATAGATTGCCGGCTAAGATGCCGCAACAGACTTGTTCGTACACTGGAGAAATGTATAGTGAACATTTATTGAATGGTCATCCGCACACAATTCGGGAGATCTTGCAGATAGATAGGCCCACATTCCGGTCCCTTTGTGTTGAATTAAAACGTAAAGACTTAATCAAGGTGGACAAGAATAGGTTATCGATAGAGCAATCATTAGCTATATTTTTTTTTTATATGTGGACATAGTGAATGGCATAGACTAGTGGTTGATCGTTTTCAACACTCAACCGAAACTATCAACTGACATTGTTAGAAAAATAGTACCAAACTATATGGAAAATATAATTTAAAAAATATGTAAATGGTTTTTGGGCAACACCAAAACTGAAATAAATCGACATAATAACGTAACAAAATTTACAGTACATAAATAAATAAAACCTGATCGAGTCGAGTATGTGACACTCTTTCCTTAAAACAGATTCGTCCTCCCACCGGTGCCTAGGATTCAATGGATGTCTATCTCCCGGGATACAACGATCAATGTCTTGCACTAGCAGCACTACTATTGCAAGCCTAGCGAACTTCGCTGTGTATGTACTCTCTTTATAGAAAAATTAGACTTGGGAAAACATGAAGAATAAATGCAAAGATGAAGAAGAAAATGACTAATTCTCTATGCAAATTGAAGTAAGGGAGATGGAATTTGTAGATTCCTCCATGACTTTTCGGAAAGGTTGTGACCCTTCAAAAGGACACACCCTTCCATATCAAGAGACACAACTATTGGAGTAAATTTTAATTCAAATTTTTCAACAATCCCCCACATGAATGAAATTTACGAAAAGGACATGCAACAACATGCAGACAAAGAGAGAGTACATTAAGGAAATACCCTGCATCGGGATAGGTAGCTTTTGGCTTTGAACTTTCCCTAGTGAAAGCCTATCGGACTTACTAGCTAATCAGTGGATGTGATGCCTTGAACTGTTCAACCCTGCCAAGACAATAGAATTCACACATAATATTTTCAGACACAGTTTAGTTCTCACGGTTGTGTCCATTTTGGCCTTAGACATCTCCTGGCATTTCATTAGTGCTTTAGAGAATTTTGCCTTATCAATTCTCATAGAAGCGGCCCCTTCACACTCATATAGGTGATCCTTATTTCGAGTCTCTTAAATACTCCTCTTGAAAGATACCTCTCTAGGGTTTTCAAGATATAAGTGATCATTAAAAGCATAGCTTACTCTAAGTCCCCTACATACAACACATGTTGCAGATATCACTCTCATCATAGGAATGGATAGAAGATAGACTCCTGTAATGATTTCTGGTAAGCCACACATAACTTAGTTGTCCCTTTGAACTTAGTTCTTGGGATCTCCAATCATCTAAGTAGGGTTACCATTATGATGACTCTGATATAATAGGCTTTAATCACATTCCCCTCGATGAACTTTTCCTCATTTGCTCTCTCATCAAACTTTTTGTTTAGCGGCCGTTATTTTTCGTTTGACCTTTTCAGTTATACATCATTGAGTAGTTAACTAATCCATTATATTATCCTTAGAAAATATTCACAACTGAAAGCAAATGTCCTACGGTGTTAAGTCTTTGATGACATCGAGACTTACCGTTACTCTATGTCACTCTCATTTTCAAATTTAAATAAAAACATAGAGTTGTTCCTTAGGAATTAATGAAACCATTTTTTCTTCTACCCTAACTTTGTCCTATAGAAAGAATTGAGATTCTTTGTAAACATATTATCGGAATCGTTACTTTGGTGAAATCCTCCAAGCACCCCCACATGTTAAGTACTCCAAGAAAAATTTAATTTCCTAGTTGGATATTACCACACAAATATATCAATACACCCCCACAATTCTGATATAAATCAAACTATAACATCCATCACTTGTTGACTATGGCGTGCTTGGGTAACAAAATTCTAAATCAAATTTATGAAATAGAAAACCCAGAATAATTATGACTACACAAGTCAGAATTAATGCTTAGATAAAATCATATCCTCATAAAAAAAAAATTAGAATTAATGCTTAGATAAAATCATATCCTCATAAAAAAATTAGAATTAATGAGTGAAGTTCTAGAACAAACCAATTGACTCCCAATATAAATTCAAACATATTATAATAGAAAAGATGTAAATTGGTTTCTGATAGATTCAAACTACTTATAAGTTATAACTGAAATTGTTTTAACAATGATAGATCTGTTTAATAATTGTTCCTGATACACAAAACTATATTTTCCCAAAAACCATAAACATGTTATCTAGTCTGTCTTAAGATTGTAAGAAAAATAGTACCAAATTATATGGAAAATATAATTTAAAAAATATGTAAACGATTTTTGGGCAACACCAAAACTAAAATAAATCAACATAATAACGTAACAAAACTTACAGTACATAAATAGATAAAACCTAATCGAATCAAGTATGTGACACTCTTTCCTTAAGACAGATTCGTCCTCCCACCGGTGCCCAGGATTCAATGGACATCTATCTCACAGGATACAACAATCAATATCTTGCACTAGCAGCACTACTCTCTTTATAGAAAAATTAGACTTGAGAAAATATGAAGAATAAATGCAAAGATGAAGAAAAAAATGACTAATTCTCTATGCAAATTGAAGTGAGGGAGATGGAATTTATAGATTCCTCCATGACTTTTCGGAAAGGTTGTAACCCTTCAAAAGGACACACCCTTCCATATCAAGAGACACAACTATTGGAGTAAATTTTAATTCAAATTTTCCAACAAACATTTCAAAATCATGATGAGAGTACTGCTTCGTCTTGCTGTGTTTATCATCCAACCTCCAAACCCGAATGTCATTCCTTCTAAAATTCGAAACGATTTGAAGCATTAGCCATGGTTTAAGGTTAGTTTCGGAATCACCTTGTTCAGTTCCATTTTTGTATTCAATTTTTTGAAAATTAAGTTTTAATTTTTGTATTTTTTTGTTTGTAGTGAAATTTTTTAATATTTTAAGTAATTTTTTTACTTTTTAGATACACTTAAAAATATTAAAAAGAATTTATATTCATGTGTATTTATTAATTTATTAATTTTGTTTTTACAAATATTTTACATTTTAGGTACATCTATGTTACATGCATCCAAAAAGTACAAAAATTTCTTAAAATATTAACAAAATTCACTAAAAACAAAAAAAATAAAATATTCAATTTAAAAAAAAAATGAATTTAGAAAATTGGACCCAATCTAAACTAATTTACTAATTTAGATATTTGACTATGTAGGACTGTATTGGGGCAATCAATGGTACTTACATTGCGGCGCATGCACTTACTACAAAGAAAAATGCGTATCGTGGTAGTAAGGTTGCAATAACACAAAACATTCCCGCATCATGCTCGTTTGACATGAAATTTACATTTGTTTATCCTAATTAGGAAGGCAGTGCCATTGATTCAAGAGTGTTATCCGATGCACTAATACGCCTTGATGTAGCATTCCCTCTATCTCCTACGGGTAAGGCTTTTTCTTCTGTAGTCACGTCGCTTAGTAAGCATTACTTAAGTGTTTTGATGTCCTTTTCTTGTATTAATGTGAATCACAGATGTAGGTAAATATTATTTCGTTGATGAGGGTTACACAAATATGCCAAAATTCCTCGCACCATCTCATTTAGAACGATATCACTTGGACCAATTTCGTGGACGTCGATGTGCGCTAAATGGGTGCAAGGAATTGTTTAGCTATTGTCATTCATTGCTGAGAAATGTGATCGAACGATGCTTTGGGGTGTTGAAGGCTCGGTTTCCAATATTGAAATCTATGCCTAAAACATGCAAGTTTGACAAGGCACAATAGTTACAGTATGTTGTGCTTGTCATAACTAGATCCTCATGTACTCCGCAAATGATTTGTGGTTTAATAGGCGTGGTAATGAAAATGCAGGTCAAACAGCACAGACAACCATTGAGGCAGGAAATAGTAATTTAAAAGTTGAAAATATAAACGAAATGGTTCAACTTCATAATGAAATTGCAACAACTATGTGGAACAGCCATAGTGTTCGTTGATAGCATCGCGTGTTTGTTGTCATTTGTGGTAGGATATTGCATCATCTATTGTGTTGAAACTTATTTAAGACATACTTTTATGTAATGTTTGTGTGAATTATGTGTTAGACTGGTACATATGGCTATGTAATGTTCATTACATTATGAAATGTTGTATTATTATATTGTGTTGTGTCCCACAAAAGATGCTATACTTGTAAATTGTTGTAGGATAGTGTTGATGGAGCGACAACCAGTTGTGGCATTGAACCAATATGAGTGTGGATGGCCTGCACTGCGGTTAACAAGGTAGGTACTTCTATCGCTGTCCTAATGGCCTAAACCACATGTGGGCATTCATTTGGGTTGACACTTATAAAGCAACTGTATATCGAAGTACAAATTCGACACCAACAATTACAAGAAATTGGCTCTTGTGTGCTTGTTGTGGGTGCAACATTCTGCTCCCATTGGTTGTCATTTGCCTGTTACTTATGCTATTTAGTTTTAAATATGTGAAGGCCTAAAAATTGACTACAGTCAAAGTTGATGTTGACTATTAATGAACAAACTTAGATCTATAATATATGTAATGGCCTCTTCACTTCAAAATTTTGAATATTGTTTGGAAGATTGTGTTGTGTAACTACTATGTGTACGTGTAATTATAAATTTCAATTATGTATGTTTGGTTTATGAGTTTGTTTTTATGTTATATATGATTTTTTTTTGGAGGGGCTTATTTGAGTTTGTTTCTATTGTATGCATAGTTATAAATTTCAATATGAAAATGTATTGAATTTTGGTATTTCTTTATATTTGTTGTATTTAGTGAATTTATGAACTTCAACAATTTAAAGAAAATTTTCTTAACTTCAATAATTTATAAAGAAAAAATTGAAATATAAATTTGAACAACTTAAAAATTACATTGTAAGCGGTTAAATTTTAATGTAAATATATATATTTTGTGTGTTATTAAATGTTATTAGTATAGAAGTTAGATAGATATAAGGAAAAATTGCAAATTAGTGCAAATTATCAAAAGTAATTTCAATTTAGTAATAAACTTTACCAACATTAATAATTAAAATTACGTTTTCATTATTTGTAAATAATTTGCAACGTTAATATACACCATGTTTTGCAATCTTCCCTAAAATTTAATGAAAAAAACCCGTACCACAAAATTTCATAATATTAAAAAAAAAAAAAAAACATAACATCGTCAGAAATTAGCATAACAAAAATGTTCAAAATTTTGAATTTGATGTTATAAAGTTTGTAACTTGGTCACGATCAGTGGCGGAGCCAGGAATTTAATATAGAGGGGGCACCCATTAATTACAATCTCAAATTTTTTCTTCCCAAATCAATAACAATAACATAATAATAATTTTTCGAACTAATGTTAAACATTAAAAATTAATATCCATTACAAAAAGTTTTAAATTTTAAACTTTTACAATTGACCCCAACGAGTTTTCATCTTTTGAAATCTTTCCATAATAGTATCATTGTCAATGCCATCAAAAATATCTCTCTCAATGTAGACAATCAAGCTATCATTCATCCATTCATCACCTATTCGGTTCCGCAACCGATTCTTCACAATATTCATAGCTGAAAATACCCTCTCAACAGTAGCAGTTGCAACAGGTAAGATTAATGCTAAAGTCAATAGCAAATACACCAATGGATATACTTTGTCTCTTCCAGTCTCTACCATTTTCTTAGCAAGATCGGCAATTCCATTCAACATTGAGAACTCACTACTAGATAGCATGTCGATAATATATGTATCAAGTTGATCATTAAGTACCATGAGCTCCACTGAAGAAAATTCTTTGGGATAAAATTCAGCAAGATGAATTAACTTTTTCTTGTCAAAACTAGAGAAAGAGTTAGATGGATTCAAACATGCCACGCAAAGTAACAACTTAGTGTTCGACTCAGTGAAACGAGCATTTAGTTCTTGAATTTGCATATCTAAAATAGTGTAGAATAACTCAGCGCGATAGTAACGTAAGTTTGTAATTTCTTGAGCATTGCGCCTTTTTCTCCCTCTAGCTACAAACATATCTTCTATTTGGGGAACATCAATTTCATGCTTTTCACAAAAAGACAAAATATCATCAAGTAAAGATGTCCACCCACTCTCCCTCATCTTTTGGAGTCGTACTTTAGAAATTTGAACTAAATTCATGGCATTAACAATATCTTGATCTTTCCTTTGTAGTGCTTGCGATAACTCACTTGTAATAGCCAATATCGTTTTCATCAAATGAAGGTTGAATACAAACTCAAACGATTGAATTGAGTCCAACAATATATTTGCTTCTGCTCGTTGTTCTGAATTTGAACCATCCTCCGAAATCATTTCAAGCACATCAATCACTGTTGAAAACATACTAGCCAAGTTGACTAAAGTACCATAGTGTGAACCCCAACATGTATCACCAGCACGTTTAAGATTAGTTTCTTGATTTAAGCCTAGCTCTCTAGTATTAAGTGCCTCAGCAACTTTTGCAGCTTGCTTCTCCCTAACAATATCTTGGCGTTTACATGATGCTCCAACAACACTCACCACATTAGAAACCAAAGTGAAAAGTAAAGCAATTTAATTATGATTCTTTGCCACGGCTACAAGTGCCAATTGCAATTGATGAGCAAAACAATGAACATAATATGCACAAGGATTCTCTTTCAATATAAGTGTTTTAAGACCATTGAACTCACCTTGCATATTACTAGCCCCATCATATCCTTGACCCCGCAATCTGAAAATACTCAATCCAAGTTTGGAGAATAAATTTTCCATAACTTGTTTAAGTGAGAGAGCATTCGTATTAGCAACATGCTCAATACCCAAAAAGCGCTCAATCACTTGGTCTTTTTTGTCAACATATCGTATTACAACTGCCATTTGCTCCTTGATTGATATGTCACAGGCTTCATCAATCAAAATAGAAAAAAGTGCATCACCAAGATCTCTAATAATCACATTGATAATTTCAAATGCGGCCACATTTACAATGTCTTTTTGAATATCAGGAGATGTCAACTTGAGATTTTGTGGAGCATTGCTCAATGCGACCATTTTGACATCTTCATTATGATCAGCAAGAAACTTGAGAAGTTCAAGACAATTTCCTTGGTTACTTGAATTTGCAGATTCATCATGCCCACGAAACGCAAGTATACCCCTTGATTCCTAGTGGTTTGACTTTCCTTAGTTGTGCTTAGATTCTCTTGTCGGAGGTCCAGCTTTCATATCACTACTAGAATTTAAATCTTGTGTTTGTCGAACTCCAAGAGTCACACACACACTTTTATCATGGGATCTATGCTTTTCACATAATGCATCACTTTCTTTCATGAGGAATTTTCTAGAGGCTGTGCACATTGTATTTTCAAGTAATTGTGCTTCTTGGATAATCTTGTGTGTTTTAAGGTACAAATCTGAAATTCCTTACTTGCTCCACCATATTATTTTTTGTCGTTTTTCTTCTTGTTCACTGTTTTCAGTGTTTGTGGTTGTTTTTTAATGAGGGGGAGTTTGGTTCATCATTACCAATGTTTGATGTATATTGATGGTACAATAGTTTGGTTGATGGTACAGTGTTTTTACTTTTGCTTATATCCTTTTTTGGTACAGTTGGATTGTTAGTATTTTGTTTATGGATTGATTTATATTTTGTTTATTTAATCCAGTTCCACATATTTTGGTTGGCTTGTGTGTGGTTATTTTATTTCAGGATAATTGTTCAAGAGCATGGATTTGAGTGTTGGTTCATAGTTGGTGGTGCTGCTTGAGAGATTTTGTTAGGAAATTTGTTTTAGATTGGTTTTATCCAGGATTTGACAAAGGGGGAGATTGTTAGGACCTTTTGTTGTCAAATTCCATGGATCAAAACCAAGGTTGTAACAAGAGTTCTTTAAGAAGTTGGTTTCCTTCAAAAACAGGATTACTTTGGAGTTCTGCAAGAAGTTGGTTTTCTACAAGAAGTTGGTTTTCTTTCCCAACTAGGATTGCTTTGGTTTTCTATAAATAGTTGGTTTTCTCCCAAAACTAGTCTACTCACTTTTTGATTGAAAAATCTAGAAACCCTTTGAAAAACCTACGTGATTCGTGATTAGATCAAGATTAACAAATTCCAAATCCCTACAATTCAAAACACACAACCTAAAATCATCAAGCACTTACGAGAGTGATTTTAGTTTGTTTGTTTTTGAGAATAAACAATAAATCGACACAAAAGATTTTTTACGTAGAAAAAACCACAATTGAAGAACCTTCAATTGTAATCAAAAACCACGGGCGAATCGCCACTGATCAATCCACTACTGAAGAACTAAAAGATTACAAAGATACCATACAAATTACCCAACTCAGTCAATTTGTCTCTGAATCTTCTGTAACTCTTTCACCACGCCTTCGTCACGGAACTGATCCTGAAGTTGATTCCACACCACAACTTCACTTGTCGAATTAACGACTACGTAAAGAATCAAACGCCTTTTGAAACTTTACGTGATGATCTTCGGATTCCACCGAAGCGAACACTCTTGAATATGTAGTATCAAACTCTTTGATGTATGAATCTCAACTCATGAGTTTAGAACTCTCTCAAGAATATCAAAGAAAACTCATCAAACTCTTAGAAGAACACTTCAAATAAAAAACTAGAATTCTTGAATCAGATCTAGAAAAAGTTGGATTGGCTTGAGATGAAAACCATCTACTTATAGAAAATCAAAAGGAGTCCCAGATCTGAAAGAAACCAACTACTTGAATCCAATCCGGAATCTGAAACTCGCGAGATCCGCTCGAGCGCTCCACTCTCCGCTCGAGCAGCCTGAACAAAAGATGTGTGTGATTTAAGCTGAGGTACGCTCGAGCGCTTCCTCTTCCGCTCGAGCGTGAAATCACACTCTTCAGTACTTCTGCAGACCTGTCAATATACTGAGGTCCTCCAATATCTGCTCGAGCGCACATGGCCCCGCTCGAGCGGGCAGTACAAAAATACAAAAATTACATTTTGATCAGGCACAAAGTTTTATCACCGGATTTGACAATAAAGGGACCTAACAATCTCCCCCTTTGTCAATTCCCGGACAAAAACATTGTTCCTTAACACAAACGCACTAGACAGTATAAAACAAGGAAACAATATACAATAACCTCTCAACCTCTCAAAATATAACCTCTCAATAATGCTATCAAGCACACAACCAGATCAAGCACACAACCATGGAACTTCAACATCCAATTCAAAGAACACAATCCTCTAACTTTGCACCTGTGAAATAGCATTCAACATACAAACCAAAACTGTGGAAGAAGATAAATGTGAAATATATAAAACATAATATCCACAACATCCAAAATAAAGAAATGTACCATCAATGAAACTAACAAATATCCAAGGTCGAATCATCTGTCCAAAAGCTATCTGTGCAATGTGACCAAAAACTATCTGTGCAATATGTGCAAAAACTCCAACTGTCCATACACCAAATATCTGCCAAAAAACCAAAAGAAACTGTCCAAAGCAAATATCTCCATACACACCAAATATCTCCCCCTTTTTGTCTGGGAAGCACAAAGCAAGCATCAGCCAGAGGGGGGCTGCTGAGACTGAAGTAGATGAACGAGATGATCGAGAGTCTGCTCCATGTGGCCAAGACGTCCATCAAAGGCATCAAACCGTGCATCGAGAAAATCCAAACGTCGGGTCACAGTCTCCGCGAACCGCTGAAACTCAATAGAAAAGCCCGGAGGAGGAGCAGGAGCCGCACCACCATCACCATCACCATCACCAGCATCAGCGGCATCATACTCAGCCTCCTCGGCAAGACCAGCAGCAATCCCTACAGATGGACCAACCCTAGATGACTCCCCCTTAATATGGGCGCGACTTTGAGACACGGTTTTCTTGGTAAAAGGGCGAGAAGGGAAGGCAAACTCATCATCCTCTAAAACAGAAGCCCCAAGGTCCGACAAAAGGCGGTTGATCAGACAACCGTAGGGAAGACCAAGTGTCTTATGCCCAGAAACACCAATCATCTTTTTGATGATAAGAGAAGCAAGATCAATAGATCGGTGTTGGGCAATGCAGGACAGAATAAAACCTTGGTCTTGTTTGACCTCGGAAGAATGAGTGGTGACAATTATATTGGCGCAGACGATCAGATTAAGCAGTCTGAACTCCGGAAGAAGTTCAAACTGTTTAAGCAAACCGCCTTTGGGCCAATGGCGAGCAACTCCACACAACTCCTTGGCAACATCATCAAAATCACATGTAGGTCGGTCGGGAACGGGATAAGGGTAGTACAGTGGAGAGCCCCGCTCAATGTGAAGGAGTGAACGAACCAAGGCAGGGGTGACAGAAATGGCTTTAGACCGAACCCAAGTGGTAAAAGATGGCTCATACTCAAGAATCCCCTCCATATTACAATAAAACTCGCGAACCCAAGTGAGGTTCTGACGGCCGGAAAAGGACAAAACAAGATCACCACCTAGAGGATCAAACAAAGGACGAATATGAATGGACTCAAATGTATCAGCCTGGACATTACGCTCTAGATGAACTGTTCGGGACTCAAAAGATTTATGAAAAGACTTAGAGTGTTTAGCAGTTTGGAACCGAACAGAATCAAAAGAAGGACGAGACGCAGTGGCCTTACGACGTTTAGGGGCAGAAGTAGACATGACTGAAGAAACATTAGAACAACCAAACCCCAAACACAACCAAAAACACAAAACATTAGTAGCAAGATCAACATAAAAAAAATATAAGAAATAAGGCTAAACATGAAGGTAATGAGGACAACCAGTGTGAAACATGAAATCCACAAACACAATGTATAAGAATAGACACGAACAGGGCAATCATATATTATGAATGACATGGTGTTTGAGGAAATGCAACCCAGTGCTAAACAGGATAAGTATGAACATACAATGAATGATAGAACCAAACATACAAATCCCCAATCGAGTAAAAACCAAAAACACACAATAGAACTAACAAGGCACAAAGTAAAAACCTAATCCAAATGACACACAAAACACAAAAAAATGAAGAAAACCAGACTAAACCATAAGATAAACCAATGAGAGTGTGGGTGTGGGGAATCCACAAACCTAGACCTAAAAAAGAAAAAAAAAATGCAAAAACCCAACACTCAATAGCCGAAATTACATAAAAGAATGTAAATATGAGAGGTACACACTTACCAAAAAGCAAATCGGCAAGAAGGATGAAGGGAGAGCCCAAAAACGAGCACAATGCCAAGCCACAAGAAGAACCCTAGAGAGAGAGAATGAAAAAAGGGGAAAAATAACTTGAAGAGTCGAGAGAGGGAATATATATGAAATTAGTCCGCTCGAGCGTGAATATGACCGCTCGAGCGTAAACCAATGAAAACGGAATCCCGCTCGAGCTCGAAAAGGCGCGCTCGAGCGCAAAAAACCATCTCTCAGAACTGATAAACTGCTGCAAGTGTGAAAACTACGCTCGAGCGTAGAACAGTCCGCTCGAGCGGAAAACTTTTTTTTTTTTTTTTTTTTTAAAACAAAAACGCCTAGGATGTCCTGTAGCAAGCAAGGTGGCAAAGTGAAAGACTATACCACAAGGAAAAATAAATCCATCAAATATGAGTTCTGAAATTTTTATTTTATTTTTTTATTTTTTTATTTTTTTATTTTTTAAGAAAAAAAATGAAACACCAGCTCATGTATAAATCAGAAAGTATTAAATCAAAGCCATAAGCATCATGAGAATGCATAACTCAAAAAACACACATGAGATCTCATATAAGTGATGTGTGTGTGTGCAATCCTTGAGAGCCACAAAGCTAGAATTAATCCTGGTAGTGATCTGATGGCTGGACCTCCAACAAGAGTGACTGTCAATCACAGAGAAAAGTCAAACCACTAGGAATCACGGGGTATTTGTTGAGTAAATGCGGAAGCTCCCCCTCAGACAATGATCCCTTTTTTTTTTTTTTTTAACACTTTTCTTTTTTGTGGGCACTCACTGGTGGCATACACGCTCAAGAGTATGGAGACCAACCAGAGAAGAATGAAATCAAAATGATGGCCTGGTTGGTGCCTCTGAGGTAGCCTTTTCCTAATGCCCGGAAATCATGTACTGAGGGAAAAACCGTGGAAGTGAAATAGGATGGTAGATGGTTAAGAGACTTAACATCACCCATGATATACCAGTATAGGTCAATTCCTCTGAAAGAGTACAAGAAACACTGTCAGTGGTCCATAGAGAACTTTGATCACTTGTGCGGAAACCCCTGCAACAGTTTATCTCAAGGATGTGTACAGAATGAGATCATGAAGTAAATGAGTATGGGCATTCAGAATGAGCTATGAACAAAGATTAATAAGATCTTGTATGCAATATAAGCAGTGTTCATTTAAAAGATGATGCAAAGATATCAGAACTCAATCACAATGAGATTATCACATCCAAGAACAGTAAGTCAACCACTCACACTCACCTCACAAGAAAAACAGGAAACAACCCGTTACTGAGACATTACACCCAAGGTCTTTCTAAGAAACTCAAATCGAAGAAGATCAAGGGGTTTTGTAAAAATATCAGCTTTTTGATGCTCAGTAGAAACATGTTCCAAAACAACAAGGCCTTCGTCCACTAACTCTCGAATAAAATGATGACGGATGTCAATATGTTTGGTGCGAGAGTGTTGGACTGGATTTTTTGAAATGTTTATGGCACTTGTGTTATCACAGAAAAGAGTGAGAGTGTTCTGTTCTATTCCATAATCATGAAGCATTTGCTTCATCCACAACATTTGGGCACAACAACTCCCTGCAGCAATGTATTCAGCCTCAGCAGTAGACAGAGAGATAGCATTTTGCTTTTTACTATGCCAAGAAACCAGATTATTCCCAAGGTAAAAACACCCCCCGATGTACTTTTCCTATCATCAGCACACCCTGCCCAGTCGGCATCAGAAAAACCAGTAATTTCGGCTGTAGTATCAGTGGAAAACCAAACCCCATACCCCAAGGTCCCATTAACATACTTGATGATGCGTTTTACCGCAAGAAGGTGAGACTCTTTAGGACTGGCTTGGTAACGAGCACAAACACCGACACTGAAGGAAATATCAGGACGACTGGCTGTGAGATACAAAAGACTCCCTATCATACTCCTATAAAGGGTAGGATCAACATCAATACCAGAGGAATCTTTGGAAAGGTGAAGACTGGTGCTCATGGGAGTGCGAGCATGTTTGGCAGACTCAAGACCAAACTTTGACACAAGATTTTTAGCATACTTAGACTGAGAAACAAATATGCCCGAAGGAGACTGTTTAATTTGGAGACCCAAAAAATAAGACAACTCTCCCATCATGCTCATCTCAAACTCATGTGTCATGCAATCCGAAAAGTATTTCACAAGATGCTCAGCAGTAGATCCAAACACAATATCATCAACATATATCTGAGCAACAAGAATATGAGACTTGGTATGTTTCACAAATAAAGTCTTATCCACACTACCCCTTTGAAAATCATTATCAAGAAGAAAGGTAGTAAGCCTATCATACCAAGCCCGAGGGGCTTGTTTCAACCCATACAAAGCCTTGTCTAACTTGTAGACATGATTAGGACATTTAGGGTCCTCAAACCCTTTTGGTTGCTCAACATATGCCTCTTCTTTTAAGTACCCATTCAGAAAAGCACTTTTCACATCCATTTGAAACAATTTAAAGCCAAGAAAACATGCAACACCAAGCAAAATACGAATGGATTCGAGACGTGCAACTGGGGCAAACGTCTCATCATAGTCAATACCCTCTACTTGTGTGTAGCCTTGAGCAACCAACCTGGCTTTATTTCTCACAACAGTACCATTCTCATCAGATTTATTTTTAAAGATCCACTTGGTACCTATCACATTCATGTCTCTAGGTCTGGGAACAAGAGTCCAAACTTTGTTACGCTCAAATTGACCTAATTCTTCATGCATAGCATTGACCCAACTATCATCTAGCAAGGCCTCTTTAAAATTCTTAGGTTCAATTAAAGAAACATAACACATGTGTGATACCTCATCCCGAATCTGTCTTCGGGTTTTCATTCGATCCGAAACACTTCCAATTACCTGTTGAGCTGGATGATTCAGTTTCACCCTTGCTGATGGTTTAAGTTCAGGACTTGCGGTGATGGAAGCAACAGGAGTGATGTCCCTTTGAGCACTCTTGGGACTTGAACTTACCTGTGAGGATGGTGCTGTAACATTTTCTTGTGATTGAACCTCAGCTTCTCCTTGATTTGGTGGTTCAGTATCCAAGATTGGGGACTCACCATTGTCATCCTCATTTGATGCCGGAGTAGGAGAACCTGTGTCATCTATAACCACATTGATAGATTCCATTAATGATGAAGTTCGCAGGTTATAGACTCGAAAAGCCCTACTGTTGGTTGAATACCCTAGGAAAATACCTTCATCACTTCGGGAGTCAAATTTGCCCAAGGGCTCTCTATCTTTAAAGATGTAACACTTACTCCCAAAAGTTTTGAAGTATTTTACATTAGGTTTCAAACCCTTCCACAATTCATAAGGAGTTTGTAAAGTGCCGGGCCTTAAATACACACGATTTATGACATAAACAGCAGTATTTAGGGCTTCGGCCCAAAACTTTGGAGGAAGACTCTTACTAAGGAGCATGACCCTAGCCATTTCTTGAACAACTCTGTTCTTCCTCTCAACCACTCCATTTTGTTGTGGAGTAATAGGTGCAGAAAACTCATGCTTAATACCATGCATATCACAAAAATCCGAAAACGAACTATTTTCAAATTCACGACCATGATCAGTTCGGATTCTTATGATACGCCCAATAGAAACACCCTGTTCATTTTGGATTTTAAGGACTAAAGCCTGGAAAGCATTAAACGTATCAGATTTTTCCCTTAAAAAATTTACCCATGAGAATCGAGTAAAATCATCAACAGTTAAAAAAATGTATCTTTTACCTCCAATGCTTTCAGTGCGAGTAGGGCCCATTAAATCCATGTGAACCAATTCAAGAGGACGTTTGGTTGTAAAGCTGTTCACCTTTTTATGAGGGGCACGGGTTTGCTTGCCAAGCTGACATGGTCCACACACATGGCTCAAATTCTTACCTAGTTTAGGTACTCCTCTCACAAGTTCTTTGTTGGCTATCTTAGTTAGGTCTCTGAAATTCATGTGACCTAATCTTTGATGCCACAGATCAATGTTACTAATGATGGCAGAATGACAAGTGAGATCATTAGTAGTAAGAATCCCATAGCAGTTATCAGATGTGCGAACCCCATGTAAAACAGTATTTCCCTTTTTATCCAAAATTTCACATTTATCTTTTGAAAACAATACTTCATGATGGGAATCACACATTTGACTAATGCTCAAAAGATTAGCTTTAAGGCCATCAACAAGTAAGGCATTATCTAGCTTGGGAAGACCAGCAACACTTATAGAGCCCTTACCAATGACTCTAGAAGTGCCGCCATCTCCAAAGGTAACAATTCCTCCTTCATATTTTTCAAGAGAGGTGAAGTAGGATTTGTTACCGGACATATGACGAGAGCACCCACTATCAAGATACCACATGTGTGAGTCACGTGCTTTTAGAGCAGTGTGAGCAACAAAACAAGTCAAATCATCTTTTCTAACCCAAATCTTTTTAGTCTTGGTGTTCTGCCTAGACATGTAAGGTTGTCTCCTAACCCAAAAAGTATTAGAATTTCTACCCTTTTGAGACACCTTACCAAACAGTTCAAAACAGTAAGGACGAATGTGGCCATACCTACCACAGTGATGACAAATAAAAACAGGTTTTACCTCTCTTTTGTTGATCTTACCTGCTTTTGCTTGATGAAGAGAGGAATCATCCTGGTCTACCTTCAATTTGCCCTTTGCTTGAGTCTTCAAGTTATGTGAGGTAGAGGCCTGTCCCTTTTGAGCTGACGCACCATAGCCTAGCCCTCTTTTGTCAGAACCCATTTGTTGAGACCCGAGAATGCCTTCTAGAGATCTGGAACCTTTGTTCCACATGGCAATTGTTGCTCGAGCAATACGGAGTTCTTCATCTTTCTGTTTGACTTTCTCTTCCAATGCAGCTTGTGACAGCTCAAGACTTTCAAGCTTTTCTTCATATGTGGAATACACCTTCAAAAGTTCATTCCTTTCAGTTTCACAGGATAGAGTTTTCCACATAAGTCTTGCCTGTCACTTGAGATCTTGATGACATTCTGTTTTGCTGTCAAGAGTTCTCCTTTGAGCCGGACATTCTCACTCTCGCATGTTTTAAGCTTGAGAGAGAGTTTGTCGTTGGTTTTAGACAAATTCAGAGATTCCTCGTACAGCTTCTCGTAAGCTTGTTGTAGCTCATCGCCATTGATCTCATCAAGGTCTTCAGATATTTCATCATCCTCTCTTTGCTCCTCATTCTTCTTGACCTCGTCCACTCTAGCAACCAAGACAGATAAGTTGCTGGATGGAGGTGGAGGTGAATCTCCTCTTTCATGGAATTGGCTCAGAATTTCCCATGCATCTTTAGCCTTTGTGCAGTGAACGACCCGTTGCTGTTCTTCATTAGAAATTGCTCCACGAATAATGATTAGGGCTCTCTGATTGCCCGGATTATCTGCACCTTCTGTATCTTCTTCAATGGTTTGCCAACCTTCTGGTTCAAAGGCTCTCAGAAAAGCCCTCATTCTGATTTTCCAATACAGGTAGTTGGTCCCATCAAAGGTGGGAGCATGATGCAAGTTCTGACCACGGGCTGATTCCGAAGGCTTTGGAAGAGGTTGAGAAACCGTGGCCCAAAATGCCATGAAAGCACTATCCCCATCTTCACCAGATTCAGGTTCTTCGGGTTCTTGCTCCGACCCGCTTTCATCATCCCAAGTTACGGTGTAGACTTTCTTCCGATTCTTCTTCGTAGGGCATTCAAGGGACATATGGCCAAACCTTGACATTCATAACACCTGACCCCTGGCCCCCTTACAATCTTCTTTTCAGTAGTTTGAGCAAATTTTGGGGGAAAAGCTTTAGGTTTGTCATTACTCTTATCTTTTGAAATAGGGGCTCTGAAATTAGGCTTCTTTTTCAAAAAAATTTTAAACTGTTTTGTAAGCATAGCCGTCATCTCAGACTCTAGATCAAATTCAGTCTCCGGAGGTTTTGCAGTCTCATGAGCACTCGTGAAAGCCATAGTTTCTTTTTGCTTTTTCTTTGAAATTTGATGGGCTTCATAAGTCTGTAAATTTCCAACCAATTGATCGAGCTTGAGGGTATCAACATTCTGAGCCTCCTCAATGGCTGTCACCTTTGATTGGAACCTCTCGGGAAGGGACCTCAAAATTTTTCCAACAACTTTTGCTTCCGGGATTTTTTCACCGAGAGTGAAACAGGAATTCACGATATCACTGAGTTTTGCATAGAAATCATCAAACGTCTCATCGTCTCGCATAAAAAGGGTTTCAAAGGCGGAGGTGAGACGTTGAAGTTTTGACCTTTTAACAGAGGTAGTACCTTCGTGAATTGTTTCAAGAATATCCCACGCCTCTTTTGCTATTTCACACGTGCAAATTCGACGGAATTCTTCAGGTGTGACAGAGCAGAAGAGGGAGTTGAGAGCCTTGCTGTTCCAACTCGAGTTCTGGTAATCAGTTGTGTCCCATTTATCAAGGGGTTTAGGAATATCAATGCCATTAACGGTGATCATAGGTTCACTCCACCCAAAGATTACACAGTGCCAAACTTTCTCATCGATAGATTTTAAAAATGCTCTCATACGAGCTTTCCAATAAGAATAGTTTGTACCGTCTAGTAAAGGGGTCTATGAGTCGAGTTACCTTCACGAATAGAATCCATGAAACTAGTCACACAAAATCACACTCCTATAGTTTTGAAAAAACAAAGAGTGACCCGCTCTGATACCAATTGAAAAACCTACGTGATTCGTGATTAGATCAAGATTAACAAATTCCAAATCCCAACAATTCAAAACACACAACCTAAAATCATCAAGCACTTACGAGAGTGATTTTAGTTTGTTTGTTTTTAGAATAAACAATAAATCGACACAAAGATTTTTTACGTGGAAAAAACCACAATTGAAGAACCTTCAATTGTAATCAAAAACCACGGGCGAACCGCCACTGATCAATCCACTACTGAAGAACTAAAAGATTACAAAGATACCATACAAATTACCCAACTCAGTCAATTTGTCTCTGAATCTTCTGTAACTCTTTCACCACGCCTTCGTCACGGAACTGATCCTGAAGTTGATTCCACACCACAACTTCACTTGTCGAATTAACGACTACGTAAAGAATCAAACGCCTTTTGAAACTTTACGTGATGATCTTCGGATTCCACCGAAGAGAACACTCTTGAATATGTAGTATCAAACTCTTTGATGTATGAATCTCAACTCATGAGTTTAGAACTCTCTCAAGAACATCAAAGAAAACTCATCAAACTCTTAGAAGAACACTTCAAATAAAAAACTAGAATTCTTGAATCAGATCTAGAAAAAGTTAGCTTGGTTTGAGATGAAAACCATCTACTTATAGAAAATCAAAAGGAGTCCCAGATCTGAAAGAAACCGACTACTTGAATCCAATCCGGAATCTGAAACTCGCGAGATCCGCTCGAGCGCTCCACTCTCCGCTCGAGCGGCCTGAACAAAAGATGTGTGTGATTTAAGCTGAGGTACGCTCGAGCGCTTCCTCTTCCGCTCGAGCGTGAAATCACACTCTTCAGTACTTCTGCAGACCTGTCAATATACTGAGGTCCTCCAATATCTGCTCAAGCGCACATGGCCCCGCTCGAGCGGGCAGTACAAAAATACAAAAATTACATTTTGATCAGGCACAAAGTTTTGTCACCGGATTTGACAATAAAGGGACCTAACACTTGTCTTAGAAGAAATTTTACGCAATCAACCGATGAATTCAAACGGGTTTGATACTCAATTCGAGCTTGATCAGATTGTTTGAAAAAAATCGTTTCAATATGTTGGTTTTGGTTTAACAAGTCTTGACAGTTACTCCAAGCTTGATTATGAGCACTATTGGGACCTCCAACATGAGTCTGAATTTTTTTTTTTTCTTCCAATTTGAGAAACCCTCACCAACAAAGAATCACCACCAGCTTGATCTCCAATATCGAGTTTGAAAAGATAACAACATAAACAAAATGCTGCATCTTTTGCTACACTATACTCCAACCAATTAGGAAATTCACTAAACCAAGCCTGATTAAATCGCCGAAGTTTTTGTCCAAATGATTTTTGTGGAAAATTATGATCGCGAGGTTGACAAGGACCTTTTTGTAGATATGCCCTACGAATTCGGTCTCGATCATTAGCATTATAGTCCATAATCCGAGGCCATAGTCCTGGATCTGCAGGAAGGTCTACTAAGTTGATTTCTATGCGACTTTGTTTTGCGGAAGAATAATTTTCATCTTTTTCTTGAGAAAGAGACGATTCCCACTTTGATTTTCTTTTGAAATATTTCTCCATGACTGTTTGAAAAAACTAAAAATCAAAATAAAAATTCATAATCAAAATCTCAAACCCCCCACAAATCAAAATCTTCAATTTTAATACAAATCAAAAAAATTAAATTAGCACAAATCACAACAAATCAAAATCCCCAATTTAAATATTAATCACTGCAAATTAATATTTTTAATTTTAGCACAAATCAAATTCCTAATTTTAGCACAAACAACAACAAACCAAAATCCCTAATTTTAATATAAATCACCACCAATTAAGATTCATAATTTTAGCATATCAAAATCTCTTATTTTAACATAAATAATAACAAATAAAAAAATTTACAAATTAAAACTTAACAAATAATTATAAATTAATACTCATAATTTTTATTTAAAAGTTAAAAAAAATAATAATAAAGTTACCTGTAAATAATGAAGAGAAGATACCAAGGTCGTAGTGTAGTCCCAAATCTGTGTTTTGTGATCTTAATTTGGTGAATCGCGAGTCGATAAATTGCAAAACAACAAAGGGAAACAAAGAAGACAAAGAAAATATGAAGATACTTCACAAGTACTGTGAATAAATAAAAAAATAAAGAATTTCATACACTTATAGAGTTTTAGAGTTTTGACCTTATTGTAATTGGAGTTGTGTGTACTTACCTAAAAAAAAGTTATGTATCAATATTTGATTGGGATTGGAATTCCTAAAAATAAAATAAAATAAAATAAAAATAAATAAAAATACAAACTTGGGTGTCTAGTGTGCGGTGTGTGTGTGTGAGTGGTCAGTGGGTTAATGTGTGTGTAAAAGTAAAGGCAGACCACACTTTTATAAAAAAATAAAAAATATAAATAAATAAATAAATTGCAAAAGTCAGGGGGCACGTGACCCCCCTGAGCCCAAGCTCCCTCCGCCCTTGGTTACGAAATATTTTTTTTATGCCAATTTATGACGAAATTACGTATTTTTTAGTTGATATTACAAAATTTTAGAATAAAATTGCACATTTGATGGTAGGATGCATATGGCATACACCAAAAAAAGGGTACACAACAAATCATTTTCTGATAAATATAGATGTACTACATGTAGATATACATATAAAATAAACATGGTACTATTTTTTATGTGACCTGTGCTAATTTTTATTTTTATTTTTTATTGTTGAACTTCATAATTATGTTGCCCAAAATCCTAGCTGGAGGGAGTTTTGAATTCCATTTGCAAGATTAGTCCATTTTCAAATCAAAATTTTGAAAAATAACTCAAACAAATGGAACCAAACACAGTAAATAGAATTTTAAGGTTTTCTGAAATAAAATTTAACTTAGGTATTTTACTAATTTATAATATTTATGGAGTCATGTTTTATTTTTGTAATCCTTTGAAGAACTAAATAGATTTGAATTAAATATTTTAGAGACTTAATAGATTCAATCGATAGTTTAAGAATTAAATAGACATTGATTTATATACTTTAGAAATTTAGTATATTCAATTGATAATTTAGAGGTAAGTAGACAATTTGACAATAGTTCAAGTATGGCTGAACAAGGAATCTGAAAAATCCGCAAATTAAACCAATTCAATCCAATCCAGTAGGTTTGGTTTGGTTTTTCTAATCTGTGGTTCGGTTCTGGTTTGGAAAATTGTGGAACCATTCTCCATGGATCGGTTCCAAATTTAATTTCACGATTTTGAATTGTAACCGAACCGGACCGTATATAACTTAAGCCATATACCTACCATACACCATAGTGCATACAATTCTACCTTCTTATATATAATACCAAACCGAAATTCATATTGCTTCAGTTTTTCTTTATGCCGTTAGAATTGATTTATTGATTATATTTAGCATAATTTTAGTTTTGTACTTCTTGTTGCCATGTCAATATTTATTTGATGAGAGTTTTATACTTATTACACGTTGAATAATATGTTTATTTATTAAATATTATGTTTGCTGAAGTTAATGGTAGAACAATATGTTTATGTTTCGAAAAATTATGGATACGTTAATATTGAACAATATTTGCTTAATACTAATTTATTTGGTGAACATTATATGATTTTTCATGTGAATATATTATGTAAAACTATGGTTCCAAACCAAACCGAACCGTGTTTAAATGGTTTGATTCGAATTGGTTCCATGATTTAAATCGATTGGTTTAGTTCCAATTTTCATGGAATCATAAATAACGAATTGATCTTAATTTTATCCCAAACCGAATCAATTCGGACCATACTTACCCCTAAGTTCAAGAATAAAAAGTGAAATAAATCCTTTTCAAAATACCACTAGTGTCTTAAGATTCATACCAAATTTACTAAAGTACCCTTAACAATGTTAGTATTTATTTATTTTATTTTATTTCCAATTTGGTTTTGAGCCTATTTGATGCAACTTTTGAGATTGCTTATAGTTTACTTTTGTTTGGAAATTTACATGAAGGTGATTTATGCATTTTTTAAAAATAATTTATAAGATAAAAATAAATAAATAAATAAACTAAAAAATTGATTATTGACAAATTATGGAATGCTTTGTTTAAATTATCAATTTTTTGACATTTCATAAATTGCACCAAAACAAGACCAATTGATTAGTCCCCGTGCATGAGGTACTCCTTTACCAAACGTGAAACATTATTCGAGGCTTTTGATTGCAAGTGTTGTTTTTCTTCATATGGCTGTAAACGTGAGATATAACTAGATTGACACTACCACCTCATTCTTCCTGTGATGGTGATTGATAAAAGGTAGGAATGGCAACGGGTCAGGACAGGGCCGGAAATTATAATTAGAGAGAAGTGGATATTTGGTCCATACCTAAGCAATTTAGTCATGTTTGGATTTGAGATGTGATTTGTGTAGAAAAAGAAACGGAAAAGTGACAAAAAAAAATTAATTTTTATATTTTTATACTTTCTATTTAAGATCCAAACTCAACCTTAATAATATTGAGTTAACCTGTTACTCTTTAAATATTTACTTTTTTTTATTTGGTCATAAAAAAATGGTTAGATTGTTTTTCTGTATTCTTGTATGTGCTAATAATGCAACAAAATGATTAAGGTGTTATCAGCATGAATAAGCCTACGAACCCAGATTTATCTATCCTCAATTCATCCCAAAGTGAGGATGCGTGGTTGGAATTGAATTTGTATAATGTGGGGTATATGTATAAAATAAATCTGAACCACAACATAATAATTCTGTATAATTTTTGAATAGTTAAGTTTAAATTTATTTTTTTTATCGGCGTTATGTTTAAATTTAGTAATATTGTATTAATATTATACAAACTAAAAAAATAAAACACAATCAAAACATGTTCAATGACAAACAGCTTCTTACGCATTTTGGTTGAAACTTCATTAACAACACTAAGCCTTGACAATTGGTTAAATTAGTCACAAAGTTACAAGATCTTTAAAAAATTAAAAAATCAAAAAGTCACATAAAAGAGTTGGGAAAAAAAAAAATCTTTCTACTTTTTGTATTTTTATTTTATAAAATTTAAAATTAAAAAATTAAAAAAACTATTTCCAAACACTTTTTATGCTTTTAACTCATATTTTTTAATCAAAAAATTACTAAAAAAGTCATTTTTCAAACCAACACTAAAGTCAAAAGTGATATTCTATATCAGCAGTGCCACGTGTACAGAACTTCTCACATCACATGAGAGTGGACACTCTCATGTGAGAGCTTCTATGCATTCTGTGCGTAGAAATTTTGTATGTGAAACCCACTCTCATATGAGAGCTTCTATGCATTCTGTACATAGAAATTCTATGTAAAAAGTATTTCTCATTCTATATATGCTACTAGTTGTAGAACTGTAGACTTCTCTTATCATAAGTAGTACGGTCATGTTTGGGAAGGGGGCTTTTAGTCAAAAAAAAAAAAAAAAAAAAAAAATCAAAAAGTCGTTATAAGTAGTCAAATCATTCTCTTTACTTTTTCTTGTATACATTTTCATAAAAAAATCAAAAAGTTAAAAAAAATTCAATTCTCAAATAAGCCTATTCACAACAAAAAAAATTTATCTGTCGATTATGACTTTTTGATTATGGCCAAATCTCGTTTAATTGATTATGACTGTCGATTAGGGCAAAATCTAATCTCATTGGCTATGACTAATCGATTTTGGTCTGTCGATGGTCTGTCGACTCAAATCATAAATTATTTTAACATAAAATTGTGACTACAAATATTTATATTTTATGTTATTATTATTATTATTATTATTATTATTATTATCAAGTTTGTTGGCGTTTGTGCAGAGAGTGTGGTAGTTACAAATTGAAGTGGTGCCATGTTGGACTATGGTATAGGTAATATATTGGGATAACTTCCCATGTCTGCTGATATATAGGGGGTAGTTTTCATGTTGTGACAAAGGACAAGAATGTGGCTAGAGGAAGAAACTACCAATCAGTCTCTTGCTAAAGGAAACCAACGGTAGGTTTTGAGTTTAAATAGGCAAAGAAGTTTGAGCATAAGGCATCAATCAAACCCAACACCCAACATGAGTTTAGAATAGTTTTGTAAGAGTAGTTTATTTTCTCTATGAGTAGTTTAAATTTAGTGGTTCTGTAATGATTTTTTGGTTCTTGTAATCAGTAAACATTTCCTGATTCTTTTGTGTTTTTGAGTTTGTTCTTGTTTAAATCTTTGTAACAAGTAATAATTTTGACAATACAATATTAGTGTTTAGTTTGTTTCTTTCTGTCGATAATCTCCAAAAAAGTCATTCAATCTGTCAAGACATAGGACACCAACCACATTGCGTGATTAGTTTGTTTGTTTGTGAAAATTGGTTTCTCTGTCGAATCTTCCATGTCGATTTGACATAAACCAGATTTTTGCTAACAAAGCCCTAACAATAGAAAGCTTAAAGATAATATAGCATAAAAATTGCAATAATTCTAAGTATTCAAAATTTTACTTTAAAAAATACTGTGATCTAAGACTCCATTTGCTTTAATGAAAAATATTTTATTTATGTAAAATCATTTTAGACAGAAACACATTTTTTTCTTTAAATTTTTGTTTTGTGTTTGGTTGACAAAATATTTGCTACAAGAAAAAAAAATTGATAATGAATTAATTATAAAATAAAACTTAAAAATATATGTAATAAGACAAAGATTGTGGTGATGTAGCACTAACAGAGATTGAGCAAAAAAATTTACTTATAGACTTCATAAGTTATTTTTTGTTTTATGACAAAATATTTTACTTATTTTTCGGCTAACTAAAAAATAAATAATATTTAATTTGAAACAAACAGTGACTAAATTTAGTTCAAGTGTGGATTTCACTATATAAGAATCTAAATTACATACTATTTTTTAGGATAAATTACACTAATCTAAGATTTTTTTTAAAAAAGTACAATTAGCCCCGCACCAACCTCCCTCAAAATTTTAATTTACATAACACTTAAACTCTTTTTATCAATAATTTGTTGCTCGTACTAATAAAAAATAATAATATTATTATCTTTTTTTGCTAAAATATATATTTATCTTTATTTATTTTAGTAAGGCTTGGTTTGAGAACATACTATTTTAGTAACTTTTTTACTTTTTATGATAAGATATTCAGAAACGTAGAGAGAGTGACATGTCAACTTATAGTAACATTTTAATTTTTTGGTTAAAATTTTAAGTTGCCAAGTAAAAAGGAGGTTAGTAAATTATGCAAACTCTCATGTGAGGTTAGTTTAGCTATATATATATTTTTTAAATCTAAAGGAGGCAGGTGTAATTTATCCATCTTGTAAAGTAAAAATCTGAGTATAACAAAATTACTAAAAAGATAGTAAATTGTCAATATTATATCAAGTAATTGTTGTACAAATTGTGTGATTAACTAAAATAAATAAATTCATATTTTATAATTGAAATTATATAATGCAACATCATGCTAGAAATAACAACTAGAAGAACAAAAAAACATAAAATAAATTAGCAACAGAAGGCAAACCGAAACCTGCACTAGACAGTGTCCTTAAAATAGATTTGCCGCCTCACCGGTTGGGTGCTAGAGATTGTTCGACGTCTATCTCCCAAGATACGACGGTTGGATCAACGCACCGACTGAGTAACATCGGCGAACAGAACTTTGCAGTACTCTCTTACAGGAAAAATATAATATAAATGTGGAGGAAAACTTTTGACAGGAAGAGCAAATTTTCTGGTGTCCAAGCTAAAGGAGAAGGCCTCATTTTATACACAAAGAGAAGGAGAGAGGAAGAGGCTCCCCTGCAACAAATGCAGGATTTAATTCTGCAAAATTGATGGGTTAAAGTCCATCATCAATAGAGGATTTACTAGCTCTAATATACACATCAATTTTGTGTATATATATCTACAGCCCACAGATCTGGCTTGGCCCAAAAAGATTAAGATGGATGGGCTAAGCCTAACCCTCACACTCAATCCATTCCAGCAAGCCTCAAGCCTCAAGCCTCAAGCCCAAGCCCAAGTCCTAAGATCCAAGATCCACGACCCACGGATCATAGACCAGGACCCAGCCCAGTCCAGGCGGGTGGGCGGGCAGCGGCGGCGCACGCGCGCACGCGTGGCAATTTTTGTATAACCAACTTGAACTATAGTCTTGGCCCAAGTTTATCCTTGAAACATCCATAACTCCCTTCCTTCGGAAAATTTGGATGTCCTAAAGAGCTTACACCTCATGCAAAAAATTGGATTTAAATACCCATCAATGCTCTCCTCTACAATCAATGTAGGATATAAGGTTTTACACCTTTCTCAACACCTCTTTCATGAGGCCAACTTAATGAATCAATTTCTTATTCAAACCTTAATGGTTTTTGTGATGTAAAGATTTGATCACAAATCTAAACCCACTTAACTCCACCTCAATTGAGGATTAGCACCCACTTTAATATTGCATTAAAGTCACCAAAAAAATCATTATTTTTCCAACAATCCCCCACATGAATAAAAATTGACCGAATAACAACAAATGGATAATGCTTAACAACAAAGACTCGAAGAGAGTGCAACAGAATAACCCTTACATCGAAAAAGGTAGCTTTTGGCTTTGAACCCCTCCTAGTAAAGTCTATCGGATTTACTAGCTGTCCAGTGAACACGAAGTCTTGAACTGTTCTACTGTTTATGTAAACCAAGACAACAGACCTCACACAAAAATTACTCCAACCATCGTTCTGTTCTCACTATTGTGTCCGGTTTGGCCTTGGAACACTAGCCTGGTTCAGTGAGTGGTTTAAGGAATTAGGCCCTGTCCATTCTTATAGAAACGGCCCCACTTCACACTCACATAGGTGACTCTACTTGAGTATCCTGCTATACTCAGCTCAACAGCTCAACACACTAGAGTCATTAAAAGTTCAACTTAACCTCTACACTTGCAGGTATCACTGATAAAAGGAATGGCTGGAGGCTTAACCTCCTCAGTGACATACCACTGTTACACGCAATTAGGTTGTCCCATTGAACCTAAATCTTGGAATCTCCAGTCAACTAGGTTGGGTTTCTATTCCGGTAACACCTTACACTAAAGGCCTTAACCCTATTCGTCTGACAACTTCTCTACTAACACTCGATTTAACATTTTGGTTAGCGGATCCGCAATGTTGTCCTTAGACTTTACATAGTCTAGAGTGACAATGCCGTTTGAGAGTAGTTGTCGTATGGAATTATGTTTACGACGAATATGTCTAGACTTTTCATTATACATATTACTTTGTGCCCGTCCAATAGTCGATTGGCTATCACAATGAATACAAATGGCTGGCACAGGTTTTGACCAACGTGGAATATCCTTAACGAACTGGCGAAGCAGGCGAAGCCATTTAGCTTCTTCAGTTGCTTTATCCAAAGTAATAAACTCAGATTCCATCGTTGATCTCAATATACACATTTGCTTAGAAGATTTCCAAGACATGGCTGCCTCTCTGAGGGTAAACACATAACTACTAGTAGATTTAGAATCCTTTATATCAGATATCTAATTAGCATCACTATACCCTTCTAGTACCGCTGGGTATCTGGTATAATGCAGCCCATAACCTCGGGTGTAACGTAGATAGCCTAACACCTGCATAATGCCCCTTCAATGAGTAGCATTCGAATTACTCGTGTATCTACTAAGCCTGCTAACTGAGTAAGCTATATCTGACCTTATACAACTTATTAGATACATCAAACTTCCAATGACTCGAGAATATTCTAGCTGAGAAACACTCTCACCATTATTCTTGGTCAAATGTAGACTCACGTCTACCAATGTCCTAGACACACTTGTATCTGATTTACCAAATTTCTCAAGTATCTTCTCAACATAGTGAGATTGAGAAAGTACAATACCATCAGATGTTCTGGTAATCTTAACACCCAGAATTACATCTGCAAAGTCCATATCTTTCATGTCAAACATAGAGTTTAACAATCTCTTGGTAGTTCGAATCATCTCATCATTACTACCAACAATGAGTATGTCATCAACATATAGACACAAAATGACATAACCTCTATCAGTATCTTTGACATATATGTATTTGTCACACTTATTGATTTTGAACCCATTTGACAATATAGCATTGTCAAACTTCTCATGCCATTACTTGGGAGTTTGCTTCAAACTATACAATGATTTGACAAGTTTACAAACTTTCTTATTTTGTTCTGGAGCTGAAAACCTCTCTGGTTGCTCCATGTAAATTTCTTCATCTAAATCTCTATTTAAGAAAGCTATTTTTACATCCATCTCATGTATCTCTAGAACACGTAAAGCTGCTATCGCAATCACCATGCGAATGGATGTAATCCTTGTCACAGGTGAATACGTATCAAAGTAATCTAGGTCTTCTCGCTGTCTGTATCCTTTGATAACTAGCCTAGCTTTATACTTATCAATTGATCCATCCGCTTTCATCTTTTTTCTAAAGATCCACTTACTCCCCAAGGCGTTACTGCCTAGGGATAGATCAACCAACTCCCAAGTATGGTTCTGTAAGATGAAGTCAATCTCACTCTTAATTGCTTCTTTTCACAAAGGACTTTCAGGTGAAGTCACAGCTTCATGGAAAGTTTAAGGTTCTCCCTCTAACATATAAGTCAAGAAGTCTGGACCAAAGGACTTTACAGTCCTGGCCCTTTTACTCTTTCTTGGCTCATCTACATCCTCTGCTTGATCATCGACTTGATCATTGACTTGATCATTTATGTGATCATAGTCATCTTCAACTTCTTTTATGGAACTCGAAACCCCTTCTTGGAGACGATGAGGAAATACATCCTCAAAGAAAGATGCATTTCTTGATTTCATGATAGCATTCTTTTGTATATCTAGAATAGCAGATTTAAACATAAGAAATCGATATGCACTACTATTATGTGCATAACCAATGAATATACAATTCACTGACTTCGATCCTATCCAAACCAGCTTGGGTGTAGGCACTGCCACTTTTGCAAGACACCCCACATTCGTAGGTATTTATATGAAGGCTTGTGGCCTTTCCACAACTCATATGGAGTCTTTTCTACATTCTTTCGAGGTATTCTATTAATAATGTAATTTGTAGAGAGAATCACTTTCCCCCACAAGTTTTGTGGTAACCCAGAACTAATCAACATTGCATTCATCATTTCCTTTAGTGTCTTATTTTTCCACTCAGTAACACCATTTGACTGAGAGGAGTAGAGCGCTGTGGTTTGGTGAATAATCTCAAATTAAGCACAAGTCTCGGCAAACAAGGATTCATACTCACCACCATGATCACTTCTTAAAGTCTTAATCTTACGGCTTAATTGATTCTCAACTTCATTATTGAAAAGAATAAATTTATCAATCACCTCATCTTTGTTTTTAAGCTAATACACATAACAGTATTTAGTGCAATCATCAACAAAAGTGATGAAGTACTTGTTACCACCACATGATTGTACGACTTTCAAGTCACGCACACCACTATGCACTAAATCCAAAGGCTCGGTACTTCTTTCAATAGAATGAAACGAGGTCCTTGTCAATTTTGCTTCTACACAAGTTTCACACTTGTGATTTGAATTAATCTTAAAAGATGGTATGTGATCTAATTTGATTAATCTACGCAAAGAGTCAAAATTTACATGACCCAGTCTACCATGCCATAAATTAGGTGATTCAAGCATATAAGCAGAAGAATAAGCTTTCTCATTAATTTTCGGGACAAGAGTCATTACATTAAGCTTAAACATACCGCCCGACATATATCCTTTCCCCATATAAACCCTACTTTGGGTCAACACGACCTTATCAGCTTCAAATACTATGCGGAAGCCATGCTTACTCAAGAGTGACCCTATGACAAGGTTCTTACGAATGTCTGGTACAAATAGGACATCGTTTAGAGTCAGACCTTTTCCTGAAGTCATCTTCAGGACCATTTTGCCCTTTCCCTTAACAGTTGAGGTAGCAGAATTCCCCATGAATAACTTCTCACCGTTTGAAACCGGTTCAAAGGTTGTGAACATTTTCTTCTCTACACAGATGTGGTAAGTGGCCCTAGTGTCCACCCACCATTCCTTTGGGTTGGACCCTACCATGTTCACTTTGGAGACGATAGCTGCCAGATGCATGTCGTCCACATCTTGTGATAAATCCTCTATTTCAGCCATGTGGGCACAACTTTTGTTTTATGGAGGGTACTTCTTGTAAGGCTTCTTCTTCTTGCCGCAGTCAATAGCCCGATGCCCATCGCTTCCACAGTTGAAGCACTTTTCATTAAACCTAAAAGTAGGTTCTTGCGGCTTGTAGCCTGGCCTTTTGGAGACACTGCCTCGGGCCCCCCTGTCACGACCCAAACCTGCCCCTATGGGTTTAGCACCGTAACCGGCCAGTAATCCGAGATTACCGAAGGCCTGCTTAACAGTAATACAGTAAAACAGAGTACAGGGGCATGGCGGAAGCCATTACAGTAATAAAACAGTGTCCAATGAGCTGTGACAGTCTGTATGCAAAAAGACTTTCCATACATAATTACATTCGGTACAGAAACAGTATATACATACATGTATAATCATTCAGAAGACAGGGATCTAATCCCTATTAACAGTACAGTACTATCAGTCTATACAGTATTATAAAAACAGTACAGAGACAGACGGGGAAATAAAAACACCCCTAAGCCATAGCTTGAACAGGCTTGGAACCTCGCAGTGAGGCACAAAGGTTGGCTTGACAAAACTGGAGTTTACCCTGACGCTTCTAGCTTTGACCCGATGCCTGTACACCTACATATATATATGAGCAGTGAGCTAAAGCCCAGTGAATAACACAATGCGTAAAAGGTTTAGAATGAATGTCCTTACAGTAATGAAAACAGTTCATTAAACAATATTTCAGTCATTCAGTCATATGTGTGTTAACGTCCCCGAACGCCCCGGGAGGGTTAGGTCCCGTTCCGTTCATATTGGGGTCGCTACAGTTCAAGGACTCAAATTGTCACAGTTCTTAATCTTGAACCAAAGAGTCCAACTCTAGCAAATCGTTTTGAGAAAACAGATTTTTTGAAAAGAAGTGCCAAACGTGGACTGCTTTGCCAGATACAGAGTCGCCACCTAAATATTTTTTAATGGGGAAATTTAGGAAACCCTAACTCGGTGCCAAAGGCCACGTGTCCGTCATCACCAAATGTCCTCGGCTCGGGAACTTGGGTACGATTGGGGAAGGTCAGCTATGAGCACCCCCTCTCGCCCGGTCCGAAGACCGGCCTCTACTAACCATGATATCCATTTTTGAAAACTTTATGTGTTCTTATTCCGATTAATTAGCTAGAATTACTATGTTATGCGCACAGCAAACAAGTATAACTAGATCGCCTAATTTGGAACAAAACATTGCATGTCCGCTTGTTTGGAAAACGCTTTGGGATTTGCTACTCGCAAGTAGGCTAAAACACGGATTTCAATGAGTCGTTCCAACTCAAACAATCCAACCTTTACCCACAGGCATTCAAACAGTTTATCACATAAGCATCTAGCCACATGGTAAGCATGCTGTCATGTTAGCATTCACACGCATGCGATATGCTAAAGCATAAAAAGCTTACCTAGTACTCCGTGCCAAAACAGAAGCTCATTAGAAATCCATGCATGGACCTAAGCATACTGAAATGTCTAATGCAACACATGCAAAGATGTAATCTAGGCAGGCTCGGCTATCCTAAACATGGCATGTGAAATGCTACAAGTAACAAGTATTCAATTTGGAAATTGAAATATAATGCAGTTTGTATGATGTACCGAGCCCAGTGCATGTTAGACAAATGTATGGATGCACGCATGCTATCATACTGTATGCTAATGTAAATATGCCCTAATCTACCATCATAAGCAGGTAAATTAAAGGGAAGAAAGAGATGGGGGTTGGAAGACATACACACACCCACACACACTTATTACAATTATGCCCTCACACGGAGGGACCAAAAGAATATATAGTCCAAAAATAATACAGTCCGAATACAGAATAAATAAATTATTACAGAAATTTCTAATTATCAAATTAATATTAATCATAAAAGAAAAGGGCCCCAGCCCTGCCTCGGGATGTGCGAATGATGCATGCTCGAATCCGACTCGCCCGGAAAGCCCATACCGCACCACTGCTGCCTCTGTTTCCACTGCCCTGCCTTTCTGAAAAACTGCCAAAGTCCCAGGACATCTTCCAAATGAATTGCAGTACACCACCGGCTAGAGGAAATGACCACCGGCTGCTTAAATTGACCACCGGCTGCTCTGGAGGCTATCAGCTGAAAATATAGTGCCGGTCGGCACATTATACTGCCGGTCGGCAGAAAGTTCCTGCAGGGGGCAGTTTGACAGCAGCAGCAGACCAGCAATACATGGCATGGGTTTTTAGGCATATGTATGCACGGCCACTGCCTCCTATCATGTTTGGGGACTCAAGGAGACATGGCCCTTGGTTCCTGGGCCATCAATTATGCATGTTGATGCATGACGGCCTAAGGAACCAAGGTTGCATTTTAATGGTATTATGCATGCAACACAACAATGGTAACTAAGTCCCTATCATGCCAAGATCAAGGGCCTTAGTGACATGGAAATTGAGATGTGTTTTGTCACTTGAGGTACAAACACCCCTCATTTCCCATACTTGGTTTGACACCCCAAACCAAGTAATGAAATGCATGTCATGTAACATGGCTCAAATGATGCAACATGGGTCTAGGATGCAAGGCATACCCAATGCAATGCAACCTATCATGACAAAGGTATGAAACTCATGCATGCAAGATGCCAATGTAATGCAAGTTATAGGGACCATCCAAGCAATGGGACCAACCTACTACAACACTTAATGAACCAAGCATGCAACAAGCATATAATAAGCATATAATGGTGACCTTAACCACCATGGGGGAGACCTCAAACCTCCCCAAAACAGTGGCAAAAAGTGCCCCAAAACATGAGCAAAATGCTATACAAGCATGCAAGGAAATAGGCCCAAAACCAAGGGTACCAAAGAGAGCATCTAACTATCATTAACATGACCACTCATGGCACATGTTGGACAACCAAAAGCAGTTTCTTAGCATGCAAAAATACACCCAAATCCCCTTATATGGCAGCCCCAAAATGCCCCAAACAAAACAAGCATGCATTAAGCCTATTCCTAAGCATAGAAAGGCACACCTTCAAAGCATGAAAGAGGAAGTGAATGCAAGCATGAGGGCATGGATTAGGGACTGAAATGTGATCTAAAATGATGCCAAATCATAAGATTAAGGTAGACTAATCATGCTAAGGACTCACACACCCAAAGCTTACAAGCCCACAAGCAAGACAACAATACCAAACATGCCAAACATGGCAAAAACAGTGGCTAACAGCCCCTTTTCATGGCAAATCAAGATCAAATGCTATGACATGCAAGGCTAAAACATGAGGATATGGTAGGCTAATGGCATGACACACTTCCAAGCAAAGTAAAGCATTACAAAGCAAGTATGAGAGGCATGTTAAGGGCCATAAATCCAACCTAAAACAGAGGCATAACATATCATATTAACCACAAATATGCTCTGAAATGAAGCCAAAACCAACCATGCACACATGCTATTTTTGGCCAAAAACAAAGGCAAGCAAGGGACAAGGGGAGAGGGGTGTCCCTCCCCTATATGAGACTTCGAAACACCTTCCTCACCACTGAACACCCACTGGTTTTCAGTGGTGAGAAGACCAAAAACACCAAGTAAACAAAGCCTTACCAAAAAGACACCAAAATGGCCAAACAAAGCCTAAAAGGGTGAGCCTTTACTCAAACCACAAAATGACCTTAATGAAGGTTCAAGAGCAAGTAAAAACAAGAGTTTTTTCAGTTATAGACAAAGCTCAAAACACAAAGCAAGAGGGGTAGAAACTAGTTGCAAGAATGGGGAAACTAAAGTAAAGAGTTTACCCTTGAAGATCCCTTGAAGAACAGGTGGTCCAGCCACTCTCTAGTGATCAAAGTCAGTCCAAAACTTCAACAAACAACCCTCTAAGTCTCTCAATCTCGAGCTAAGGTGTAATGGTGTGTGTAATGGTGCAAAAGTAAGGTAAAACACACCTTTTAGGCTTAAAACACACACACAAGGATGAGAGAGAGGGAGATATAGATATATATGGATGTATATCAGAGATATAGAGATATATCTCTGGTTTTTGCCTTCAAAGATTCTAACCCTAGCTCAAGGAGAGATGAAATGAGCTTATATAGGCAAACTAAAGCCAAGACTTAATGGCTAAGCAAGACAAAAAGGTTCAAGGGGGGTGCAAAGGGGTCTTGGCTTCTTGGAGAAGCCAAGACAGCTGGCCAAGCTTCTCCAAGAAGCTTGGCCAAAGGTGCAAGCTTCTAGAAGCTTAGAGGGTGCAAAGGGTGCAAAGGGTGCAAAATGGCCACACCTGTGCACGGGGGAATGTGATGGTGCATTCCAGCTGGCACAGCTGGCATGCACCATGTCCCAGGGGTTCAAAGGGTGCAAGCCGGCCGGCCAAAACAGTCACCGGCACCAAAAAGTGCCGGTCGGCAACATACAGTGCCGACCGGCCAAAGTGTTTGAGAAAACAGTGCCGATGGCCAAAAGGGAGTGCCGGTGTGGTATGGGGGCAGCCGGTGGGCTTCAGGGATGGCTAACAAGCCTCCCCCTACCCTCAAGTGCAAAAACACACAAGTCTTGGTGTAAAACCAAGCACAGAACAAGCCGGTTGAGAGGTCCTGAGGCACGACGCGCAGCCGGGACCTCCGGGAACTCAAAACGAACACAAACATGGATAATCACCGAGCGTTCCAACGGTGACGTCCAAGTCTTGAGGACGGTCAAAAATGGGGTGTCTACAATGTGGTACATCCATTAGCATAGCAGTATAGTAAACAGTAGGTCTTAAAGACCGAACAGTCAATGATGGCCATCAATCAGTAAACAGTAGTGGTTCCAACGAGGGAACCGACAGAGATCTCTGTAACAGTAACAGTCAGTAACAGTAATTGCTAAGGATGCCACAATACAGTTCAGAATATAGGACATACATTCATTCAGTTAACAGTATCAGTTCAGAAAGCAGTACAGTTCAGTATTCAGAAGATAATCATTTTGAACATATCTTTACACAATCGTTACTCACGGAGTTCTGGGCTACAGTAGGCTAGAGCGTCTCCTCGAAATGCCAACCCTAAACAGTACAGAATGAACACACACTAAGCTACACAGTTGGGAAGGATAATAATAATTTAATCCCTAATTGCCTCGGTGTGTTCTACATCTATATCCTCATTAAGATGTCTTAAACTAGGCCTAAGAATGCCTAGGATGGGATGAGGATGCAAAGATGTATTCAGAAAATATTTTCAGAATTTGCAGTGAAACAGGGTCCCGCTCGAGCGTAGGTTACTCCGCTCGAGCGTACAGGCAAACAAAGGTCCCCGCTTGAGCGTCAACTTACCCGCTCGAGCGGACCAAAAAGTACTGGATAAGTGAAATTCACGCTCGACGCCCGCTCGTGCGTGTCACCCAATCCTCCGCTCGAGCGTACATTCCTCCGCTCGAGCGGACTGATAAACAGTGCAAAGTACTGGGAGCTCGAATTTCCCGCTCGAGCGCCATATTCCCCGCTCGAGCGGAAGACCAAAATCTGGAAAATCTAGATTTGAGCTCCAAGCTCAAAACTCAAGTTTTCAAACACCAAATTCGATCCTCTTGGGCCCATTTTCTGAAAAACCTTTGCAAAACACATAGAATCACATGATTTAAAGCTCCATTTATAAAATTCAAGCCCAAGGGTGTTTCAAACAACCTCAATTTCAAACCCATTTTCAAGAACATGATCTTAAACAAGACATGCATGACTTTAAATCGATTCAAAGCTTCAATACATGCTCTAATGAGCTCAATTCTTTCAAAAACAAGATGAAATCATGGTCCTAAACATTAACATGAACATGCATGCAACATTTGCCATGAAATCAACCCAAAACTCTTCAATGCACACATGCATGCAACAATTAAGCTTTAATTCAACATGCTAGAACTAAATCATGCCTTAGCTCTACAATTTGACATGAATCATGCAAGAATTAACTTAAATACACAATGAAGAAGGTGAATTTCCTTACCTAAGTCTTCAATTACAAGACTAGAAGCTTAATTAGGCAATTTACACTTCAATTTCTTCAAGTCCCAAGCCACAACAACAAGTTGAATTCAACTCTCTCACTTCCTCTCTCTCTAATTCGGTGGTATGCTCAAAATGTGGCTGATGAAATGTTTGTCTAAGTGTGATAATAAGGCTCAATATTTTAATAAACAAGGGCCCACTCACAATGGCAATATGGTAATTAAGCTAACTCTTGTAATTGGCTTATTTTAATCTAATTTAATCATACCAAATCACTTTTTCAATAAATATACCATAAAATCACATAAATTCTCATGATCCTAAATCATTAATCAATTTCCGGTTCGGCCGTCGATAAGGCCTTCAATTTGCAGTTTAAACACAAAGACACGAACAGATAATTTGGCAAGCAAACAGATAGAATACAATTTAACTAACATATACTCAGTCAATCAGTTTCAGATTTCCGTCTATCAGTTCAGTATTTCGATTACTTCAGTTATCAATCATAATCAGTCTCAGTTTAACAGTAATCGGCAATTAATCGGTAATCAGTGGTGAGGGTTATTACAGTCTCCCCTCCTTAAAAAGAGTTTAGTCCTCTAAACTCGAGTTACCTTCATTCTTGAAGAAAACAGGGTTCAGTGGAAACAGTTTAGGATATCTTTTGGCCATGTCATCTTCCATTTCCCAAGTGGCATACACGCCACCATGGTTTTGCCAGTCAACTTTCACTAACGGGATCTCTTTATTTCTCAACTTCTTGATCCGTCTGTTCACAATCTGGATAGGTCGTTCTTCATAAGTGTAGTCATCACTTAGCACTACACGGGTCGGCTCAATCACATGGAAAAGATCCCGGAGGTAGTCCCTCAACATAGAAATGTGGAAGGCGTTATGCATATGCTCCATTTCAGGAGGAAGCGCAACTTGATACGCCACCGGATTGATTTCTCAATAATCTCACACGGCCCGACATATCGCGGCACTAACTTGCCTTTGACTCCAAAACGAGTCTGGCCTTTCATCGGTGTCACTTTCACAAAAACGTGATCACCCACTTCATATTCTCTGTCTCGCCTTCTGACATCTGCATAACTTTTCTGTCGGCTCTGTGTAGTTTTCAGTCTCTGTTGTATCAGTTTCACCTTCTCAGTCGTTTCATAAACAATCTCGAGCCCAAGCAAAGGCCCATCTCCAACTTTTGCCCAGCAAATTGGAGATCTACATTTTCTGCCATACAATGCCTCGAAAAGCCGCCATACCAATACTTGAATGATAGCTGTTGTTGTAGGCGAATTCAGCCAATGGCAAATGGCTTTCCCAGTTTCCCTGAAAATCAAGGACACACATTCTCAGCAAATCCTCCAGAGTTTGAATGGTCCTCTCTGACTGACCATCTGTCTGAGGATGATAGGCACTACTCAGCCTCAGTTCAGTACCCAATGCAATCTGTACACTTTGCCAAAATCTTGATGTAAACTTCGAATCCCTGTCAGAAATAATGGACACAGGCACTCCATGCAGTCTAACAATTTCATCAATATAGAGTATAGCCAATTTGTCCGCATTATAAATCATCTTAACAGGTAAGAAGTGAACAGATTTAGTCAGTCTATCAACAATAACCCAAATTGAGTCCATACCTTTACTGGAGCGAGGCAATCCGACTATAAAATCCATGGTAATATGTTCCCATTTCCAGTCCGGTATCGGTAAGGGTTGCAATAAGCCTGCGGGTCGTTGATGTTCAGCTTTGACTTGTTGGCAATGAAGACATTTTGATACAAAATCAGCAATTTCTTTCTTCATTCCCGGCCACCAGAAATTCAGTTTCAAATCTTGATACATCTTCGTGTTTCCTGGATGGATAGAAAATTTCGAGTTGTGGCCCTCTTGCAAAACTTTTCTTTTCAGTTCAGTATCATTCGGTACACACAGTCTTTCTTGAAATTTCAGTACATTATTTTCAAATTTGAACCCGGTCTCGGTTTAGATTCCCTTTCTTCAATGATCTTCCTCAAAAAGTCATCTTGTTGCTGTTTTCTTTAATTTCTTCAATCAGTGCCGGTTGAGCAGAAATAGCAGCTATTGTTCCACCTTGTTCTCTCAAAACAATTTCAATTTCAGATTTTTCAAGGTCACAAAGTAACTCTCTCGCCGGTAAGCAAACAGGCTAAGTTCCCAATCGATTTCCGACTCAACACATCGGCAACGGTGTTGGCTTTTCCCGGATGTACAAAATCTGTAGGTCATAGTCTTTAATCAGTTCTAGCCATCTCTGTTGTCTCATGTTCAGTTCTTTCTGAGTGAAGAAGTATTTCAGACTCTTGTGGTCGGTATATACTTCGCATGTCGCCCCATACAGATAGTAACGCCAGATTTTCAGTGCAAATACTACTACAACAAGTTCCATATCATGGGTCGGGTAGTTCTTTTCATGCGGTCTCAGTTGTCGGGAAGCATAAGCAATTACTCTCCCATTCTGCATTAAAACACATCCCAAACCCTTATGGGAAGCATCACTAAAAATGGTAAAACCATCCGTACCTGAAGGTAGGGTAAGAACAGGTGCAGTCACAAGTCGAGTTTTCAACTCTTGAAATGCTGATTCCCTTTGGTCAGTCCAGTCAAATGATGTCCCCTTCTGAGTTAACTGAGTCAACGGTAAGGCAATTTTGGAGAAATCTTTGACAAACCTTCTGTAATAGCTAGCCAAACCCAAAAAGCTTCGGACTTCTCTCACATTTGTTAGTCTAGGCCAGTTCACTACAGCTTCAATTTTCTGTGGATCAACTGAAATCCCATCTTTGCTAATAACATGTCCCAAAAACATAACGTGGTCAAGCCAAAATTCACATTTACACAGTTTAGCATAAAGTTTCTGTTCTCTTAGGATTTGTAGGGCAAGTCTCAGATGATGTTCATGTTCTTCTCTAGTCTTAGAATAAATCAAAATGTCATCAATACGGGGCAATGGGTATTTATTTGTCACAGTTACCTTGTTCAGTTCGCGATAATCAATACACAGTCTCAGTGAGCCATCTTTCTTTTTCACAAACAAGACAGGTGCGCCCTACGGTGAAGTACTAGGCCTGATAAACTTCTTGTCTAACACTTCTTGCAGTTGCACTTTCAATTCTTTCAATTCAGTTGAAGCCATTCGGTAAGGAGCTTTCGATACAGGCTGTGTACCCGGAATCACATCAACAGTGAACTCAATCTCCCTATCAATCAAATCCCCTGGCAGATCATCTGGAAATACATCTGGGAATTCTCTGACTATAGGAATACAGTTCACATCAGTTTTAACATTATCATCAGTAGATACAGTCAATATAGAACACAGATATCCTTTACACCGCTTTTTAATCAATTTAACGGCTTTCACAGACGAAATCAAATACGGATGAGGTACTACTCCAACCCCATTAAACACAAACTCAGGTAAGCCAGGTGGACGAAAAACAACTTGCTTGGTCACACAGTCAATGGTAGCATGATATTTTTGTAACCAGTCCATCCCCAATATTACATCAAAATGATCAATGTTCAAGGGCAGTAAATCAATAAACAGATGCATATCCCCAACAATAATCTCACAAACAGGATACATATATGCACATGTCATGGATCCCCCAATAGGTGATGATACAGCTAACAGATAATTCATAGGTTCTAAGGGTCTATTCAATTTCCGTGAAAAAGCATGCGATACATATGAGTGTGTAGACCCCGAATCAATCAGTACATATGCATTTTGAGTACAAATAGAGAGGATACCTGACACAACGGTCTCAGTATTTTGTACGTCTCCCGGTACTAGGGCGAACACTCGGCCCTGCCTCATAGGCTCTTTCCTGGTAGCTTTGGGGTTCGGTTTTGGTGCAACAGTTGATGCTGCTGCGCTTGGTGCAGCTTTACTATTGGTCTGCGGAGCAGAGGGGTAGTCTTTAACCATGTGGCCCACCTTGCCACACCTGTAACAGGCTCCAGATATTTTGTAACAAACCCCTTTGTGCTTCCTGCCACATTCAGAACAGGGTGGGATGAAGCCACTCCCTTGGCTGGGGTTAGTTGTTGACCCCGTATTCTGTTTCTTATTCAATGGGTTATGCTTGCCTTTCTTGAACTTAAAACCCTGCCTTTTACTACGCCATTCAGATGTTGGTGATTCAGATTGTTTCACTGCTTTGATGTTCGACTCAGCCATCAATGCTTGGTCGAGAACACCTACATAGGTCGGTAGCTTTAAAACACTTATTCTGTCGAGTATTGCAACATTAAGGCCGCCTTCAAATTTTCTGGCCTTCTTGTAGTCAGTGTCCACCTTATGTGGTGCATATCTAGCAAGCTCGGTGAACTTTGTTTCATATTCAGCAACGGACATCGTGCCCTGTCTCAGTTGTTGGAATTCAGTCACTTTCATGTCCCTGACACACTGGGGGAAATACTTTTCAAAGAAGGACTCCTTAAACTGAGCCCAAGTCACTACAGTGTTGGTGTCACAGATCAGCATCCACCACCTTCTGGCCTCTTCTTGGAGGGTGAAGGTAGCTAACAGTACTTTATTTGCTTCCGAGCACGGAAACACTTCAAATAACTTTTCTGTTTCAAGGACCCATGCTTCAGCTTTTAGCGGTTCCAGGCCTCCCTGAAAGGATGGCGGTTTCATTTTGCAGAACTTCTGGGTGAGAGCAATTATGTCCCCATCATTCACATTGACATTCTGTTCCGGCTGTACCGGAGAAGGAGGTGGGGGCTGTTGATTCTGTTGTTGCTCTAATCTTGCAGTTATTAGTTCCATCATTCTTTCCATTCTTGCCATTCTTGCCTCAGTGGATGAGGATTCAGATTCGTTTGCGGTTCTTGTATTATCCATTTCACTATAAGCAGTGGTAGCAATTATAAACATAAATAGTTGCATACTTAAATAGTTTAACACATTAGCATATATTCAGTCATGTCATAATCACACACTTTTCATGCTCATGAAATGCCCTAATCACTTTTCTAGGACATCCTATAGCTCATTTGGACACGTGTGTGTGCGGTATATAACTCGTGGATAAGTATCGCTCTGATACCACTCTGTCACGACCCAAACCCGCCCCTATGGGTTTAGCACCGTAACCGGCCAGTAATCCGAGATTACCGAAGGCCTGCTTAACAGTAATACAGTAAAACAGAGTACAGGGGCATGGCGGAAGCCATTACAGTAATAAAACAGTGTCCAATGAGCTGTGACAGTCTGTATGCAAAAAGACTTTCCATACATAATTACATTCGGTACAGAAACAGTATATACATACATGTACAATCATTCAGAAGACAGGGACTAATCCCTATTAACAGTACAGTACTATCAGTCTATACAGTATTGAAAAACAGTACAGAGACAGACGGGGAAATAAAAACACCCCTAAGCCATAGCTTGAACAGGCTTGGAACCTCGCAGTGAGGCACAAAGGTTGGCTTGACAAAACTGGAGTTTACCCTGACGCTTCTAGCTTTGACCCGGTGCCTGTACACCTACATATATATATGAGCAGTGAGCTAAAGCCCAGTGAATAACACAATGCGTAAAGAGGTTTAGAATGAATGTCCTTACAGTAATGAAAACAGTTCATTAAACAGTATTTCAGTCATTCAGTCATATGTGGTACATCCATTAGCATAGCAGTACAGTAAACAGTAGGTCTTAAAGACCGAACAGTCAATGATGGCCATCAATCAGTAAACAGTAGTGGTTCCAACGAGGAACCGACAGAGATCTCTGTAACAGTAACAGTCAGTAACAGTAATTGCTAAGGATGCCACAATACAGTTCAGAATATAGGACATACATTCATTTAGTTAACAGTATCAGTTCAGAAAGCAGTACAGTTCAGTATTCAGAAGATAATCATTTTGAACATATCTTTACACAATCGTTACTCACAGAGTTCTGGGCTACAGTAGGCTAGAGCGTCTCCTCGAAATGCCAACCCTAAACAGTACAGAATGAACACACACTAAGCTACACAGTTGGGAAAGATAATAATAATTTAATCCCTAATTGCCTCGGTGTGTTCTACATCTATATCCTCATTAAGATGTCTTAAACTAGGCCTAAGAATGCCTAGGATGGGATGAGGATGCAAAGATGTATTCAGAAAATATTTTCAGAATTTGCAGTGAAACAGGGTCCCGCTCGAGCGTAGGTTACTCCGCTCGAGCGTACAGACAAACAAAGGTCCCCGCTCGAGCGTCAACTTACCCGCTCGAGTGGACCAAAAAGTACTGGATAGGTGAAATTCACGCTCGACGCCCGCTCGTGCGTGTCACCCAATCCTCCGCTCGAGCGTACATTCCTCCGCTCGAGCGGACTGATAAACAGTGCAAAGTACTGGGAGCTCGAATTTCCCGCTCGAGCGCCATATTCCCCGCTCGAGCGGAAGACCAAAATCTGGAAAATCTAGATTTGAGCTCCAAGCTCAAAACTCAAGTTTTCAAACACCAAATTCGATCCTCTTGGGCCCATTTTCTGAAAAACCTTTGCAAACACATAGAATCACATGATTTAAAGCTCCATTTATAAAATTCAAGCCCAAGGGTGTTTCAAACAACCTCAATTTCAAACCCATTTTCAAGAACATGATCTCAAACAAGACATGCATGACTTTAAATCGATTCAAAGCTTCAATACATGCTCTAATGAGCTCAATTCTTTCAAAAACAAGATGAAATCATGGTCCTAAACATTAACATGAACATGCATGCAACATTTGCCATGAAATCAACCCAAAACTCTTCAATGCACACATGCATGCAACAATTAAGCTTTAATTCAACATGCTAGAACTAAATCATGCCTTAGCTCTACAATTTGACATGAATCATGCAAGAATTAACTTAAATACACAATGAAGAAGGTGAATTTCCTTACCTAAGTCTTCAATTACAAGACTAGAAGCTTAATTAGGCAATTTACACTTCAATTTCTTCAAGTCCCAAGCCACAACAACAAGTTGAATTCAACTCTCTCACTTCCTCTCTCTCTAATTCGGTGGTATGCTCAAAATGTGGTTGATGAAATGTTTGTCTAAGTGTGATAATAAGGCTCAATATTTTAATAAACAAGGGCCCACTCACAATGGCAATATGGTAATTAAGCTAACTCTTGTAATTGGCTTATTTTAATCTAATTTAATCATACCAAATCACTTTTTCAATAAATATACCATAAAATCACATAAATTCACATGATCCTAAATCATCAATCAATTTCTGGTTCAGCAGCCGATAAGGCCTTCAATTTGCAGTTTAAACACAAAGACATGAATAGATAATTTGGCAAGCAAACAGATAGAATACAATTTAACTAACATATACTCAGTCAATCAGTTTCAGATTTCCGTCTGTCAGTTCAGTATTTCGATTACTTCAGTTATCAATCATAATCAGTCTCAGTTTAACAGTAATCGGGAATTAATCGGTAATCAGTGGTGAGGGTTATTACACCCCCCAACTTCGAGCTTTTTCCAGTCAGTGGTTTTTTCCTCACCCCCGAGGACTGGCCATGCTTAACCACATTCAGAGTGGAGGTACTCCCTCCTTTCTTTCTGTTGTCTTCCTCAATACGGAGCCTGACAACGAGCTCTTCGACTGTCATCTCCTTTTGTTTGTGCTTCAAGTAGTTCTTGAAGTCTTTCCAACCGTTAGGCATCTTCTCAATCAGTGCAGCTACCTGGAATGATTCACTCATGAGCATTTTCTCTGCATGAATCTCGTGTAGAATTACTTGGAACTCTTGGACCTGACTGATAACGATTTTTGAGTCCACCATCTTGAAGTCCAGAAACCGGCCAATGACAAATTTCTTTGCTCCAGCATCCTTAGTCTTGTACTTCTTGTCCAAAGCATCCCACAACTCTTTTGCCGACTTCTTGGCATAAAACACGTTGAACAGTGAATATGCCAAGCCATTCAGAATATAGTTCCGACAAAGGAAGTCCGACTGTTTCCAAGCATCTAGAGCCATGAGCTTTTGTTTGTCTTGCTCATTCTTCTCCACGGCTGGTGCCTCACTTAAAAACCTCGCAAGGCTAAGAGTGGTCAGGTAGAACAGCATCTTCTACTGCTACCTCTGGAAATTCACTCCCGTGAACTTCTCCGGGCACTCGTAATGGTTGAGCGGGCCTCCTGGAACAGCAGGAGCAACAGCAGGGTTAACCACAGAGGTCACAGCAGTAGGGATTGGCAAGCCAGTTGCCGTGAGATTCAGATTCCCACCAACATTAGCAGTAACAGCAGCATTAGTGACTGTTGCTATTTCAGAAAAATACAACAGAACTTCACTTTCTGTGTTTCCAGAAATTAAACTTAACACTAGAAAATCCCACAATTAGAAATTTAATTCAAAACTAGTCTCACCACTTAACCTAGAATCAAACATGGTCAAGAATGTTCCCAAGAAGACTGAAGTGGTCACATCAGTCCCACTTAAAACCCAGTTAACCTTTTGACAAAAATTTCAAGAGTATGTTGACTCCTAGTCAGTGAGAAACAATTTTTAGAATTAAGTTTTCCAAAGGATGAACTAGATTAAAACAAACCAAGGTCTAACACTTACAAGCAATTTAAAAAATTGCTCATCAAAATTACAAGTGTAGACCGTCCGAACTCGCTCCGCGCGCGAGGGTGCGAATTGGGTTCTAGCTACTACAGTTCGAACTCCTGTCACGGTTCTGAATCTAATCTCACAAAGTGCAATGTAAGACTGATAAATCACCAAAGAGTCCAAATTTGGCAATTGGTTTTGAAAAATCAATTTTGAATCAAGAGCGCCAAACATGGACTGCTTTACCAAATTTCAGAGTCGCTACCTAAATATTTTATTTTGGAAAATTTAGGAAACCCTGACTCATGCCTAAGGCCACGTGTCCGTCATCACCAAAGTTGCCTCGGCTCGGGAACTTGGGTACGAGAGGGGAAGGTCCTGAAATGAGCACCCCCGCTCGCCCGATCAAAGATCGGCCTCTACTAACATAATATGTTGTTTTTGAAAACACATGCGTTCTTATTCCGATTATTAGCTAGCTTACTATGTGATGCACATAGCATACAAGTATAGACTAAATCGCCCAATTTGGAACAAAACATCTCATGTTTGTTTTCGAAAATGGTTTGAAAGTGCTACTCGCAAGTAGGCTAAGACGCAGATTTGCCACTCTCAAGTGAGCTTAAAACAACATGATTTTGCCACTTCAAGTGGGCTTAAAACGCACATTTTAATGAATTGTTCCAATTCAAGCAATAAAGCCTTCATCCATACGCATTCATGCAGTTATAGCAATTAAGCAAATAGCCTCATGGCAAACATGCTAAACATGGCAACATACACATCTCATGCAATATGCTAAAGCGTAAACACTTACAGTGTACTCCGAGCCAAAACAGAAAACCAGTTAGAAATCAATGCATGATCCTAGCTATGTCAACAATGCCTAATGCAACACATGCAAAATGCAACTAAGTAGGTCGACTATCTAACATGGCATACGGATATCACAATTGATACATGTATCCAAATAAGAATTGAAATACAATGCAATTTGAATGATGCGCCGAGCCCGGTGCATGCAATACGAATGAATGATGCACACATGCAAAGCATAAGTATGCTAATTGAAACATGCCCTAAAACTAACCATCAAAAGCTGGTAAATAAAAAGGAGAAAGACGTGGGGTTGGAAGACATTTACACACACGCACACACTTATTACAACATTTGCCCTCTCGACGGAGGGTTCGAATAAAATGAAAGCTAACTAGCTACGCTAATTAAGCTAACTATTACAAACCAACTAATTAACTAACTATTCTAGCTAATTAATTATTACAAACCAAATTGAATAACTAGCGAATCTAAGCTAATTAGAATATTACAAAGCACTAAGCTAAATTAATTACAGCACAGGTAATTAACTACAACTAGCTAACAAAAGTGATAAATGGCCTCATGGGCGAAGGAGATATGCATGCTCGGTTGCGTCCTCCCGGAAATCCACCGCCTTGCCTCAAGACGCCTCTGTTTGCACTCTTTTGAACCTTTGAAAAGTACGCCGATTTCCATATTGCTTCTTTCTGATCTCAAGAATACCTTGAGGGCTGAAATTCCTCCTGTTACTACAACAGAACACAGACAGAGGCAAGATAGTGTATTTGCAAGGAAATATATGCACTTCCACACTCCTTATCATATCTCAAGCTCAAAGGAGTATGGCACTTGACTCTCGACCCGCCAACCGAGCATCTTCAATGCATGGTGGCCAAAGGATCAAGCTTGCGCAAAACTCAATGAATGCACACATAAGACTCGAAAGGCCTCCACCCTATCATGCACAATCAAGGGCGTCGGCGACCGAGAAATGTGACACGTTTCATCACTATGAGTATGAAATGTCCCACATTTCTCGTGTTTGGATTAACGTCCGATCCAAACACATGCAATACAACTCAACATGTTATCTTGGCCATGTTTTACTTGATTCAATTTGTTTACACATTTTAGATTACCAATTAGTCCCTTAATCGGTTAAGTCCAAAAGTGAAAGTCCTCTAGTTTTGAAAGAATGAATTAGTGGGATGCAATGGCACATACTCCAGCACTGAAATGGCATGACAAATGATGCTAAAACATTCTAACAACTCATACAATGCATGCTAAGAGCCAAGAACATTAAAGCTAGCAAAGAGTATAACACAAGAGGCATGCAATATCAAGCTTAGACGACCAAACCAGCCCAAAAAAGAGCTACAACATGGCAAATCAGTAGCAAAAGCATGATCAAACTAAGGCTCAAAAGAGTAGAAAATCATGCTCCTTTGGTAGCTCACAAATAAGGCACAAAAGCACAACTCTCAAAAGCTCTCAAGGAGTGAAAGAAGTGAGAACATGACACATGTATATGCTTTAAAATAACATGTTAAATGAGGCCAAGACATGCAACCATCACAAGTATAGCATGTTATGGTGCTCAAAACTCAAGACTAGCTAAGGCACTTGCACCATAACCATATCAAACAAGCCCCAAAGGACCAAGATGACTCAAAATAGTCCTAAGGTAGGTCAAAACAATGCTAGTAATATGATGGAGTGTAGCCAAAACAAGCTAGCATGGTAAGCCAAAACACTAAGCATACAAGGCCAATGAGCGGGATTACACTACAAGAACCAAAACCAAGCAAGAGGTGACTCCACCAACCAGAATCAGAGTTGTAACATGGCAAAATAAGACCAAAAACATGCTGAGATGGTAGCTCAAAAGCTTAGACAAGCATGCATACAAATTAACTCATGATCAAGGCATAAGGCACAATTCTCCAAAAGCATTGAAAGAGTGATAAATGCAAGAATATGGCAGAGGTATATATGGTCTGAAATAACATGCCAAATGATGCTATGCCATGCAAAAAGCTCAAATATGACATGCTAGAGGTCCCAAAGTGCAAAGCTAGCAAAGCCAAATACACTATAGCTATGCAAAGCCAAGCATGCATGACCGAAACCACTCAAATCAGACCTAAAGCATGCTAAAACATAGCCAAAAATTTACTAGAGTAGAGCATACACATGTTAGATCAATAGGCCAAAACACCAAGTACACTAGGCTAGTGAACCAAATTGCACTACAAGTGCAAGGAGCATGCAAGAGGCAACCAAACCAACCCAAAACAGAGTTATGACATGGCAAATAATGGCTAAAAACGTGCTTGAACTAAGCAAATTCAAGGCACAAAGACATGCCACTTTGCAAGGCTACAAGTAGGATTACACTACAAGTACAAGAAGCATGCAAGAAGTGACCAAGACAGCCAAAAATAGAGTTATAGAAGGTCTGAAAAGTCACAAAAATGAGCCTAAACAAAGCCACTAAAAAGTAGAAGCACATGCTCTTTTGATGGACCATCAACACATGCAAACAAGAGAAGAGGAAGAGGGACAACCCCCACCCATTTGGGACCTCAAAACCACTTTTCCACCACTAAAATTAATCTGAGTTTCAGTGGTAAGAAGGCCAAAAAGAGATGGTCCCAAAGGCCTTAAGAGATGGCACAAAGCAAAGCAAAACAAGCCACCAAAGGGGGTAAACCACCCCTAACTCAAACTAGGCCTTAAACAACCTTTTTAAACACTTAAAAATAGAACTTTTTTATAGTTGAAAGTTAAGTATAAAATAGCATGCAAAGGTGGCTAAATATGTAACCAAAACTAGGCTCAAAAGGGGATAAAGGGATTACCTTTGAAGCACAGCCACAACAGCAACTTCTTGAGTCCAAAACCAGCCTTTAGGCTCCAAACAAGACCTCCAAGTAGCTCAGCAACAAAGTAGGAGTGTTTGGCTAAGAGGTTGTGTGCAAAAGTGTGAAGAAAATACAATTCTAAGCACTATAAGGCACAACCATATAGAGAGAGAGAAATCTAGAGAGAGAGTAGATATTTTTGGCTTCTCTAGAATTCTGAACCTCTTGGAAGGGGAAGAGAGCTCCCCTTTTATAGAAAATGTAAGCAAAAGCTTGCATGAATCCCTCCCTACAATGATGCATTCTGTGCCTAACAGCTGGCACAGTTGGCACCAAAAATATCTGCAGAAAGTGCAGAAAGGCAGCCGACCAGTTAAAGGGGTTGACCGACCACCCAAGGTGGTCGACAGAAAAGAAAGCTGGTCGACAGAGCAAAAAGGGGGTCTCCCAAGAGAAGAGAAGGTGGTGGCATGCTGCAGACCACTTGAGGTGGTCGACTGACCAACCACCCTAGCCGACCGACCACCTAAACTGGCTGGCAAGGGAGAAAACTGGTCGACAAGGCAGAAAAGTGGTCTACACCACTGTTTCTCCCTGCAAGCAAAAGGGGGGACCAAGAGTTGGCTTAAAACAAGCACAAAACCAAGAGAGTTCAGAGACTTAGAGACAAGGCGAGCAACCGAAAACCTCGGGAACTCCAAACGAGCGCGAACATGCGCAATCATCGAGCACTCAAACGATGACGTCCAAGTCTTTAGAACAGTAAAAAATGGGGTGTCTACAACAAGCAATGTAAAAAATTACTACAACAATTACAAACAAATAAAACTTGCTTCTACATAATGGTAGAAAACCATAACAAAATCTCAAGCAAAACAATTGCTTCGATTATATAGTCCAAACAATTCCTTTCCATGCTTAGGTATTCCTATTCAACAAAAAAGTTAGTAGTCCAAACTTATGATTTTTTCAGTCCCAAATACTAGCCATTTGGTTTTGTATTTTTTTTTTCCCCAAATCCCTTTCTTATAGGGATTCCTGTAGAGAAAGTTAGTAGAAAACAAAAAAAAAAAAAAAACCAAATAATCTAAGCAAAAAGTAAATATAATAAATTAATTGAAACCATCTAGCAAACTAATTAATAATAAAATTAACTAATCAATTAACATGCTAGATGAGTTACAAAAATCAATCTATAACGCCAGAAATTAAATTAAAAGTTAATAACCAAGAGTTTTATAAAATTATTACAAAGGTTACAAAGCCTTATAGCTCATAAATAATTAAAATTCTAGCCATGAGTTACTAATCAATTTAATTCACAATAATAAATAAATTAAATTAATATGCAAGAATTACATATAAAACTAAAACTCCAAAATTAAATTAAAATATGAATAGGCAAAAGTTACAAAATAAACCTATAACTCTAAGCATTAAATTAAGATTTAATAGTCATGAGTTATGCATGAAATTAACACACAATAAATTTGTAAATAATGCTAGCAATTCACATGTAAAATTTCAAACAATTCTAAAATCTAGAAAATAGGTAGCATGTCAAAAAATTGCAACACCCATAAGCATGCACATTATATGATAAAATTAAATGACATGCAAATCATGATAGGTAATTAACACAAGATAATACACTAGAAATCATACAATAAGCATGTAACAAAAATTAAAATCTAGAACATTTTTAACATTCAAATTGTATTATAAAATTATAAATTATAAGCATGTTATTATACAAAGCTTATATACTGCATGTCATGCAAAGATTGGTACCCATATAATAAACTTATATTAGAACACATTAATCTGCTAGAAATCTAGTAATAAAACCATTTTAAACTTTGAATCTAATAATCCATTTTCACAAAATAGTGAATTAGAAAGTAGAAAATTCATAGCATTAAATCTAATGATCAAAGCATAATCAAGATTTCTAGAAACAAACAGTAGCCTATGCATATATCTAATATATCAATTATTGGTACCAAAAAAAAAAAACAAACAGTGAGCTATGCATAATACAAACAGGCACTGGTTTTTATTCACATGCTGATCCGAACGCAATTAAACTTGTCCAATTACATATGAATTTATCCGTCCAAATTTCAAGAAAATTATATAATTTGTTTTAAGTTTGTTGTACAAATTCTGTGATTAACTAAAACAAACAAATTCATATTTTATAATTGAAATTATATAATACAACATCATGCTAGAAATAACAACTAGAAGAACAGAAACACATAAAATAAATTAGCAACAAAAGGCAAACCGAAGCCTGCACTAAACAATGTCCTTAAAACAGATTCGTCGTCCCACCGGTTGGGCGCTAGAGGTTGTTCAACATATATCTCCCAAGATACGACGGCTGGACCAGCTATAGCAATGCACTGCAAATTTTCTAGTGTCCAAAAGCTGAAGGAGAAGGCCTCGTTTTATACACATGGAGGGAGAGAGGAAGAGACTCCCCTGATGGGTTAAAGTCCATCATCAATAAAAGAGTTACCAGCTCTAATATACATATCAATTTTGTATATATATATCTGCAGCCCACAGATCTGGTTTGACCTAAAAAGATTAAGATAGGTGGGCCAAGCCCAACCCCCACATTCAAGCCTAAGCCCAAGTCCCAAGATCTAAGATCCACGACCCAGGCCAGGGCAGGGGGGCCCACACATGTGGTAATTTTTACATAATCAACTTAGATCATAGTCTTGGCCCAAGTTCATTCTTGAAACATCCATAACTCCCTTCTTAAGGAAAATTTGGATGCTCCAAAGGACTTACACTCTTATGCAAAAAATGGGATTTAAATACCCATCAATGCTCTTCTCTACAATCAATGTGGAATACAAGATTTTACACATTTCCTAACACCTCTTTTATGAGGTCAACTTAATGAGTCAATTTGTCATTCAAACTTTAATAATTTTTTATTATTCTTTTTGTGATGTAAAGATTTCATTATAAAGAATCTAAATCCGCTTTATTCCACCTCAATTGAGGATGAAAAATGTTAGAGATACTAATAATTTTATTAACACACTCATTATTTTTCCCACAGTAATATATGAAGGAGAAGTAAAATTAAAATGAGGGCAACACAAAGCAGACAAACAGTTAAATAAAAGGAAGAAAAAGTAAAAAGGGTAATCATGTAAATTTGTTGTTTAGAAATTGGAATTATAGATGCTGTGGCAGAAGTGCGGTGAGGGATAATTTGTGGAGATTGTAGGGGAATGAGTCATGGAGCCATGAAATGACCAATTATTAAAAGAGGCTGGGCGTGGGTTTGGTTGGTGGTACGGGCTGAGAGAGCAAGGCGAATGAGAAGAGAGAGAGAGAGCACCGACGATACGTTGATTGGATGGGCGGCCTGCCATATCAGCTTTTAGATAACAACGCCCCCCAATCTGACGAAAATAATGTAGTTTAAAAAAAAAAACAAAAAACTAATCTAATAATGTCTCTCTATAAAAAATTTACAAACTAATAAATTTTAGGATAAATTATAAATAAATTTTTTAAAATTTATTTAAAATATAAATTGTCTCACATAATTTTAGAAATTATAAATATTTTTTATCAGAATTTTTTATTTAATAAAATTAATAAAAAATAAAATTTATAATTACTCTCTTATACAATAATAAAATTACATAAATTATAAATTAAAATATATTTATGACATCATTAAAAATTGTTAATTGACTTCATAAATTTTATGTAAATTACAAATATATCTCCTTGAGATTTACTTAAAATATAAATTACTTTTTTTGGTTCTAGAAATTACATCCCGTACTTTTAGGTTTCTAATCGCATAACAAATGATTATTTTTAATAAAAATTATCAAGTTAATTAACAGTTTTTAATTATATCATAAATATATTTCAATTAATGATTCATATAATTGTATTGTTGTATAAGATACTAGTTAGGAATTTTATTTTTTATGTTAATTCTGTTAAATAAAAATTATAATAATGGAGTATTTGTTATTTTCAGGAATTACAGAGAGCAATTTGTATTTTAAGCAAATCTCAGGCATATATTTGAAATTTACCCTTTTTAGTAAAAGGCATCATTTGTTATGTGCGTGACTTACGTAGAGGTCTTAATAGATGAACTTACTGTTAAATAGGTCTTGTAAAAATTAATGGCGTTTTTATTAAACACTATTAAAAAAAGTCACTAATTGTTAATTTTCAGCAACAGTTTAAAAATTTTGTCACAAAAAATGTCACTAATTATAAGTTTTAGCGACAATTTTAAAAAATCATTGTAAAAAAATGTTACTAATTTTCAATTTTTAACGACAGTTTGAAAATTTTACCACAAAAAAAGTCATTAATTGTAAATTTTAGTGACAATTTATAAAAATCGTGATAAAAAAAGTCACTAATTGTCAATTTTTAGTGCCCTGCAAAAAATCATCACAAAAAATTATTTTTAACAACAATTTTATTAAGATAGATTTTTAATAAGACTTGATGAGAATTAAGTCCAACTATTAGGACATGTTGGTAGTTTACCCTTGTAATATGTGATTAGAAGTTTGAAAAGACGATATGTAATTTACAGAACCATAGGGGTAATATATATTTTAAGTAAATTTGAAAGGGTGTATTTGTAATTTATTCTAAATTTTATGGAGAAGTAGAGATAAATGGGTTGGACAAAAATGTATACATAATTTAATGAAAAATCTAAAATAATTGTAGTAGAATAGAAAAAAGAGAAATGTTAGAAACACACATTTTAAGTTTTACAATTGTATCCTCAATAACATGTTAAGGGAATTGAACGTTATATGATTGAGTTTATAATAAATCAAAACTTGACACATATACATAGTTGAGTTTATAACCAATTAGAATTTGACATATAATTTTTCATATTATTGTGGGTATAATTATGAATTTTAATAATTCTTTATAGAAAAATTCAAAGTGATCACAAAATGCGGAGGGAAAATTTCAAGTTGCTAAATTATCCATTCATTCCTTCTACCCTTGAAAACCCTAGCTCGCCTTTATGCTCCTTTGTTGGCCAACACCTCACCTAACCTGCCTAGCTTCGACATCCTTTCCCCTGCCTACTCATGTTGTTGCCAACCTCCTCCTCCTCCAATTTCCCTTACCCCCTACAACCATCATCACATCCTTTCATCACCTCTCTCTGCCTCTAGATCACAATTGTAAAACTCCATCTCTTTTCAAATCGCAATCATGAGAATCTTAAACAACCAAATCAGAAAACCTTTAATAGAAAGTCTCACAAAATGGAGTTACAGGGAGATATGGTTAGGGGGCGAGGAAGAGGGGTATGAATGGGTTGCAAAAGGCAAGGGATGGCGAATGTTGGTAGAAAAGGGTCTAGAAGTGGCTAGCAATAGTAGAGGCAAGGTGGAGTGTGGTTGGAAATAGCAAGGTAGGTAAGGAAAACATTGCACATAGGGTAGGTTGGAAAGGTTTGAGAAGATAAGAGGATAACCATTTTGGTAAGAATAATACTATATGTACTAATTAGTGTATTAATAAATGATGTGATATCATTTTAGAGGTTTTGAGTATTTGTAATGTGTATAATAAATGTGATCAGTAATAATATCATAACACTAATTGGTACACAAGTTAGTACACTAATTTGTGCATGTAACACCATCATTTTCGTAATTACATTATATTTTTATTCCATATTGTAATTGTATTAGATTCCTCACTGATTTGTAATATTTTTTTGTTCACTATACATATTAGAGGTGGGCGCGGGTCGGTTGTAGCCACAGAACCTCCAATCCGCCATCCGTCCGTCAGATTGGCGGATTGGAGAAAATCAATTAGCATCCGTCCGCCAATCCGGCGGATGTGGATTGAGCGGTTTGGCGGTTTAATGCGAATCGGTTTGGCGGTTTAAAATTTTATAAATTTTTAACATAATTCAACTTGTGTATTTCCTCAAAAAAGAAGAAGAAGAAAGTATTATAGTTAATGACTTAAAAAAATATTACAATCACTACATGCCTTATCAACATAAAGTATTACAATTTGTGATTCTTAAAATATAAAAGCAATTCAAACCACCAAAACCATAAACAAAGTAGTAGTAGAGATTGTATATCTCTGTATTGTTACATCTATATTGTTTTTGAAAATAAAAACCAACCAACATATATCATATTTTATTTTTATTATTTTTAGAGATAGATTTAAAAACCAAAAAATATAGATAAAAATACGTTTATTTTTTTCAATTCAAAAAAGATATTCAAGTTTTTTTTTTCAACAGAAAATTTAAACTATTTTTTAATTGAAAACACAAACAGAATATTTAAACAAACTGAAAACACAAAATCTTATAAATTATTAGGGGTATTCGCGGTTTGGCGGTTCGGTTGTGGCCAAAGAAATCTCAAATCCACCATCCGTCCGCCAAATTGGCGGATTGGAAAAAATCAATCCACAACCGTCCACTCGTCATCACACATCCGTCCAAAATGCGGCGGATCGGTTTGGTTCGGTTGGTTTTGACGGATCGATATATCCCCTGCTCACCCCTAATACATATCAGTAATTTTTTCTAAATTATATAATTATTTTATCACCCGTATCATACCGTTGAAGTGAATTTTGTTTTATTTTTAAAATTTATTATTATATTATAAATCAGTTAATAAAGAATTTTAATTTAATTATATAATTGTTTCTCTAATAAAAAAAAGATTAATCTAAATTAATAAAATTTACAATTTTTTTAAGAGTTAATTACCTAAAAGTCTTATTTACAAATGTTATGGTATCTCAGATTCTATCTAAATTTTTTTTGAACCAATAAGTCCTATTTAGTAAAATTGAAAATATTATCAGTTTTTATTAATTTTTAAAACTAAGAACATTATCAATTTTGCATAATAATGTTCCAGATAATTATTTCACTAACTGAGGAAAAAAAAACAGAGCATGAGATTAAACGTTTTTGCCCTTCTACTTATTGGTTTGATTCAACTATCTAATAGAACCGAGAATATTATCAGTTTTTTTTAGTTTTAAAACTGAAAACATTATCAGCTTTTCATTTTTTTTTTCAGTTTTACATATCAATATTCCACCATCATACTCCTTTCATAGACACACATTTTTTAGTTTTGCACCCAAAAAAAAATTCAATTTTTTCACTTTTTTCAAAAATCACTCTGTTTGGTTTCAGTTTTCAAAATTCACTTTTAAGAAAATTTTACTTTTTCATTTTTCATATTTTTTGTTTTCACTGAATTTTTTTAATATTTTAAGCAATTTTTTTTATGTTTAGACACACTTAACATAAATACACTTAAAAGATATAATTTCTGTGAAATTTTTTTTAAAAAATTCATTAAATACAAAAATAAAAAAAAAAAGAGTACATTTTTCTTATTTTTGTGTATTTATTATTTTTTTAAATATTTTACTATTTAGATACATCTAAGTAAGGTGCATCTAAAAATTTTTTAAAAAAAATTTGCATAAAATTAAAAAATATTCATTAAAAACAAAAAAATAAAACATGAAAAATAAAAAACTTAATTTTCAGAAACTGAAACCAAACATACTGAATAATTTTTTTTTTTTGCACATAATTTTTTTTTTTAAGTTTTTCAATTTGAAAGTTAATAAGTTTTAAAAGTCAAAATAAATGTCAAATTATAATGTTCCTTTATTGATAATCATAAATGATAAACAATCATTGTTTAAAGGGTAATTCTGACTATTAAAAATTTAATGGGACTTTAATATCTAAAAAATCTTATTTAGTAGTTAATAAAATATAAATTTATAAATTAAAACTTATGTATAAATATTCTTTTTTTTCACTTATTGTTATAAAATATAATAATAAAAATTCTCATATACAACAATAAAAATTCTCGTATCTGAAATGACACCATTAGATGATAAGCGCCAGATTAGTAACTAAAAAATTAAAAATTGTGAATTGGTTGAGTTGTGAAGGTAAAATCAGAAACATGAGCCTATTATTTTGGATAAGGACTTATTAGGTTCATGCCATAACTAAAATCACATTTCTTACTCACTTTCAAATTTTAGCTTTATAATAAATTTAAATATTTTAATAAAATATCAAAAATAAATTAAAATATAAATTAGGATTGTACAAAAATAAAATCTTAAAAAGGTTTTGTTATTTTTTAATTTATAAATAAATTTTTGACTCTCCCCTTGTACAGGTTTTATGCTAGCTGATCATTGTAAACATATTTTTGTAAAATATAAGTCAATTACTTACCCTTCTTACATCATGTTTTAACATAAATTAAAAACATATTTTTTTAAAATATAAGTCAATTACTTACCTTACATCATGTTTTAACATAAATTAAAAACTCACAAAGAAAGTCAAAATGTCCGAATCATTTATCACTTGATATAATTCTTAGCATTATTGCCAGTACCAAACGATTATTTCATAAACATAAAACACATCTAAAATGTTTTAAAAAAATTATTATCAAAATGAATGACAAATAAGTAAAAAAAAAAATTACTCAGGATTTACGATTAAATAAGTCCAATTAACAGGGTCTGAGGATAATTATCCTAAAAAGAAGATTGAGGTGCAGGTAGGGGTGTAAAACTAGCCCGGCCCAACCATGGTGGGCCTCGCGGGCTCTTGCCCAAATTCGAGCCGGCCCGGGCCGAGCCGGGCCATAGGCCAAAAAATTAGGCCCAAGCCTAGGGATATTCGAGCCTTAGGTGGGCGGGGCCAGTGGGCCAGGGTCTGGCCTCGGATTTGAGCCGGCCTAAGTATTTTTTTTTTGTTTTTTTAAACTTTTTCTACCTAAATTTTATTATTTTTCACTAAAAAAGACACTGGGCCTCGGGTGGGCCGGGGTTTCGGGCCGGCCCTTGAGTAAGTCTTAAGATGACTGATGGGTTGGGCCACGGGCTGGGCCGGACTTCAAAATAATTGTCACGACCCAAACCCGGCCCTATGGGTTTAGCACCGTAACCGGCCAGTAATCCGAGATTACCGAAGGCCTGCTTAACAGTAGTACAGTAAAACAGAGTTCAGGGCCTGGCGGAAGCCAATACAGTAAATAAATAATGTCCATTGAGCTGTGACAGTCTGTATGCCAAAAAGATTTTTCATGCATTCACACGTTCAGAACAGTACAGTCTATACAAAATTTACAGTCACACAGTACAGGGATCTAATCCCTTGATAACAGTACAGTTAGTAGCTGACAGTCTATACAGTAATCCAAAACAGTACGGAGACAGACGGGGGAAAAACAAAACACCCAAAAGCCATATCATGGCAACTCGGAACCTCGCAGTGAGGCACAAAGGCTGGCTTGACAAAACTGGAGTCTAACCCACGCTCCTAGCTCCGATCCGGTGGCTGGGCACCTACATATATATATAAACAGTGAGCTAAAGCCTAGTGAATAACATAATGCGTAAAGAGGTTAAGAATGAAATGTCCTTACAGTAATGAAAACAGTTCATTAAATAGTATTTCAGTCTTTTAGTCAGAACAGTTATTCAGTCATATGTAGTACATCCATTAGCATAGCAGTAAACAGTAGGTCTTAAAGACCGAACAGTAATGATGGCCATCAGTCAGTAAACAGTAGTGGTTCCACGAGGGAACCGACAGAGATCTCTGTAACAGTAGCAATAACAGTATACAATAGTTGCTAAGGATGCCACAATACATTTCAGAATATAGGACATACATTCAATCAATTAACAATAATTACTTCAGAAAACAGTTCCGTTAAACAGTCAGAAAACATTCTCAGTTGAACATATCGTTACACAATTGTTACTCACAGAGTTTGGGCTACAGTATGCTAGAGCGTGTCTCCCCAGTCGCCAACCCTACACAGTTCACAGGTTGAACACACACTAAGCTACACAGTTGGGAAATATCATAACTTAATCCCTAATTTGCCTTGGTGTGTTCTACATCTATATCCTCATTAAGATACCTTAAACTAGGCCTAAGAATGCCTAGAATGGGATGAGGATGCAAAAATACACTTAGAAACATTTTGCAAAGTTTGCTGAAAATAGGAGCCTCGCTCGAGCGAGCCTTCCTTCGCTCGAGTGAGCTTCTAAAATCAAAGGCTTCGCTCGAGCGAGAAATCCTTCGCTCGAGCGGTCTGTCGAAACAGTAAAAGTACTGGATGTTGTGATTTTACGCGCGATGGTCGCTCGATGCTCGCTCGAGCGGAGCCCTGGACAAAGGTGCTCGCTCGAGCGAGAAATCCTTCGCTCGAGCAAGGAAGCCAAATCTGGAATTTCCAGATTTGTCTCCCAAGTTCGAACCAAGCATTCTACCACTCCACACTCGACCTCTTGGGCCCAAATTCTGGAAAACATATCTAAATTCATTGTATAACAAGTTTCAAAGCTCAATTTATGAACTCAAGCCCCAAAGGTGAGTCAATTAAAACCATTTTTCAAACCTATTTTTCATAAACATGGAGAAATGCAAACATGCATGGATTCAAACCAAATTTAAACTTCAAAACTTGTTCAAATGTACTCATTTCTTCAAGAACATGTTGAAATCATGGACTCAAGCCTAATTATGAACATGCATGTGCAATTTGTCATGAACTCAACTCCAAATTCATCAATTCAAACATGCATGCATGATTTCTAGTATAATTCACCATGTATGAGCTACAACATGACTTAATTCTAAAATGAAGCATGAATCATGCAAGAATTAGCCCTATGACAACAACAAGAAGATGAATGTCCTACCTTAGTCTTGTATTCAAGGTTTAAGAGCTCAATTTTGCCAATTTACACTTCAATTCCTCAAGGTTCAAGCTAATTCTCCAAGTTCCAAGCAAATCCACAAAATGAACTCAATTCTCTCCTATTTCCTCTCTTGGTCGGCTAGTATAAGGAAAAGGGCTGAGGAAATGGTTTTTGATCAAGCATATACAAGTCTCTAAGTGTGTGAGGTAGTGGCCCACTTAGTGGCAAGTTTGGTAAATAAGTCCAAGTTAGCGATTTATCACTATTTAATCTAATTTAATCATTCCTAATCACATTTTAGATAAATATACTATTAAATCACATAAATTCCACTGATCATGAAACACTAAACAATTTTCAGTTCGGCCGCCGATAAGGCCTTCAATTCGTAATTTAAACATAAACATACCAACAGAAAATCAAATAATCGAACAGATAAAAATGCAATACAATAGATATGCTTAGTCGATTCAGTTCCAGTTTTCAATCAGTCCGTTCAGTACTTCAGTTAGTTCAATTATCTGTCATAAGCAATCTAGTTTAGCAATAATCAGTAGGTAATTCAGTAATTTATCGGTAAACGGTATGGGGGTTGTTACAATAATGACCCAAGCCCAAGCCTAAGGGCTTGGGCTGGGCTCAGGCCTAGGCCCAAACGGGCCGAGCCCACCCTGGGCCTTTGCCAGGTTTCGGACCGCTCATAGGTCGCAGGCCATTTTTACACTCCTAGGTGCAGGATGGCAATATGTTGGATTTTTTCATGTTTCGCGTACAAATTTTAAATTTCAAATTCAACTATTTTATTGATACATTTGGAAGGGTCTAAATGTACCCAAAAATTAGATTAAGCACCCAATTACTTTGAACACTCGAACAATTTTAAATCTTTTTGTTGAACACCCCAAAACATCACATTAATTCCATTTTTACTCCCAGCCACTTGTTGAAGGGATCATCTCTGTCATCGCAATAGCACACCTTCGCTGCCACCTCCCAAAACCCACATTTCCTTTCTGTCGGAGTTACACCTTCGTCACTGCCTCTCCCAAATCTTTTCTTATCTTCTTCTTCCTCTTCCTCTTCCTCTTCTTTTTCCTCCACCTCATCTTTCTTCGTCATCTTCTTTTTCTTTTTCATCTTTTCTTTCTCCTCATTCTTTTACTCTACCGAAATCCTAGATCTGAAATCTAGGGTTTTAAGGAAGAGAATAAAGAATAAGAGGTCATGACAAGAACGGATTAGCGATGGAAAGAGGCTTACAGCGGATGGGGTGGTCGGGGGATTTTTAGGTCTGAAATCTATGGTTTTAGAGTGTAAGAGTAAGAAAAAAATCAGCGACGACAAGAAGGGATGTTGTGGTAACGGATGAAGGTTTGGGTTATGCGAGTAGAGGGTGGTTGGGGAGGTATTTTGCAAGTTGCAGAAGTAGGGGTTATCGGTAGGCTATGGTGAACGGCGGGAAGGGGCTAGTGAGTGGTGTAAAAGGGTAGGAAAGGGCTGGGGATGGCATAGGAGGGCGATGGAAGGGCTAGGGTGTGGCAGGAGGGGTTTAGAATGAGTAGTTGGAGCTACGAAGAGGTGGTCAGAGTTGGAACCTCTCCAAAGTTTAGTGGTTGGTCGAAGTTGGGTTTTGGGGCATTTTAGTCATTTAGCTAATGGGTAAAATGGTATTGAAAAAATTGGGGTGCCCAACTAAACAATTGTGGTGCATTTAGAGACGAGTAATGCTAGGAATGATGAAAAAAATGCTATACAGTGTTTCGTGCTCCCTAACATTACTCTTTAAAGGCACTCAATATACTTTCATGCCTTACTCTAATTTTGACAACTTTGACCTCTATATATCTATAATTTATCATATCCTATGAATGATATCCCAAATATTTTTTTAATTAAAATTAGATGGGACAAATATAATGGAGTCAGATAATTTTGTCAGGCTAATGAATTGTCCAACCCAATCTGGTACCATTTGGCAAGTGGGTTTTTAGTTTTTTTTGGGGCTAAAATATACAAAGAGACAAAATATGTTAAAATAGTCAATAAAATAAAATGTCATATCAAATTTATAATCATTTCAGTTTTTCTCTCACAAATATCATATCAAATTATAAAAAAAATTTAATCATCTTCTTAAATACAAAAATTTTAACTTATTAAAATAACTAAGAATTAAAATGGTCCACTGAAATAGCCAATTTCTCAAACGAAACAAAAACCACCATCATCGACAGTGTTATCATCATCTATCCGTTTGTTTTGAGAGATAAAGGGAGAATTGGGATTGAGATGGAGTTGAGACTTACTAATGTTGCGTTTGTTTTAGGAGATAGAGAGGGAATTCATATTCCCCTCCGGATTAAGATGAGCCTTGGGGAGGGAATTAAGATGGAAGCTTGGGATTTAGTATTAGAAAATAATCCACCGGACTATTTTTATTTTTGTTTTTTACATGTTGGGTATTTTTTTTGAACATTAATATTTAATTTTTTATAGTTTTTATTAAGTAAAAATCATAATTTTATTTGTTTTAGTTTATTTTATTTTATGTTTTTTACATATTGGGCATTTGTTTGAGTTTATTTTTATATGTTTTTATATTTTTAGCTTTTCGTAGGTTGTGGAAGCAGCCAGAGAGGATTCAATTAGGGTTTGATTTAAGAATTTCCAGGGGACAGGGACAAGAACTTTCAGGTTCCATTGAAGCTTTCATATTGCTATTGTTGCAAATCAAAAGACCAATAAAACAAAAAAACACAAATGATCTACGACGTTAACTCACCGCTTTTCAGGTCCTTCCTTAGCCAGAAGGGAGGTTCCTCTGACAAGAGGTATTCTTTTTTCCCCTCTATCTATGCATTTTTGATTTTGTGTCGTTGGGTTTCAGTTTTTTTTAATGTTTTTTGTTGTGGGTTTGTTTAAATCTTGCAATCTCCAATCAAGGGTTTTATGTAATGCTAGATAATCTAAGCCTCGCAATCTAAATTGATTAAGTTTGATTCAACTAGGCTTGGTTACATTTGGAAAAGTTTAAATCTTGCAATTTCCAATCATGGGATTGTATGTAATGCTTGATCATCTAAGCCTCGCAATATTGAATGATCAAGTTTGATTCAACTGGCCTTGTTAAAACTTTAATTTAGATCTGGTGCCGGTTAAAACTTTCATCAGCTGATTTTTTAGTCAATTTATGTAATTGTATTCAATCAATGCAGTAGAAAGATGATTAAAAATATTAAAACCCCTGGGCGGTAGCGTGAGTTTGTGTTGAGAGGTTGGTGCAAGCTCTCAGGTTATAGTCTCTTATCTGGAACGGCCAACAGGACACTTTGGGGATCTTGACACGGTTGCTACCTTGGACCTGCGGGAGGATGTGAGGATTTCCTTGTAACAAAAAAAATGAAAAAAAAAGAAAGAACTATTAACAACAATGTTGTTTTTAATAACATGCAGTCTCTACATTTTATTTTTTTGGCTAAAGTTGGGTTCGGGGAGGACAAGATGTGCACAATTACCTCCATTTATGGATAGGCTATTTTTGTGACTCAAACCTGCTTTATCGGGATGCAAACAATTAGATGAAATAAAATTCACCTGTAAAATTAGCGCCATTGTATTCGTTTATGATACTTCCTTCAAATTTGTAGCAAAATATAATGCTTTGGGGTTTTCTTGTCCTGCTTGGAAACTTAAAAAGGAAAGTTTGTGTTTGACTGGCTAGCAGGGAACTCCTACTTGGATGACGTTTTCCAATGTAGAAACTTGATTCAAACTTGCTCTCGTTGAGGAGGAAAGTCGCTACCAACTGAAATAGAACCTTTCAAACAAACAAATCTAAAATGAACAAAAGAAAAATAATTCAAACTTATTCTACTACTTTCTATTTACATTATATTTATTTATATTGACATCAATCTCTAATATTTATTCATAATTTGACACATATATTACAATTAAGTTGAAAAACATAATTATTAGAATTTATTAACATATATAATAGATAAAATAAAACTAAGAAGCACAAATATGGATATGGATACGGATACGGATATAAACACGACATGGACATGGATGCAGACACCGGACACGGCAATTTCAAAAAAATGGAGACACGGACACAACAACAAAATATGTTTTCATATATTTTTATTTGCTATCTAGATTAAGATTACATCCACAAACAATCAATATTAACAAAAAAAACTAACTCTAACTTTATATTTTATTTTATTTATTTATTTATTTTTTAAATTAAATAAATTAGCACTTACCGTTTATATCTTTTTTATAGATGATCTATTAAATATTAAATCTAAGAAAAAAATAATAAGTATTCAACATTCATCAAAAGTACTAAAGAAAATGGGGGAAGAGAAAAGTTAGCATGTACCTAGTGTGTCCCCGAAGTGTCCCTGGTGTGTCCCCTGAAAATAAATTAATTAAATAAGGGGTGTGTCCCTGAAGTGTCCGCATGTCCCCGAAATGTCTATGTGTCCGACACGGATACAACACTTGTTTTGAAGTGTTGGTGCTTCATAGAAATAAAAACATGCTCCTAAAGACGTTCCCAAACTTAGATACTTTTATATCCCTCCTCCGCCCCTACTTCATGCAACGAAGGACCTGCTAGGCATTCCCAAAAAAATTAACTCTTTTCCACCTCATAAAAAAGCCAAAAAGTTAAAAAAACCACTAAAAAAATCAATTCCCAAACAAGGCCGTAGTATGGACTAAGAAGCACAAATACTTGTGTCGAGGAGGAGTGTTGTGTTGGACACCGACACATTGTTTGGACAATCCTAAAAGCGTATCCGACACTTCTTCAATGTGTTTTAATAAAAAATTTAAATTCATTACGCTTTATCAACACTTCGGCAACATTTCTTGACCCCTCCGAACACATTCATCCCTTCATAATAACAATATTTTACATTCTTCATAACACAAACACAACTTTTGCACTCTAAACATGATTTGAAACATTTATAAGATAAATATGTTTAGGTTATGAAATTTATAAAATTTTAATATAATTAGTGTTATGTTACATATTTTTCATTATCTTTGAATAAATTATTCACATATATATAATAAACTTTTAAAAATGCAAAATTTTAAAGTGTCCCAAATGTGTTGTGTCCATCATTTTTTTGAAAGTCCATGTATTGGCATGCCCGCGTCGTGTTGCGTGTCCGTATATGTGCTACTTAGAGTATGAATAAGTAATATAAAACCAAACCAAACCAAAAGTGTGAGAGGCTTAAAGTTAGTGTTAGCCTTTTGAGATACTTTTGAGCTGAAAAAACAAATAAGCTAAAAATCTTAAACCTTTTATCGAACACCCTACCTTTTCAAAGTACAATTACTTTAGCATGTGATTTTAAATTTTAAACTAATCAAGCCGCAAATAAGTTTTTCTAAACGAGGCCTATGATTTCCCTTGTATGAATAAGTACTTTGTTGCGTATGATTACTTGTGTTAATAACATATTTATTCCATGTCATAGATAGATGTGGGTCATTAGCAACTTGTGATGCTCTTGTGACGAAGATATTTTAATACTCATTGTCCCACAGTCAAATTGCTATGTTTATTTCTATAATGCTTTATTAACTTGTATGGCTCTGGAATTTTCCATGTTAAGATCTTGAACTATCTTCCAACTCAATTATTTGGCTTCTGTAGCTAACTAACAATCAAATGAATGGCGTTTTACTTGCATTTCATGGGTATTTGCTCATTGTGCTTGCATTATTGTTTGGTGTTATAACATTCAAAACCTTTCTTACATGGAAATAAGTTTTTTTTCCTGATATCTTGGCTTTAGAGGGACGTTATATTTAGTATTGTGTTCCTTTTTTCCAAATTATCTTTTCTTTTGTAAATTGTAACGTGATTCTAGTATAATATTAGACAAATCAGTTGATTTCATAAAATAATCATTATTTAGAATGGAGGGAGGAGTGAGCTAGGATTTAAATGTCCTCATATTAGAATGACTGATGGGAATTTATTTTGGTTTTGTAGCGTTTTTCCTCCGCTTTCCTTATGACCTGCTGCTGGCTAGGGCCTTGTTTTATGAACATTCCCCAAATTCTTGTATCCCTGTCGGGTTTAGCATTGCAATGCAAATAATGTCAGCAGTTAGACAGTAAAAAGCTGTCTAGATGGAGAACTCCACATATACGTTGCCTAAACATGTAAACATCATATTTAGGCTCTGTTTTTCGGACTAAAAAGCCACTTTTTGGCTATTTAAGCCAAAAAGAAAGTTTGTTTTTCGGCTTAAAAGGCTAACAATTGAAAAGAAAGAAGCAACTACGAGACTTTTTAGCTCTTACCGGACACATCAGCTTTTTTAGCAGCAACTTTATCCTAAAGAAGTAAAAAAGCAATTGCCAAACCAGCCTTTTTTTTATGAACAGAAAGGACATCTGATGAAGCCTGTTAGAGCAATATAGAATCGATGAATCCGACATTGGATGACTGAAGTAGAGTTGATCATACCTACTTTCAGACCCATTTTAAACATTGCAGCTAGCTTTCCATTTTTGTTTTTGAATTTTTGGTTGGTGCATGCTCCGCCGCTATCATCTTTTAGCCCATTGCTGGAGGTTAGGGTTTGGATCATCACATCCAAATTCGTGCATTGATCTCTCTTACAGTTTCAATTGAATTCTCTGCAGGTGCTGACCGCAGCTGGATAACCAAAACTTTTGACTGACTGCTTTGTATATTTGTTCATATTGTTGGTATTGTTTTTTTATTTTTTATTTTTGATGTGCTTCTAACATTTGGATTTAACTTGTTGGAAAATCTAGGAAAACTGAGGAGCAGAAACCCAAGGAACAGAGGCCAAAGGCTAATGAAAATAAGCCTGTTATGACAGAGTGATAGCCACCAGATCAAGCTTTGGCGCAGGGTAGGATTTTTAAAATGCTATAATGAACTATTTGATGGACCCATTTGGAAGTGAGTTTGGTTACTGATGAGACTTACTGTGATTATTGTTATTATTATTTTATTTTTTTGATAAATAACTTACTGTGTGATTATTATTATTTTTTAAAATGCTATGATGAACTATCTATGAGTTTGTGATGGCAAATCTTCTGAATTGAATATGCTTAAAGACTTGATCCTTCTGGTTCGTCTTGCATTCGGTTCATCACCTTATGTCTTAGTGATTGCAAGCCTGTCCTCGTGTTGATGATTGTGGGCTTCAATATGAAAATATAAGACATGTTGTTTTGATTGAAACTGTATGGAAATTTTTCTAATTAAGGCCAAGTTTGGCGAGTTGAAAAAAAGTCAAAAAGTCAAAAAGTTATTCAAAAAGTTAAAAAATTATCATTATTCATCAAAAGTCAAAAAGTACGGCTGCACAACTCCCAATCCTAATTTTCTCCTACACATTAATTTATACATTTTTTAATACATATTTTTCTATAAAAAGTCAAAAAGTTAACTTCAAACAATCATATTTTTTTCATTAACTTTTTAATTTAAAAAGTCAAAAAGTGCACTTATTTATCTTTTTACTATTTCTTTAATTTAGGGGTTGTTTGGGGTATTCTAAATAAATGCACTTTTTGTCTTTTTGAACTAAAAAGTAGAGAAAAAAAATATAGATATTTGAGTTAATTTTTTGATTTTTTACAAAAAAATATGTACTAAAATATTATATAAAATTATAAAATTACGAAATTACCCGTGCTGACCGTTGCTGACACAAGCGGCAGTACTGGCCATGCACCTTCTGTCTCTTTTCAAAATTTTTTTTTTTTTTCCTAATGGCATGTGTGGCTACAAGTTTGCCACGTTTTCCATGGACTTGGATGTGCAGTTTTGTGCAGCACTGTTTTCCCCTTTTTTTTGTTTTTTTTTTTGTTTTTCAATTGACAGATTTCCCGCCAAAAAAGAGGTAAATAGTATGAATTTTTTTATTTTTTTAGTGATTTTTTGACATTTTGATGATGCCAAACCAGCCCTTATTATTTTTGTTGTTGGATTCATTTGCTGGAGTTTATGATGGTTTGTCCTAGGCATGGTTAAGTGATATGGAAGCTAAAACATAAAATCTGATTTAGCTCATCATACTGAATTCACTGGCTTTGCTATATGTTTATTTAAATTGAGATTGTTTAGTCTTTTGAATAAATTTCTGTAATGTCGCATAGGTTGCTAGACGGGAATCCCATGTGCCAAAATCCATGTTTTCTTGCCCCTAATACACTTCTAAATTGCATGATAAGATGGAAATCATGAAACAAGGGAATTTTGAGACATGATCAGCGTGGTTTGGGAACGTGGTGTTGGGAGTTTAGTACAGGGCTTTTGGGATAGAAAAGTCTGTGTTCTACCAAATTTTGACGATGAATATTTTGTGTGGAAGGACTGGGTTGTTTGTTACCTGTTTTTTTCGTAAATGAACACTTCTTCCACATTATGAGAAGGTCAAGTATTTTGTTAAGGAAAATTGCGGGTAAGAGTTGTTTTGGGAATTGACTTTTTGGTTTTTATGTAAGCACATATAAAATAGTAGAGATAACACTCTTGATGATGAGCCCAATCAAGAATGAGAGAATTTAAGGAGAGAATTAAGAGAGAAATATCTTAATCAATGAATGTTCTATATCTAAAAGTTAGTTAGGCTACAATTTTTCATTCACTAAATATCACATGCTGTGCACATGTTATCCTACATTAACTTGACTTTTTGTAGTGTCTTTTTGGTTAAAATTGTGATTTTCCAAAATAGGCAAATTAGAGATATATTGTCAAAAATATTGAATTCTCACTCATATTTTAGAAATTACTAATATTTTCTGATCATTTTTTTTTTTTTTTGGGGGTGCAATAGGCCTAACGGAAAAAAGAAAAAAGAAAAAAGAAAAAAGAAAAAAGAAAAAAATCTAAATATTCTTTAATACCAAAATGAAATTATTATACTACTTTTATTTTCATCCGCACTTTCATTTCTTTACACCATTACAATAATTTTTAACCCTCTTTCGTGACTCACCAAATGTTGTTTATAAACTATAATGATGATAGTGTTAATCGAGATTGAGAGGGTGGTACAATGATTGGGCAAAATTATTTTACTAGTTGAGGGAAAATTAAAAATAAGGAAGGTGAGGTAAGAAAAAGAAAAAAGAAATAGAAGTTTTTGACTTTATAAATGCTAAAGTAAATATTTTAAAAAAAAAATTATTACTCATGTCATACACTTTGTTAAATTAATTTAATATTTAATTAACATGGAGTGATTTATTATGTGATTAGATAGATAATATCTAAAAGTTATGAGAATTTATATTTTAAATAAAATTTAATTAGCGAAAAAGAGGATCGTAGAAGTCAACATGCGGTGGCTGATTTAACAAAAGAGATCGAAAAGATCGAACGGCGAAAAGATCGAAGGTAGATAACTTTAGTCAACAACCTTGGGGGTCCCATCCCAGGGTCCTACATGATTATTTTTATCCAAGCAATGCTAAGCAAGGTTGAGTTTTTTTTTTTTAATATTCCAAAAAAAAATTATTTAGAGAATTGACTTGTTTTTTAAATTATTTGAAAAATTAATCTATTTTTAAAATCGTATTTTGAAAATGTAATTTCAATTGAAATCGTATGTTGAACATGTAATTTCACCATGTCATCATTTTCAATTTACAATTTTAAAGTGAAATTACATGTTCAAAATATAATTTTAATTTTAAAATCTTATTTTGAAAATGTGATTTTAGAAAATAAGTTAATTTTTTAAATAATTTAAAAAGTGGGTTAATTCTTTCAGGAGTACATGGGGCTAGGATCTTTTCTCCCAAATTCCAGTCCCGATTTTTATCCTATCATTTGTAGATTGACAAGTGTCAAAAAAGGCCAAGTTTACCCCATTTATTTATTTATTTATTTTTTTAATCGAGATTGAGAGGGTGGTACAATGATTGGGCAAAATTATTTTACTAATTGAAGGAAAATTAAAAATAAGAAAGGTGAGGTAGAAAAAAAAAAAAAAAGAAACAGAAGTTTTTGACTTTATAAATGTTAATGCAAATATTTTTAAAAAAAATTATTACTTATATTATACACTTTATTAAATTAATTTAATATTTAATTAACATAAAATCATTTATTATGTGATTAGATAGATAATATCTTAAAAGTTATGAGAATTTATATTTTAAATAAAATTTAATTAGAGAAAAAGAGAGGATCGTAGAAGTCAAGATGCGGTGGTTGATTTAACAAAAGAGATCCTTTCTCTAGGTGAAAAGATTCGAAGGTAGATAGCTATAGTCAACAACCTTGGGGTCCCGAATTGGGATCCTCCCCTTGCACTCCCTCTTAGCAGGTTTTCAAATTTATTTTTAGGTCTAATTTTAATAATTTAAATCGTTCATATTTTAAGATATATTTAATATATCATACTTGTAAAAAATTAAGTTGATCGGATATCAGAAAGCATGCGTTCGGAAAATTGTTTATTAAATTCTTTAAAAATATAGTTTTTAGTTCGATTTTTCCGAACACATGTTTTCTGATATCCGATCAACTTGATTTTTTGCAAGTATGATATACTGAATAAATCTTAAAATGTTCGAATTATCAAAATTAGGCCTAAAAATGGACCCGAAAACCCTACAAGAAGAGAGTGCAAGAAGGAAGCACAAGGAGAGGATTTTGACTCGGGGGTCCCATCTCAGGGTACTACATGATTATTTTTATCCAAGCAATGCTAAGCAAGGTTAGGAGTAAATGGGGCTAGGATCTTTCGTCCCAAATTCCAGTCCCAATTTTTTATCCTATCATTTCTAGATTGACTCGTGTTAAAAAAAAGTCCAAGTTTACTCTGTTTATTTATTTTATTTATTTATTTATTCTGACTTAAAATTTTCAGGCAGGTCCATTTATGACACGGTCTTACAAGTCAACTCGGAAAGAATATTGAGAAATTCACCCTTCACTTTCCAATTTCAATCAAAGACTATGAGCAGATTGGTATAGATTTTTAACTCAAGACCTTTGATCAAACAAGCTGTTGCCTTACTAACTCATCCAATTCTCGGAGTTGTTTACTCTGTTTGCGAGTTTCATCTTATTGAAAAAATCTAGTTCTCTACTGTACCGATTCTGTTCCTCTTCCCCCCTCCCTTTTTTTTTATTTTTTTTAATTTTTTCTAAGGATGTGCTTTTTCTTTGTCTCTTCTCTTCGATTTAAACACAAATCAAAAAATTTTAGACCAAAGAAACAATTTCAAACCTAAGTCATGACCCAAAACCCAAATTCGAAGTAAAGAAAAGGATCTCAAAATAGATCAATAAGACCCAAGGAAAAAAATTTCATGGAAACCGTCAGAATTATGCCCCATCGAAGTTGGGGTAGAGATCTTAACTCAGAGGAATTTTTGTTTTTGACTAGTAGTCATTAATGAGATGAACATTTCTTTAAATTAATAAATCTAGGAGATGGAGACTCTCCAATACAATATACATAGAGGAGTTGTTTTGATTTCTAACAAATGTTGTATTTGATTTTGTGACAATAAGAAATTGTTCCGAGATGTGGATGTCGGAGTTGCATTTGTAACTGTTAGAAGTAATTAAATTTTGAAAGGAAGTCATCTTCCCTTGGAAGCATTTCGAATTTTGGTGATTGATTTTGTTTTGTTTTATAGTTTTAATTTTTCTAAGGGGGTGTTAGAGCATCTCCAACGCTGTATCTAATTTTTCATCAAATTTGAGTTCAAAATAAGTCATTTCACCAAATCTCAAATCACCCACTCCAACGCTGCATCAAATTTAGTGGGGCGACCGGGTGGTCGACCGGCCGGTTGACCGGTTAGGCAAAAAAAAAAAATTTTTTTTTTTTTTTTTTTTTTTTGAACTTTTTGAACTTTTTCCGGGTCGACCGGTTGGTCAACCGGTTGGTCGACCTGCCGGTCGACCGGTTAGGCAAAATTTTTTTTTTTTTTTTTTTTTTTTTACGATTTGAACTTGAACTGTTTGAACCTTTCACTGGTTGACCGGTTGGTCAACCGGCCGGGCAACCGGTTGGTCAACCGGCTCCTCTTTCCAACGGTCCGTAACAGTGTTTTGATGAATTCATTTCTTCGTCCTCAATCTGATGAAATATTTGATGAATTATCAATCTGATATCAGTTTTGGTGAAGGGTTGGAGGGGTGAACAGTACCATTTTCATCAGAATTTAAATCTGATATCAGTTTTGGTGAAGGATTGGAGATGGTCTTAAAGTGCCTATTGTTGGTGAGTCAAAAATCTTGAAGATGAAAGTTAGTGGCAAGAAGTGAAGAAGGAGAGTAAGGCAGGAAGAAAAAGAAGAAGAAGAAGAGTGGTGGTTGGTCGGCAGTGCTCTGTAGTCTGGGAGGTACAGAGAAAGAAGAGATGGGATTTTGATAGAGGAAAATGTTTGGGACTCAAAAGGAGACTTCCCTCATTTTTACAGTGACGTGAACTAATGATGTGTTTGTATTATTTTTTATTTTTCTTTTTCTTTTTTATTTAAACCAATCACAAGTGAATAGAGGTCGTGAAATGATGTTTTATAGGGATCTAAATCATTATTGTTGGATACATCTTTCCAATAGGGAAGGAGAGTGACTGACGGAGTCTTTTTTTTTTTTTTTTTTTATCATGGACACGTGTCAATCTAAAATTAATGGGACGGGAGATTGGGACAGAAATTTGGGATACAACATCTTCATCCCTGCAGACCAATAGCAAGAGTTCACTTTTGAGCCTGGGAGAAGCTGCTGGTCCTGTGGTCATATCTTAACTATGCTAGGGATGCACTTATCTTTAAATTATACTTTGCACTTTATATTTTATACCAAATTTTACTTTGACCCTTATATATAAAATTATGATAATTAACTTTTATATTTTTGATTAAATTTTATTTTGATTCATACTCATGAAATTATGATAGTTAATCCTCTACATTCTTAGTCAAATTTCACTTGGATCCCTACACAAGTTTTAATATCCCTTTTTTGTTACTCCATTATTTAAATCTTTAATAAAATTCAATTATGTGACAAAAATGTAAGTACAAAATGAGAATAAGAGAAAAATCATCAATATTTCTCACCAATACACACTTTGTTATACATGATAAATATGTGAGAGTTATATAATACATATATATATATATATGTTTGTATACTGAAAATTAAGTTGAAGTGATATGAAAATAGAGTTTTTAAAATAAAAAAAGGCAACAAAGAAATTGAAGATAAATAAAGATAAATAGACCAAAGACTGTGTTACTGTGGAAAACATAGTTTCGTGATTTCAATTTATGCAAAACCGTAATTCATCCTCTTAATCATTCACAATCTGCTTTTTGTTTTAGCCTAATACAAGCATACTTTAATGTAAATTTTGGAACAGACTGTGTATTGATGGAAAATGAAAATGATTTTCATCTCTTACACTCATTTCGTAGTCACATTTTTGTCACATGATTGAATTTTGTTAAAGATTTAAGCAATAGAGTAACAGAAAGAAGACATTGATACTTGTATAAAGACCAAAGTGGAATTTGACCAAAAGTGCAGGGGGTTGATTGTCACAATTTCATATGTATGGACCAAAGTAGGATTTGACCAAAATTGCAGAATGTTGACTGTTATAATTTCATGTATAAAAACCAAAAAGAGATTTAGTGCAAAATGTAAAGATATAAAGTATAATTTACCCTATCTTTAATTTGCCTGAGCATGTTAAAAATGATAGTTATTTAAATTTTGATAGTATTACCGTGTGAAAATGTTAAAATTTAGTAATGATATTTTTTTAAAATTAATTACCAATAAATCTTAATAATTGAAATAATTTTATATTCAAATTTTTTAAACATTAGAAGATAAGTGAACAATATTACACATTTTATAATAAAAGTTAGAGAGGGTGGCAATTTTAGAGCAGTTTCCATCCTTACATTTCATTTATTTTCAATGTAAGATTTTACATCTTTTTATATAAAGTTCTTTAATTTTTTAGGTAATTAATAATGTTCTTTAATCACTTTATATTAAATTGAAAAATTCAAAATTCGATAAAACTAAACTGTAGCATGAGGTCGATTTTGATTACTCAATCAACAAAATTGAAGGGTTCAATTTAGTGTTCAATTTTTCTGATCGTATCAAATCACTAATATCCCCAATAGTAAGATTTTATCTATCTTTTTAAGGAAAATTATGCAAATAGTTCCTGTAGTTTACAAGATGTGTCAATTTGGTCCCTGTAATTTCAATTTGCCCGATTTCGCCCCTTAATTTAACGCATTGTGTCATTTTAGTCCAATAAATAACGGTTGTTAAATTAATTTAACGGAAAGTTAAACAATGTGTCAATTTAGTCCTTGTATTTTTCACAATGTGTCAATTTGATCCCTGTCAAAATTGAGAAAATTGAAACTACAGGGACCAAATTGACATATCGTGTAAAGTACAGGACCAAATTGAAACATTGTTTGACATTCCGTTAAATTAACTTAACAATCGTTATTTATTGGATTAAAATGACACAATCCATTAAATTAAGGGCAAAATCGAGCAAATTGAAACTATAGGGACCAAATTGACACATCGTGTAAACTACAAGGACTATTTGCGTAATTTACCCACCTTTTTATCTTTTTTTTTTTAGTTTAAATGCATTTCAATTGAGTCATTTATGACTTTTAGTTTGAGTAATTTGAACTTTTATATAATTTTAATTAAAAACCATGAGAGTTCTAGCCAATTTTTATTTTTATTTTTTAAAGAAGCATTTTTTCATAAATCTCTGACTTATAATATCATAAATCTTGTTTTAAAATCGTTCAAAAAAAATAAAAATAAAAAAATAAATCAAATCACAATACTCCCAAAAAATATTGCGGGGAATGTTTGCTATATTCTATGAAGGGAATATGCAAAATTCAAAACCAAAAATTCACATAAAAAATGTAATTTTTGTGACTCAACGTATTGTAAATATTCACATAAAAAACGTACACATTCAATAACATTGTAAATATCCACATCAATATTAATATTAAATAAAATATTTAATAATAGTGTGAATATTCATCATAACATAATGCTCACATGATAACAGTGTTTATATTTGTAATAATGTGAATATTTATATCAATATAGAATATCAGATACAATATTCAATAACAACATGATGTTCACATCATAACGACATATATGTTTATAACAATGTGAATATTCATAACATATATATGGTGGCATGTTTAGAGATTGTGAAATTTCAGAATATACAAACGTATATTCATATCAATATCCACATTGTGAAATTAACATCCGATATATATAAAAAAAAAAAAAATGAATGTCTAACTAACATATATGAACAGTTGTTAAGAGACTAACAATTTGAATGTTCAGTCCATATATCAATGGAAATTGTTTCAATAAAGAATCAAACAACCATGGATAGTCTATGCGCATAGACAATATCACATTATTACATACATAACACATGCATATTAGTGGATATATATTCAGGTTCAATATAAATCTCCTTGCTAATAAAGAATCAAACAAACTAACCCTTTCACATAGTGCAATTCTTCAACAATTCAAAACTGAAAAACAACTCTTTCGTTTTGAATCAAGATCGATAGAAATCGTAGAAAAATGTATCGCACAACTTGTTTGAATTGTGATCTCGAACCTATCACGACGGAACATACAAATAGAATAAACTGTTGGGTATAGTTCCTTATTGGAGTATGAAACTCAATTGATTTATTAAAATATTTAATTTAGTTTAGTGTTGATTATAATATATTTTAATATATTATATCTTACTTTTGGAGGCTTAATGGGTATTTAATATTCAGTTTGATAATAACTAGAGTTTGATAAAAAAAAATGCAAAATTCAACAATATATATATATATATATATATATATTGTTTTTGTTCTTTTATATATCCAGTGGCTATAATTGTTGTATCTCCTCGGTGTGGCGGCTGCTATTATCACAAATTGATCAATTCAGTGGGTTTGTTGGGGAAGCATTGTTTTGGAGCTTTGTTGTTGACAACTTCGGCTCAGAAGGTGTTGGTTTGGATTCGTTATTTTGGATCTTCTACAATCTATTTCGAAGACTTTTGGTTATCTATTTGGTGAGGTCTTTCATTTTCTTAATTTGTGATTATTTAGAATTCACCTAAAGGTGATTTGTGAGACCATTCGTGTCTCGTTTGTAATCATTTGGAAATTTTTTGATTGATAGTGAAATTGAATTTCGATCCCGTGGATGTACCTCACATTGAGGGAACCACGTAAAAAATTTTGTGTCGTTATTGATTTAATTTTTCCGCATTAGAAGTTATTCTCATTGATTGATTTATTTGTGGGGAATCATCTATTTCCCTAACAACTAGTATCAGAGTTTACGGTTTATTTGAGTTTACTTATTTGTGTAAATCAATGGAGGGGAATGTGGGTCGTATATCTAACTTCAATAGAAGCAATTGGGTAACTTAGAAAACTAAAATGGAGGACCTATTATTTTATAAAGATTTGTATGGGTCTGTTGAGGGTGATAATGGCAAACCCAATGGTATGAAAGATGATGAATGGAAGAGGCATAATAGAAAAGTCGTTAGTGTTATCTGTCAATGGATTGATGACAGTGTGTTTCATGATGTTGCTACTAAAACTTCAGCATATGATTTATGAAAAAAAATATAAGTCCTTTATGACAGGAAATCAGTCACAAATAAAACTTTTCTGTTTCGAAAGTTGGTTAATATAAAATATAAAGATGGCAGCCCTATTCCGGAATATTTGAATAAAATAAAGAGTATTGTTAACCAACTTGCTTCTATGAAAATTATTTTTGATGATAAGTTGCAGGTTTTGATGCTACTTAGTTCTTTACCCGAAAGTTAGGAGACTTTAGTTGTGACAATTAGTAATTCGACGTTTGATAGAGTTGCCATAATAAGCCAAGTCACTAGTAGCTTGTTGAATGAAGAAACTATAAGAAAATCAGCAGATTCCTCTCATTCAAAAGCATTTGTTGTAAGAAGCCGAAGCAAAACAAGGGGGAGGAGTAAGACTCCTCATGGTCGTAATCAAAACCGTGACAAATCAAGAGATGGTTCTTTTTCAAAGAAAGACATTGAGTGTCATTATTGCTATGAGAAATGGCACATGAAGCAGGAATGTTGAAAGCTCAAGAATAAGGAGAAAATGTGTGACAAAAGTGTGGATAAGAAATAAGAAAACACAATGGCCGTTACTACCAATTATCTCATGGTCATTTGTGAAGATGATTGTATCAATTTTGTGGGTCAAGAGAGCAATTGGGTGATTGATTCCAGTGCTTCTTTTTATGTGACTTTTCGAGTTGATTTCTTCACTACCTACACCAAAGGAGATTATGGTTATGTTCGAATGGATAATGAAGGTTTGTCCAAGATTATTGGCATGGATGATGTTTGCTTAGTAACAAATTTGGGCTGCAAGTTGTTACTTAAAGATGTGAGGCATGTTCCCGACATTCGCCTCAATTTGATCTCTATTGAGAAGCTTGATGATGAAGGCTACAACAACAAATTTGGTGATGGAATATGGAAGCTCACAAAGGGTTCTTTGGTGGTGGCTAAGTGCAAGAAGGCTCGTGCACTTTATTCAATGCAAGGAAAAATTTGTAAAGGTGTTGTCAATGCACTTGAAGATAATACTTTTACCGAATTGTGGCACAAGCGACTTGGGCACATGAGTGAAAAAAAGCTACAAGTTTTGTTCAAGAAAAAGCTTTTACCCAGTTTAAAAGGTACACATCTTAAAACTTGTGTTCATTGTTTGGTAGGATAAACAACATAGAGTTTCTTTTCATAAAAATGTTGCTTCTAGAAAAGAAAATGTATTGGAGTTGATTCATTTGGATGTTTGTGGTCCTATAAAAGTTAGAACACTAATGATGCACTTTATTTTGTTATTTTCATTGATGATTATTCAAGGAAAGTTTGGGCTTTTATACTAAAAACTAAAGATCAAGTTCTAGATGTATTTAAGCATTTTCAGGCCATGGGTGAAAGAGAAACAGGGTAGAAATTGAAGTACATCCGATCAGACAATGATGGTGAATACATTGGGCCATTTGATGAGTATTGTCGCAGCCAAGATATTCGGCACCAAATGAAAATTAAGAAGACTCCTCAACAAAATGGTGTTGCCGAGAGGATGAACCGCACCATTGTGGAAAGAACAAAGTATCTGTTTTTACATGCCAAATTGTCAAGATCCTTTTGGGGTGAGGCAATGAGGACATCGGTTGACATGATTAATTTATCTCCTTCCTATCCTTTGAATGGTGATGTTCCTGAAAGAGTTTGGACTGGCAAAGATGTGTCTTATGAGCACTTGAGAGTGTTTGGTTGTCGAGCCTTTGTTCATATTCCAAAAGATTAAAAGTCCAAGCTTGATAGTAAGTCAAAACAATGTATTTTTTTGGGCTATGGGCGTGATGAATTTGGTTATAGATTATGGGATCCAATCGACAAGAAAGTCATTCGAAGTCGTGATGTTGTGTTTCTTGAAGACCAAACAATTAAAGACTTTGGCAAAAGGTGATCAACTGGAGCCAAAAACTAGTGATCTTATTGACATTGATCCATTTCCTTCATCTTCGGTAGATAATGAAAATTGGGGAGATGTGCGGCTACCTCTTGAAGATGTAGATGATGATGTTATTCCAAATGAAGTTGAGCCTGAAATTGAGGAAGAACATCTAACTTAAGAACCGCCACCACAACTTGAGTTGAGAAAATCTACAAGGGACCAGCAACCTTCAAGAAAGTATCCTCCTAATGAATTTGTGTTGATTTCCCATCAAGGGGAGCCCGAGAGCTACCAAGAAGCAATTGAGCATACAAAGAAAGATGATTGGAAAAAAGTCATGGAAGAGGAAATGAATTTCTTACTTGAAAATCAAACTTATGATTTAGTGAAATTGCCTAAAGGGAGGAAAATTTTGAAAATAAGTGGGTTTTCAAATTGAAGAATGATGACAAGAATCTGAGATACAAAACACGTCTTGTTGTGAAAAGCTTTGGGCAAAAGAAAGGTATTGACTTTGATGAGATTTTCTAACCGGTTATGAAGATGTCTTCTATTCAGGTTATGCTTGGCATGGCCGCAAGTATGAACCTTGAAGTTGAGTAACTTGTTGTGAAGACCGCATTTCTTCATGGTGACCTTAAAGAAGAAATTTACACGGAGCAACTAGAAGGTTTTGTGGATAAAGGGAAAGAGAAATTTGTTTGCAAATTAAAGAAAAGTTTGTAAGTTTGTATGGCCTTAAGCAAGCCTCGTGGCAATGGTACAAAAAAATTGACTCTTTCATGATAAATATTGGTTTTTCTAAAATCACTTCGGACCATTGTGTGTTTGTGAAAAAAATTTCGGATGGTAAATTTATTATTCTTTTACTTTATGTTGATGACATGTTAATTATGGGTCAAGATTATACTATGATTAACAAGTTGAAGTTAGAGTTGAGCAAGTCGTTTGCTATGAAAGATTTGGAGCTGGCAAAGCAAATACTTGGTATGAAAATTGTTCTTGATCGCAAAAAGGGGCTGATTTGGTTGTCTCAAGAAAGCCACATTGAAAAAGTTTTTGATAGGTTCAACATGGATAAAGCAAAGTCGGTTGGTTGTCCACTTGAGGGTCACTTCAAGCTTAGTTCGAATCAATGTCCTATAAGTGAGAAAGATAAGGAAAAGATGCAAACAAATTTGGTTTGTACAAGGCCGGATATTGCTCACTTTGTTGGTGTAATGAGTCGTTTTCTCTCTAATCCAGGTAAAGAACATTGGGCAGCGGTAAATGGATTCTAAGATATCTTTGAGAGACTTCGAAGGTGTGTTTGTGTTTTGGGGATGGTAAGTCGATGCTTGATGGGTTCACGGATTCTATTATGGCCAGTGATGTTGATGCTAGGAAATTTACTTCGGGGTATGTGATGACATTTGCAGGGGGAGATGTGGCATGGCAATCTAAATTACAAAAATGTGCTGCTCTCTCAACTACCGAAGCTGAATTTATTGCCATTACGGAAGCTGGCAAAGAAGAGTTATGGTTGAAGAAATTTTTACAAGAATTGGGTTTGAAGCAAGAAAGGTATGTGCTTTATTATGATAGTTAAAGTGCTATTCGTTTGAGTAAAAATTCTACTTTTCATTTGAGATCGAAATACATTGATGTGAGATACTATTGGATTCGTAATGTGTTAGATTCGAAATTGTTACAACTAGAAAAGGTTTACACGGATGATAATATTTCAGATATGTTGACTAAGACTTTGTCGAGGGGACAAACGTCTGAAGTGTCGAACTTTGGCGGGTATGGTTGATGTTTCCATCTAAGTCGATAGGGGGAGAATTGTTTGGTATACATCCTTATTGGAGTATGGGACCCAATTGGTTTATTAAAATGTTTAATTTAGTTTGGTATTGGTTATAATATATTTTAATATATTATATCTGACGTTTAGAGGCCTAATAGGTATTTAATATTCAGTTTGATAACAACTAGGGTTTTGATAAAAAAAAACCCAAGATTCAACAATATATATATATATTGTTTTTGTTCTTCTATATATCTGGTGGCTATAATTGTTTTATCTCCTCGGTGCGGCGACTACTATTATCACAAGTTGATCAATTCGGTGGGTTTGTTTGGGAAGCATTGTTTTGGAGCTTTGTTGTTGACAACTTCGGCTCAGAAGGTGTTGGTTTGGATTCGTTATTTTAGGTCTTCTACAATCTGTTTCGAAGACTTTTGGTCATCTATTTGGTGAGGTCTTTCCTCTTATTAATTTGTGATTATTTGGAATTCACCTAAAGGTGGTTTGTGAGGCCATTCGTGTCTCGTTTGTAATCATTTGAAAACTCTTTGGTTAATAGTGGAATTGGATTTCAATCCTGTGGATGTACCTCACATTAAGGGAACCACGTAAAAATTGTTGTGTCGTTGTTGACTTAATTTTTTCGCATTAGATTTTATTCTCATTAATTGATTTACTTGTGGGGAATCATCTATTTCTCTAACATAAACGAATTAGTGAATGTATAGTATATATTGTATGTTAGTTAAGGGATGAAAAAATATCTACAACAACAAAAATATCCAAAAAAAATCTCAATGGGAATTGGGATTTAGTAGATTAAATCTATAAATCATAGGATTTATAGGAATATAAAAATATCTTTTGGACTAATTGAGATACAAATATATGATATGAGATTTACCACTAAATTTCCCATAAAAAATTAATGAGTTAAAATTTGTTTAACTTTAATTTATTTACCCGATTTTAAAGAAAAAATAAATATGAGTGAAGTTTGGCTAGGTTAGTTTGTTTTGAAACTCTTAATGTTGGATTAATTGAAATGAGCATTCCACAATCTTATTATCAAATAACTATTCCTTTATAGAGGTAAATATTTCATTTTTAATATATTCTTCATTCATTTTTTAGGAACCAAAAGCAATGATTATTTTATTCTACTAAACAAAACATTATTTAAAAAATAGTCATTCCACAAAAAAAAAATAAAGAATAGCTATTTCATTTAATTTCACTTTTATTTGAATTAACAAACACTACCTAAATCCATTAATTATGAAAGATAGGAAAAAATGGCTTTTAGGAATGAACAAAATCAGAAAAGGGGATTTTGGTCAAATTGACAAGAAAACGAAAATCTTTGTAAATTTATAATAATACCCCTATTAGTATGATTGAAAGAGGCAAGGGCAAGAAACAAACATATGGGTCCCTTTGTGATAAAAAGTTGAGTGGCCAAGGGGTGTAAGCATGGATTCTCTAGAGTAACTTTTTAAAAAATGATTTTAGAGTGAACATTTCATATAACATATTACTCTAAGGTCATGTTTGATTCACAAGATTAATAGTGAAGTATTAATAATCCTATTAAATTAGTGTGATATTCATTATCCAATTGGATTAATATTCATTGGATTAATAATCCCACCCCTACCCCATTACTAATAATCCTACAAATTTGTTGGATTAATTATCCAATGGATTAATAATCCTAAACCAAAATGTTAAAACAAACATAGGATAATTGGGCCCACGGATTACTAATCCCAATCCCATGCTCTAATCCACCCAATTTTAAAATTACTTTAAAAAAATCACTCTAGAAAATTCAACCTCGAGAGTGCATGCATAGCATGTACTTGAGTGCCTCCCCCGTGTGAATATGAAACCCATCTAACCTCCAAAGTCCAAGCCTTATACCAATCACCTCCGATCTCTTACCTATCTTTTATTGGAATACCCGAACTACCCTCAATACTTTTGTTCCAACTACGAATAATCCTCAGTATGCAGCACAACATAAATTAGCCCAATCCACAAAGCATAGAAGTAAAGTTATACAAAATCAAAATATTTCTATAATGATGTATTAATAATAATTTTAAAATTTTGAACAATCTGAATGAATAATTTGTTTTGAAATGAATGATTCCATACCTTGTTAAATCATGTAATTCTATATAGCTATTTTGATAACTTTTCAAAGCAAGTAAAACATTTCATCTTGTAGGGTGGATAAATACATGATTTTATTGTGGTTTAAAAAGAAAAAAAAAAATGTTAACAAGTTAGACGTGTGTCAATTTGAACTTAGTGTAAAATTGGATTGAAGGCACCCATCCTCCAGTTTATCCCCTACTCCAGCCATATTTGGTGCTCCTTTCTGCCACTTGTCGCTGCAAGCCCCTTCCCCATCCCCTACAACTACCAACGCCTCTATCTCTTCCATTCACCCCCAAACTTTACAAACCATCATTGCCCTTTCAGTTTCCTTCTCCCTCTACTTCGATGCCTCATTTTCTTTTCATAGGCAGCCAAATTGCTATAAGCATAATAAAAAGAGAGAATGAACCAAATCACGAATCAAGAAGCCGAGATCACCGCCACTAACCCTAACAATCGCCTCCCTCTCCTTTCTCTTCCCTTCCTTTTTATTCTCATCCTCTACAAAACCATCTGCAACCATAAAGCCCAGATCTCATCAAGCGATCATGAATCCCAAATCACGATGGAACATAGTAGTTGGGCCAGATTGTGAAGCTCATATCTCATTATGTGATCACGACATGACCTCTCTCTCTCTCTCTCTCTCTCTCTCTTACGATCTTGTTGTGGTAGTGATGAGGAATTGGAAGAGGGTTGGGAATAGGGGGCAGAGGGAAAAGGGGTTGCGGGACAATCGAAAGGGATTGTAGTAAGGGTTAGACTATAATAAAAATGGCCAATGGTAACTAGGAGAAGTGGGAGAGAGGTGGGCTAGTGACTAGAAATGGTGGAGGAAGGGTGGTTGTAGGTTGAAGAGTGTGTCATCTAGAATAAGATTGGGGGATTAGAGTAAACTATCAACAGGTCCTAAAAGTTGGATTTAATTCCTATCAAGTTCTATTGAAAATAAGTTTTAGTAAAATCGTCGCTAAAAATAATTTTTTGTGACAATTTTTTACATATGTCGCTAAAAATTAACAATCAGTGATTTTTATTTTTTGTTATGGTTTTATAAATTGTCACTAAAACTTACAATTAGTGACGTTTTTCTATGACTAATTTTTCAAACTGTCGTTGAAAATTGAAAATTGAAAATTTAGTGACATTTTTTGTGACTTTTTTTTAAACTGTTGCTAAAATTTATAATTAATAACATTTTTGGTTACAAAATTTTCAAACTGTCGTTAAAAATTAACAATTAGTGACGATTTTAATAGTGTCTGATGAAAAATACCATTAATTATCATAGGACCTATTAGATAATAAGTCTACCTGTTACGACCTACACGTAGGGCTGCAAATGAACCGAGCTGTTCATGAACAAGCTCGGTTCGGCTTAGCTCGTTAAAGGCTCGACTCGACTCGGCTCGTTTACTAAACGAGCCGAGCTCAAGTTTGAGTTTGAATTTGAATATTAGACTCGTTTAGTAAATGAGTCGAGTTCGAGCTTGAATAAGCTTGGCTTGTCAAGCTCAACACGTTTATTTTTATTTACATTAATATCATAAATATATTATTTATATATTAAATAATATATAAATATAATAATAAAAATACATTATTATATATTAAATAATATTAATAATATTTTTATTTAATAATATATAAAAAATTTATTAAGCCGAGCCAAACTCGAGTTTCATTAATATTAACGAGTCGAACCGAGTTCGAACCCAATTACTTATCAAGTGGAGCTCAAACTTAATAAACGAGTCGAGTTCGAGCTCAGCAAAACTCAGCTCAGTTCAGCTCGTTTGCAACTCTAGCTACACGTAATTGGATTTGGGGTGAGCACATCAGCCAGTCAAATGGGTCCATTTTGATGATCCAAAAATATTTTAGAGTATATCGAGTAGAACATATCTGCACAAAATCAAATTAATCGGATATAATTAATCCTTTTATCCACTCACATTTGTATCTACAAAAATAAATGAGAATTATGATTTAAAGTATTAAAGTGAAGACAAATTTGATTAACTTGATTTTTTACAAATATATTTTACTCGATGTATTCTAAAATGTAAATAGTTTGAATCATCAAAATTAATCATAAAATAAGCCCGTTTAACCATTGTAACAACCCTGACATATGATTAACGTATAATCCATGATTAAGCATGCCTAGTAAGTAACCAGGATGAAATCCCAAGTTAATTATATGTGCATTGCATTATTTGAGTTTCTATCTGTCCCTCGTAGGAATATCTGTTTGCATTTCTGTTTCGTTTTGTGAATTGAAGGCCTTATCGGCATCCGATCGCGAAATTGATTTGGTATATATGTTATTTGGAATTTTTAGAACTTTCTGATAGGTTTAATTGAAATATGATTTAGAGCAAATTAGATTAAATTAATTAATGCTCATAGCTTAGTTTAATTAATTACCACTCACCAAGCCTATATGAGAAACCGCTAATCTTTTCTCCCCCTTAATCATACGTTTGAGACCACACTTATACAACAAACGTGAGAGAGGTAGAAAAAGGAGAAGATTGAGCTCAACTAAGGGATTTGCTAAGAAGAAGAAGAATTGAACGCAGAGATTCAAGAATTAAGTCTCTGGCTCTCATCTTAGGAAGTCTAGGTAAGAATTCAACCCTTAGATTGTATATTATGGCTTCCTAAACCATGAATTCAAGAGAATTAAGAGAATTACATAAAAATTAAGCTAGAATTAAAGAAATGAACTCAAACCATGCATGCATGCATGCATATTTCATAACATTTTAAAGTTATTTCCCCAAGAATTTCCTCATGCATGTTACTAATTCACCTTAGTTTTGGGAATTAATCAAGTTTCATGTCATTTTGTGTCATTAGATCATGTTTTGGAAGTTTTGAAGTCAAGGCAATACATGCATGTTATGTTTTCTAAGAATTGGGTTTTGTTTTGCACAATTGGCAAGTCTTTGGGCTTTGATTTTGCGAAATGATTTAGAATTCCCAATGTTTTCCTAGTTCACATGTGATTCCTCTAATGTTTGGCCCAAAAGGATGAGTTTTAGAGTATTTGATTTGAGTTTGGAAGCTTTGAGGTGAATCTGGAAATCTCAGAATTCGACCTCTTTGCTCGAGCGACAGATCCTGCGCTCGAGCGGCCACCTTTGTTTTTGCATCTCCGCTTGAGCGACGAGAAGTCCGCTTGAGCGTGAAATGCAAGCTCCCAGAAGTTTCATGTTTTTGCAAACCGCTCGAGCGAGGACCTCCGTCTCACGCTCGAGTGACCGTCGAGCGGAGAATTTACACAACCAGTACTTTTACAAACCGCTCGAGCGACCACTCACATTTTGCATGTTCGCTCGAGCGAAGAAAGTTGCGCTTGAGCGGGACCCCTATTTCCATCATTTTTGACCAAGTGTTTTTAAGTACATTTTGGCATCCACATTACATCCTAGGCATTCCTAAGCCAAGATTAAGACATAATATGAAGGATAAGGACTAGAAACACACTAAGAATGACCGAATTAAGTTAAGTATGACCCGAGCGTGTGTTTCAAAATGTGTATCCGTTACGTTGTGTAGGTCAGGCGCCGTGAACTATTGATCCATTGATTGCTATCAAAGTTATTTGTGCAATAATCTGTAAGTAATAACTCTAAAAAAGTTAGGTTTGACCTTAATTATTTTCTGATGATATGAAATAATCAGTTTTCTGAAATGCTATGTTTTATATGAATGAATGATTGTCCAAGTTTCTGAAATGTATTCGTGGCATCCTTAGCATCATATGACATGCGTCCCTTTTATGGGTCATCGGAATACCTTTATGGCCGTCCCTTTTATGGGTCATCGGAATGCCTTTATGGTCATCCCTTAATGGGTCATCGGAAACGTCTTTGTGCACATGAGTCACCAAAATGCCTTATGGATGTCCCTTTATGGGTCATCGGAATGTATTCACAGCCGTCCCCTCATGGGTCATCGGATTTCTTAATGCTAATGGATGTGCCGCGTACTATAATGTGAAATGTATGAACTTTGAATACGAATATGACTACGTATATGAATCTGCTTCTGCTTTGTCATCTAATTATGTACAAGACTCTACTTCTGTATGGACGTCATTCATTAAAATCTTTACTCTGTTATTATTCACTGGGTCTCCGCTCACTATTTATATTATGTATATAGGTGAGCAGACGCGTGACAAGGCCTAAGCTATTGCCTAGAGAGTTTAGGTCAACTAGCTACTTTGCCTTCTGTGGAGGTTCCCTTTTGAGATTCGATCAAGTTTTTGAGAGACAAGTCTTTGAGGTTTTTGTATTTTCTGATGTTTATGTTTTATGTGAACATGTTTTGGAAATTCTATATATGTGGTTTTGGTGACATATGACTACTGCATTTATATAACGTCACTTTTATGTATCGAAGTTTTAAGCTTATGTTCCATGTTTGTCTGCACAGTTCTATGGACTATGTATATTTCTATTTTTTTGCTTCTGTAACCCCTTATTATATGATATTCAGGTTAGAGGCCTTTGGTAATCCCTGGATTACTGGTTGGTTACAACGCTAAACCTACAGGGGCGGGTCTGGGTCATAACAAAGTGGTATCAGAGCACGAGTTATACCACACGCACAAGTCCATATGAGTTATAGGAGGTCCTAGCAAGGAATTAGGGACATTTCATTTACATGTGTGAGTGTGTTAATTTCTGTGAATGCGAAAACTGAAACTGAACATGAACATATGAAATAGAAAAGCATGAATTGAAACTGGATACTCCAAGCATAGTGAAAGGAATTATTGGCCTGTGTTTATTATTGCTTTGTTTACCTATAGCAACATGGAGAATGCAAGGGGAAATGATACAAGTGAATCTTCTGAGGCTCGAATGAATAGAATGGAACAGATGCTTGCAGCCCTGACCGAGGCAATGACGCAACAACAGAGGCAACAACCTTTACTTCCTTCGCCTCCACCTGTATAAGTTGAATCGGATAACAGTGACATTATCAACTTGACCCAGAAGTTCATGAAAAAGAAACCGCCAGCTTTCTTAGGTGGTATCGAGCCGTTGAAGGAAAAAACATGGCTGCTTGAGATGGAAAAATTATTTGAGGTCTTTCCTTTCTTTAAGACTCAAAAGGTTCTTTTGGCCACCTACACCTTAAAAGATAAAGCCCATAGATGGTGGTTGTTAATCCGAAGTAATAATAGGAATATGACATGGGCTTGTTTCAATGAAATCTTTTATGACAAGTACTTTCCCCAATGCTTCAGGGATCGAAAAGTGTCAGAATTTCAAAAACTCAAGCAAGGCAGGATGTCAGTGGTCGAATATGAGGCCAAGTTTACAGAATTAGCTTGTTTTACCCCACACATGGTGGACACAGATTATAAGAAAGCTCAAAAGTTTGAAGGAGGACTGGATCTAGATGTGTTTGATCGGGTAACTGTTTTAAAGCTACCCACATATGTGGATGTACTTGATAGAGCTCTCTTGGCTGAAGCTAACTTAGCAGCAAAGAAACAGACTAACGCTCCAACAACTGAATTGAGGGGTAAGAGATCAGGATCTAATTTCAAAAGGGGTTGGTCATTCTCAAAGAAGCAAAATGCGGGATCTTACAATTGCTCAAGCCAAAGTAGTGGATCTACATCGACTTGCCCAGAATGTGGTAGGAAACACAAGGAGGTTTGTTATCGAGCATTGGGTGCCTGTTTCAGGTGTGGTAAACCTAGCCATATGATGAGAGATTGTCCTATTAGGCTTGAAAATACCAACTATCCAGCAGTTAGTTCAGCTGGATCCGCTTCTGCGTCAAGAATGAATACAAAAGCTAACACCGGGAAGGAAACCTTAAGGCAGGGTCGAGTATTTGCACTTGTGCCCAGTGATGTACAGAACACCGAATCCGTGGTGTCAGGTATGTTCTTTATCTGTGCTCAGAATGCTTATGTGTTGATCGACTTTGATTCCACACGTTCATTTGTATCACATGTTTTTTCTCGAAAGGTAACTAGACCATTAGAACCTATGAACTATGTATTGTTTGTGTCCACCCCATCTGGAGGTTCCATGATATGTGCTTACGTATATCCAGCATGTGATATTATGATTGGTGATATGGCATTGTACGTTAATTTGTTGTCTTTAAGGATTGATTATTTTGATTGTATTCTGGGTATGGATTGGCTAACGAAATTTTATGCCACCATTGATTGTGTGAGTAAATCTGTCGTGTTTAGACCACCTGGTATGCCTGAGTTCGTTTTCGCTGGAAATGGGGTAGTTCCTCTGCCGTATTTGATTTCATTTATGAAAGCCAAGAAGTTGTTGAGAAAAGGGTGTCGGGGTTACTTATGTTGCATTTTGACTGCGACTTCTAATAACTCTACTGTTGAGAACATCTCTGTAGTAACTGAATTTCTTGATGTATTTCCTAATGATCTACCTGGTAGGGGTGAGCGACGGATATACTGATCCACTAAAACTGACCGAACCAAACCGAACTGAACCGATCCGCCACATTTTGGATGGATTCGTGATGACGAGCAGACGGTTGTGGATTGACTTTTTTCTAATTCGCCAATCTGGCGAACGGATAGCAGATTTGAGATTTCTTTCGCCGCAACCAAACCGCCAAACCGCGAACACCCCTAGTAATTTATAAGACTTTGTGTTTTTAGTTTGTTTAAATATTCTGTTTGTGTTTTCAATTAAAAAAGAATTTAAATATTCTATTGAAAAAAAGTTTTCAACTTGAATATCTTTTTTGAATTGAAAAAAATAAACGTATTATTTATCTATATTTTTTGGTTTTTAAATCTATCTCTAAAAATAATAAATAGAAAATATGATATATGCTAGTTGGTTTTTGTTTTCAAAAACAGATATAGATATAACAATACAGAGACATACAATTTCTACTACTGCTCTGTTCATGGTTTTGGTGGTTTAAATTGTTTTTATATTTTAAGAAGCACTGAGTGTAATACTTTATGTGGATGAGGCATGCTGTGATTGTAGTATGTGGATGAGGCATGCAGTGATTGTGATATTCTAAAGTTTCAAACTTTCTTGCTTTAGATGAGGCATGCAATGATTGTAATATTTTTTTAAGTCATTGACTGTAATACTTTTTTTTTTTTTTTGAGGAAGTGCACAAGTTGAATTATGTTGAAAATTTATAAAATTTTAAACTGCCAAACCGATTTGCATCCATCCGCCAAACCGCCAATCCGCTCAATCCACATCTGCTGGATTGGCAAACGGATGCGGATTGATTTTCTCCAATCCGCCAATCTGGCGGACGGATGGTGGATTGAAGGTTCTGTGGCCGCAACCGACCCGCGCCCACCCCTACTACCTGGGGAGTTAATTGATAAAGAAATTGAATTCACTATTGATGTAGTACCCAAGACACAACCAATTTCTAAGACCCCTTATAAAATGTCAACTTCTGAACTAAAAGAGTTGAAAGTCCAACTCTAGATAAGAAATTCATCCGTCCGAGCACCTCACCTTGGGGAGCTCCAGTGTTGTTTTTCAAGAAGAAAGACGGGTCTTTGAGGCTGTGTATTGACTACCGTAAGTTGAATAAGGTAACTGTCAAGAACAAACATCCATTGCCCCAAATAGACGGTTTGTTTGACCAACTGCAGGGAGCACAAGTGTTCTCTAAGATAGACCTTAGGTCTGGGTATCACCAATTAAAAGTTAAGGTAGAAGATGTAGAGAAGACTACATTCAGAACTAGACATGGGCACTTTGAATTTTTAGTAATGCCGTTTGGGATAACTAATGCACCTGCTGCCTTCATGGACCTTATGAACAGGGTGTTTAAATCATATCTAGATGAATTTGTTGTTGTGTTTATTGATGATATCTTGATTTACTCCAAAAGTAAGGAAAAGCATGACACCCATTTGCGAACTGCTTTATAGATTTTGAGAGAAAAGAAGCTATATGCAAAATTGTCCAAATGTGAATTCTGGCTTAACAGCGTGGCATTTTTGGGACATGTAATCAATAAGGACAGTTGTAGCCTGGCTTTCTGCGCTCCTTTAAAGAAGGCGAATAGCCCTACAGTTCGGACTTCACTTGTGGTTCTGAACCTGATTTCACAAGTGCAACGTGAAACAGTGAAAACTCAAAAAGAGTCCAAATCCGACAATTCTTTTTTGGAAAACTGATGTTTGAATCAAATGCCAAAAATGGACTGTTTTGCCAAATTTCAGAGTCGCCACCTAAATATTTTTGAAAAATTTAGGAAATCTGAGACTCGTGCCAAAGGCCATTAGTCTGTTATCACCAAAGTGTTTAGGCTCGGAAACTTAGGTACGAGAGGGAAAGGTCATGAATTGAGCACCCCACTCGCTCGATCAAAGATCGGCCTCTACTAATCATGATGTGTTTCTTATTTACATTATATGCTCTTGTCCCGATTATTAGACTAGCTATATTACTATGAGACGCGCACACAAGGTATAGACTAGTTTGCAAAAATTGGAACATTTGATCACATGTTTTGTTTTGAAATTATTTTGTGAATTTGCCACTTGAAAAGTGTGCTTAAAATGGACACTTAATCAAATCATCCTAGTTCAAGCATCTAGCCTTCATCCACAGGCATTCAAGCATTTAATCATTTAAGCACTTAGCCTCATGGTGAGCATGTTAGACATGGCAACACTCATACTCATGCGATATACTAAAACGAGTAAAGGCTTACCTAGTACTCTAAGCCAAACAATAACAAGTTTAATTAGAAAACATGCATGTCCCTAATCAATGCACCATGACTAACGCAATACATGCGATATGCAACTAATAGGCTCGGCTACTAATTTATGACATGTGAATAAATTTGCTAATATGCGTTCTAAGCACGTATTCAAAGAATTATTTAAATGACAATGCAAGTTTGAATAATGAACCGAGCCTCGGTGCATGCAATACAAGTGAATGCAAGGCACAAGGCATGTGAACAAAACATGATGCCCTAATTTAACCAACATAAGCAGGTAAATAAAAGGGAGAAAGACGTGGGGTTGAAAGACATATACGTTATTACAACATTTGTTCCCTCATGCAGGAGGGCTGAATCAAAATCCGAAAGTCCAAATTAAACTACTTATTACAAAACCAAATGAATAAAATTAAAGAAGCTAACTATGTTATTACAACAAGGGTAACCAAGATAAGTAAGCTAATTATCTAAGTTAATTAACTACACAATTACAAATGAACAATAATGATAATTACAACAATTAATAATTAACGAGACTAATTACAATAAACAACATTAAATTAAATTAATTACAATGATCATAATGTAAGCAAGGACGCGCAAGGGTTGCATGCATGCACATGCACAATGTTCAAGAACAACCCTGTCTGCCCTAAGCTTGCTCTGTTTCACCTCAGCCACTACCCTCTGTTTTCTGCAAAAATACACTGCTGACCAAACTTGGAGGGTCGGCCGGCCCTCAATGAAGCTCGGCCGGGTATAGAGAAGGCCAGTCGTGCCTCAATTTTGTTCCAAACTCTGTTTTGTGTTCTTAAGTGAAAACAGTGCAGACAGAGTTGTTCAAGCTCTATTTGTCCATTCTTTCCTTCTCTGTCATGGAAAAGCCTCGAGAGAAGGCTAGAATTGTTTCCAAAACCATCAATGGACAAATTAATTACTTGATGATTTCGGATACAACTTTGGACAAAAATCAATGAAATGCAATGGATATGACCACCCCTCCCTCTTATTATGGAATGAACTCAAAGAGGGTAGTAGAGACGCTTTAAAAAGCATCAAAGCGCTATGAACTAGCGCATGATCATTCTTGACTTGATTAACTTGCCATAACGTCCGGCCAAGCCTAAGCAAAATGACTTATTTTCTTTAAGTATGTTGGTTACTTTTAAACCAATTCTTTTAGTCATTGCCATTCTTTAGTCCATTTGTCTGAAATGATGATTTAAGTCCTTTAAAAGGAGAGAAGCATCAAAAGGGAAGTAATTCTCAATATGAAAAAGAGATTACGCTATTGACAATGAATCTCCATAGAGATTAAGCCATTAAGCGTAAGTCTCTAGTTCATATGTTGAATAGCCATCAACCGATTGAAACAACTCTCAAATTAAAGAGATGAATGATAGGTTACTTGTTAAAATGAGGTTCTTAAACATGGAAATGAATTGAAGAAAAGCTTAGAACAATATATTGCAAGCTATATATGCAAACTTATGAGACAATAAACAAACTAATCAAAGCATAAACTAAATAATAAATTAAAACAGTCCTAAAACAGCCCCTAAAGTGTAAAAAAATAGTAGCTAAAACCATGTTAAAAGAGCACAAAAAGATAGGCAAAAACAAAGAAATACAAAGCTACTAAGCAAAGCTAAGGAGAGGTGGCTAACCCCTCCACTTTTGGGACTTCTAAACCATATTTTAGCCTCTGAAAATAGTCCAAAAACAGCCCCAAAATAGTGGCTAGAAGAAGAGAAATAAGTGGGAAACACAAGGATATAAGCTTGGAATAAAGTTCAAGGAAGGGTGGTTAACCCCTCCACCCTTGATAGCTCTTAAATCCCTATTTCAGCCCACAAAGTAGTCCAAGAACAGTCCCAAAACAGCCCAAAAATAGTGGCCAAAAGTGTGTTTAAAGAGCACAAAAAGATAAACAAAAGCAAGAGATATAAAGCTAGTATGCAAAATCAAAGAGAGGTGGCTAACCCCTCAACTTTTGAGACATCTAAACCATGTTTTTCAGCCTTTACAAACTCTGAAAATCAGTATATAAAGACAAGAAAAATAGAGGAAAAGAGTAGAAGAAGATTAAAGAAGAAGGTGCGAAATTATACCTTTTGAAAAGAGAGGTAAACTCTTCGTTAATAAACTTGATTCCAACACCCTCAAGCTTCTGAAATTAGCTTTGAAAGTTCAACAAAAAGCTTCAAGAACAAGCTCCAATGGTGTATGTATTGTGTATGTATAGCTAAAAAGTGATATGAAGTTTGGAAAGGAGATGGATGTTCTTAGCTCAAAAAAAAAAAAAAAACCTTCAAAGCTTTTGGAAATATTTCCTAAACCTTTAGGTTCTGAAAATATGTTATAAATTCTCTACAAGAAAGCTTCAAATCCAAGCTTTAATGGTGTATAGAGGGTGAAAGTTGATTTGGAGAAGAAAAGAGGCATGAAGGTTCAAGCATAGCTCATCAATGTCTATGCATCTTTAAAGGTTTTTCTAACCTTAAAATTTGAAGTGGGAGGTCCTATTTATATAATTTGAGCCAAAATGGCCATAAATATCTTCAAACAAAGATATTTGTTTAATTCTCGCCAACTGTCTGTCTGGCACCATTGAGGCCTGACCGAGCCGCAAAACACATGGTCAAGCCTCAATAATGCACAGCTGGGCCTCAATAAACAAGGCCAGGTAAAAAAAACACTTTGGATAAATTTTCATCGAGGCTTGGCCATGCCTCCCGGGCCTCAATGAGGCACAGCTAATTCTCAATGGACCCGACCGAGTCTCAATGACTACACTTCAGGCTCGACTTCAAACGGGAATATCTCCCTCATCCGGACTCGGTTTTAGGTGATTCTTGAGTCTAAATTGAAGCCTCAGAAGTCTACTTTCCAATGTGGTAGCCTCACATCTAAATTCTAAGTGTGCAAAGAGATATGCCTATTTTAGTAAAGGTTGCTTATTTCTATCTTAATCAGATTGATGCTCAACTTCTCCGAACTAGTTTTCTTCCCTCCCCTCCTATTTTTAAAGATTTTTCAAGGAGTTCACCTGCCTTCCATGTATCTCCAATTTTTCCTCACTCGATTTACCGAAAAATGTAATGTTTTAAACGAAATGCGAGCCTCGAAATATAGTAAAAGCATTTGAAAAAATATTTTGAAAGGAGGGTTTTAAGGTCTAAAATAGTTTGGCCAAAATGGGGCGTAAGGTTAGGATGAGAACTTTAATCCAAATTTCTTTACTGAGAATTCAAAAAATTGCACAGTGCAACTTTCATCATCGGGTGTTTGGAATAAAGCGCCCAAGTCTTAAGGGCGATAAAAAATGAGATGTCTATAGTTGCCCCTCTTTGACAAAGCTCGAATAGTCAAGAAATGACACGAGTGAATGTCAAAGCTCGAAGATGACCCATTTTGACAAGGCCGTAAGACTTGGGCAAACAAACAAAATACAGATTCAGTTAGTTGAACCCGAGGGTTGCCTATCCCTTTGCAAGGAATCAAACCAGCGTAGTTCAAGGATAAGATACAAATGATACACAATGCAATGAAATAATGCAAATGATATACAACGTATGCAATCTAAGCCACGAGCAGTGCTTACCACACAAATATCATAAAGGAATGGGGATACAAATCAAACTACGTTTTATATAGAAAATAAGTGTGGGCACAAGCCAAACGACGCCTAACACAGGCTAAGTGCCTACATCCCCAATACTGGCCTCAGCGCAGCACGGATGCTTATGCATAACAGAACCATGTTTCAACGTGAAAGGGGTGCAAGCACCTGCAAAACTATGTTTTTCGTAGAAAGAGAAAGAGTACCAATAATTAGGCAGTATAATATAAGTGAGGAATGATCTACGGGGGAAAGATAATGATCCTAAATGCTGAATGCAACAAAACAAAGTACGATGCAATGAATGCAATGGATGAAGTGAATAAGGGGCGCAAGCCGAACCATATTTTACCTAGAAAAGGTATGGACACAAAACAAACCACTTCTAACACAAAAAAGGTGCCAACACCCTCAATACTGGCCTCAACGCAGTATGGGTACTTACACATGACAGAACCATGTTTCAACGAGGGAAAGGTATGAGCACATGTCGAACTAAGCTTAACATGGAAAAGATGCAGGCGATAAAATGGTATGATGTAATGGATGCGATGGATAGTGTAGTTGCATGCGATAGATATTACATGCAATGTAATAGATGATATTGTGCAATGTAGTAGAGATAATAGATGCTAATAGATATGATGATGTAGCGAGGAAAGTGAAAGTACTTTACAGGGGTAATTGGCGAGGACTCACCTTACACTGCTAGGGAGTTTCCTTTTCTTGGCTTTAATGCTTCTTTCTTCATCTTGCACTTCCAAACCACGGGTAATGCTTTTCTTCCTAGCTAATGCTTTTCTTCCTAGCTATGTTTGCAACTTTCCCTATTCTTCAACAGGGTGACAGACTAGGTTAGTTCAGTATCTAGAATTGAGGTGCATAGGAGCTACCTCAACCTATGGGGCTGCCATATAGATTCCAAGCCGAGGATACACCCCTGGGTATTTAAACTAGACTTTAGTCTCGAAAATTCCGAACCTTTACACTCTAGGTATCGCTATTTGAACTCTAGTTTCCACCATCTCAGTTAATCTCCCAGGAACTCACTACAAACATAGTCAAGTGGCTATACCAGACCACTTGAAGCCATTCAAGCACGACAAACACCAAAGGAATTGCACCTTTAGAGGATTTAAGGTCTCCTAGACCTAATGAGTGCACAAGACGGTGCGAGTGAGGGTGCACAAGACAGTGTAATGCAAATTGAATGCACAAAACAGTGCTACATAGGTGCACAAGACAGTGCAATGCAAGTTGAATGCACAAAATAGTGCTACATGGGTGCACAAGACAGTGTGATGTAAGTTAAATGCACAAAACAGTGCTATGCAAGGTGCACAAAACAATGCGAGATAGGGTGCACAAAATAATACGAGTAGGGTGCACAAAACAATGCAAACTCAAGGTGAATGCACAAAACAGTGTGATGCAAAGTGCACAAAACAGTGCGATGCAAGGTGAATACACAAAACAGTGTGAACTCAAAGTGCACAAGACAGTGCGAACTAAAGTGAATGCACAAAACAGTGCGAACTAAATGTGCACAAAACAGTGCAGACTAAAGTGAATACACAAAACAGTGCGATACAAGATGCACAGAATAGTGCGAGATAGGGTGCACAAAATAGTGCGCTATAAGATGAATTAATGCACAAAACAGTGCTATATGAGTGCACAAGACAGTGCGATGCAAGGTGCACAAGACAATGCGATACAAGATGCACAAAATAGATGCATGGTATGTAAGGGAAATGAGCGGTACTCAGAGTAGTGCATCATATACCTTATGAAATGTAGGGCAACTTGCCACAATTTATATGAAATCAACTTGCCAAAACTTATTAAATGTAATTGAAAAACACTGCGGAAGGTAACTCGACGAAGCAGGAGCAACCAATCATGCAATTCAAATCACCCAGAATGTATGAGCATGTATACATAATCCAAAGCACATGTATTAATCAGAGGGAAAAATGGCAATCCCAAGAGAGTTTTGAAATGGTTGGAGACAACTTTCGAAAGCTGACTCATATCAGAATCATCATGGGGTTGAGCTCACCCTAACCCAAGGAAAAATGTCCAACGAATGGCTCTGAGCAGATTGAAAGAAAGGTTGGGAAGGTTTGGTTCATGCCCCTTATTCAATTGATGGCCCGATCAGATGCACTGAAAATTCCCCCTAGTGTCCAATCATTGGCCACCGGTTGGGTTCATGCCCCTCATTCAATTGATGGCCCGATCAGATGCACTGAAAATTGTCCCTAGTGTCCAGTCATTGGCCACCGGTTGGGTTCATGCCCTTTGTTCGATGGATGGCCCGATTAGATATATTGAAAATTGCCCCTAGTGTCCAGTCATTGGCTACCTTTTTTAGTATCATGCAGGCACGTGTGATGGGGATCATCAGCTCTTGGAACAGCTGCCAACCAATCAGACCCATGCTTCCTTTCTATCACAACATGTTGAGAATCTACTCCATTTCCCCCCAAAGTAGTGACGGAGTCCTCATATACATTTTGCAATGATCATGAATGCGATGCCCCTTGTATAGGCACTCTCAGTTTGTTTATAAATTCCACACATGGACTTGTTTTTGAGTTTGGAGCGAACGCTAATGTATGAAATTTTGGCGATGCTACTCTGTTGAACTTTGAGCGACAAACATACTATGGTGACTCGATGAAGAACGTTTTTGAGCGACAGACATGCTATGGTGACTTGATGAATAGCGCAGACTGAAACAAACACCAGGCACGACACAACAGAACTCACAACTGACCCAAAAGCAGAAAAAGACTCAAAGTAATAGATCATTCATAGTGCCTCTAGTATTGCTTATGCTCCCTTTAAAAATCAATTTCGCAAAACCTGAGTTTTGATTCATTTTTTTGCTCAAGTTAGAGATTCAACTAATAAGTTCAAGTATTGAAAATTTCTCCACTTGTTGATGCAAGTTAGTTCTTTCTTACTCAATGCAAGTATGATATGTGCAACAGTCTGTGTAGCTCATGGATTAACGCGAAGTTGACAACATGAATTGGGCAAGATGATTGGATCGAGATGAATAAGATAGATATGGTTAAGACCGAACTTCAAGATGAAGTTGCCTACGTATCCTAAGAATGGGAATCAGGTCAACGTAGTTCATGGCTAAGGTTCACTCAGGTTTTGACACTCTCCTTTTACGCTCTAACTTTTGCCAAAGTCGCCCCTTAGAGGTTTTCAACCTTGCAAGCTATATTTGTTTAATTTCTCATTTTTCATGCTCTAACTTTTGCCTAGGTCACCCTTTCGAGTTTTTGGCCTAGCGAGCCTCTCAAGGATAGCGTTACAACATTTGTGGTGAATTTGATCAATAGTCATCCTTGCCCTAACATTGGAATTGACTTCACCTTTATTTGAGCTTGGTTCTCCATTCTTTTATGCACGCCTTCTTCCTTTTCTTTTGCTTCATTTTCAGAGTTGGTTCTTCTCGTAATGTGGTACTTCCTCGTATTAGCTTCCCCGAATTTAGACAAAAGTTCCCTTCACAATTGCTTGGATTTCATTCCAATGAATACCTCTAGCTTGATGGTTGACTTTTTTTTTCCTTTTTCCCTTTTTTTCTTTCCCTTTCTTTTTCTTCTTTATTCTTTTCTCTTTCTTCTTTCTTTCTTTTTCCTTTTCTTTTTCTTCTTTTTTGGCTTCGCTTATCCATTTCTTTCTGAAATAATGAAAACACCAGGGGGATAAATTCTATGATTGTGAGGTCTGAAAGTCGTCTTGTGCTTGCCAAAATGATCACCTAAAGGTGAAGAGCATCCCCAGGACAATGCAGAATACCACGCACAATTCTGAATCTATCTTCACAAGTTTTGTAGAAGAAACTGCTGAAGAAGCAGCACTTTTGAGATCATGAAGGACTTTGCGCCGATAAGTTAGAATTCACTCAAACCATTTAGGGGATCCTTCTCCGCACTTGCGCTTATTAACGGAATCTCCTTCAAAAATAAAAATTCAAAGTTTTTTCTATATTTTTTTTTTAAGGTCATACATGCATTACTGTAGGCACAACAAAATGATCAAAAACTTGACTCCTGCTTTTGTATTATTAAAACAACAAAATAAAGACCCGAGGGTACACAAGAGTGACTCAAAGGAAAAGACTCAACTAACACGACAATGCAAGAAAATACAAAGAAAATAAAACTCTAAACCTAACTATTTATAGGACACAACTCAAAACAACATCAGCATCCTTCAGACAAAAGGGGTTTTCACTCTCCAAGTCCATCTGCAGAATTCAAAAACAACTTCAAGTAGCCCACGAGAGGGTCGAGACCTTCCTGCAATTTAGTGATACAACATCCATACCCAATAGGATTGATTTCAGGCCTCAATACTGAGTCTCATAGATTGAGCCTCACAATTACCCCGGTTGTCCCCACACATCCTTTTAACCATGCTGGTTAGGGTCAGGGTTGGTTGTTGGCAAGCCATGGATGGGATTTATGTTATAGGGTGGCAATCTATTGCAGTTAGGGACAGGTTTATTGACAACTTTGGGATTTTCATGTGGGGTGATGACCTTATTGTCAATCAAGTTTTGAATTTCATGGCGAAGGTGAAAACAATGGTCAGTATGGTAACTGTACTGCTGATGGAATGTGTAATATTGGGTAGGGTCATGCCTAGGTAGGAGAGGGTTAGGGAGAGGTCGAGGATTGAGTGGTTTAAGATGCCCTTTCTCCATCAGTACCTTCAAGGCGAGGGTTACGCTTATATAGAGATGGGTGAAGGTTCTTTTTTTAGAGGAGGAAGCATCAGGTTTAGAGATATTGGCAAAGGGATTGGCAGGTGTTGGCTGGGTATTCATGGGCATGGGACTGGAATCAGGATGAGTGTTTTTGGTGAAGCATCCATTTCCATGGCCTACCCTCTGATTCAAAATGCTCCCAACCTGAATGACAAAAGTGTCATCCATAGTCTTTATAACAACTGCGAGCACTTGCTGTTTGTTCAACCCTTTAACTTTCAAAGTCTCAATAGCCCACTGAAGATGTGCATAGGGATCAATACTTATCCCAGCCTTGTTCTTGCAACTTACTTCTACTTGGCCAAGGGATTTGGTGACTATATCAAAGCGAGGCCCACTTGTTGTTGATATGTCATCACCCGGACTTGAGAGAGCTTCGGGTTGGCCATTTCCAACTGCAGGTCGCCCTAAGATTGGGGAGCTTTTTGACAGGATAGAAACCCCAAATGTTAAATGTGCCACCATTCCTTGAAGGTCTTCAATCATTCTCAACATCTTGGCAATAGTGGTGTAGACGTCCCCCGAACGCCCCGGGAGGGTTGAGGTCCCGTTCCGTTCGTATTGGGGTTCACTACAGTTCGGACTCCCTTTTTGTTGTTGCGGTTCTAAATCTGAACCAAAGAGTCCAACTCTGGCAAATCGTTTTGAAGAAAAACAGATTTTTGAAAAGTAGTGCCAAACATGGACTGCTTTGCCAGATTACAGAGTCGCCACCTAAATATTTTAAAATGGGGAATTTAGGAAACCCTGACTCGGTGCCGAAGGCCACGTGTCCGTCATCACCAAATGTCTCGGCTCGGGAGCTTGGGTACGATCGGGAAGGTCAGCTATGAGCACCCCCTTTCGCCCGGTCCGAAGACCGGCCTCTACTAACCATGATATCCGATTTTGAAAACATTACATGTTCTTATTCCAGTTATTAGCCTAGAATTACTATGTTATGCGCACAGCAAAACAAGTATAGACTAGATTGCCTAATTTGGAAATAATCATTGCATATCCGTTTGTTTTGAAAACAGTTTGAAATTGCTACTCGCAAGTAGGCTAAAATGCGGATTTCAATGAGTTTTCCCAACTCAAGCAATCCAACCTCCACCCACAGGCATTCAAGCAGTAATATCACATAAGCATTTAGCCGCATGGCAGGCATACTGTCATGTTAACATTCACACGCATGCGACATGCTAAAGCATAAAACTTACATCGTACTCCGTGCCAAAACAAGAAACCAGTTAGCAAAACATGTATGACCTAGTTTATGTTAGGTGACTAATGCATCGCATACGGAATGTAATCTAGACAGGCTCGGCTATCCTAAGCATGGCACATGAAATGCAACAACTATCACGTATTCAATTTGGAATTGAAAGTACGATGCAGTTTGTATGATGTACCGAGCCCGATGTATGTAAACAAATGCATGGATGCACACATGCATTGCATAAGGTATGCTAAAATAGACGTGCCCTAATCTACCATCGTAAGCAGGTAAATAAAAGGGATAGAAAGAAATGGGGATTGGAAGACATACACCCACTCACACACACTTATTACAATTTTGCCCTCGCTCGGAGGGACCAAAAGAATATACAAATTAATTAACTACGCAAGCAAATTAATTATTACAAATTAACTAAATTAACAAATTTAATTAAAGCAGAAAATCGCCTCGGGATGAGGGCCGGATGCGACACGCGCTCGGGACTGGCTCGGAATCGCACTGTCATGCATGATTTGCCTCTGTTTCCCCTGCTATCCTCCTAAGAAAATTGCCAAAGTCCCAGGAGTGCCTCTCAGGGCACTAGGGAGTACCACCGGCTGGGGTAGAGCACCACCGGCTGAAGGAGGAGGCCACCGGCACAAAATGAAGTTATCGGCTGGCAATTGACTGCCGGTTGGCACTAAACAGTGCCGGTCGGCACAAAATGTTCTGCAGATCCTGCAACTCACAGCAGCAGAGGACAAACTATGCATGGCAAGGTAATTCAAGGTATGTATGCACAAAACACATCCCACATCATGTTAATGACTCAATGGGGTATGTGCCTCGATTCCCGGACCACCAATCGCGCATTTCCATGCGTGATGGCCCTAAGAGCCAAGGATGCAACTTTGATTTCAAATGCATGTAATGCAAACAAGCAAACAAGGGTGCCAAACCTCTATCAAACTCACTTCAAGAGACCTAGCATGCATGCAAATGTGATGCAATCCTAAGCATGTTATCTAGGCATGCAACATGACCAAAACATGGAGCATTCAAGACATGCTTTCAAAGCGTTAAAGAGGCGACTTAAGTGAGCATACAAGCACACCAAAAGGTCTGAAATAGCATATGAAACGGTTCCAAACCATCAAAAATGAAGCAAGCAAGGCATGCTACACACTCATGCTCTTAAGGCTAACAAGCACAATGCAAAGAGGCTATATTAAGCATGCTAAGATTGACCAAAATGACTATGGACAGACCTCATACATGGCAAAATAAGCATACAAGCTTCATGGATCTAGGCCTAAAACATGCTAGAAACTAAGGCACACAAGCTAGTCATGTTAAGGCAATTTTAAGGCATTACAAAGCAACTATGCAAATCATGCAAAGAGTACTAAAACCAACTTGAAATCATGTTATAACATGGAAATATAAGCATGGAAAACAACCAAGACATGCTCAACACACACTCAAGCATGAAGCTCCATAAGGAAGCAAAGTTTGCCCTTTTCAAGGACATCAAGGAGAGGGGGTGACCCTCCCCTTTCTAGGACTTTAAGGCACCATCTCCACCACTGAAATCCCTCAAGATTTCAGTGGTGGAGAGGCCCAAGCACACAAGTCCCGGATCTCTCCAAAATAGCACAAAAAAGTGCCCTTTTCAAGGCCTAAGGGTGGTCAAACTTGCTCAAACCACAAAACACTCTTAATATACAATGAAGAGGCTTAAAAAACAGAACTTTTATGTATTATATGCTAAGCACAAAAACTGTTTTAAAGTAAGCAAAAAGAGGGTGCAAAAATGGGGTAAAAAGAGGACTAGTGTCTCACCCTTGTTGACCTCTTTAACAAAGTTGTAGTTGATGCTTCCTTAGGCTCAAAATCTGTCAAGAACTTCAAAAACCAGCCCTTAGAACCTTAGTTGCAAGGAGAAGGTGAAACACTAGGTGTTTATGTGCAATAGTAAGGCACAAAACACCTAGACACACAAGAGAAGGATAGAGATAGAATGTGTATGCAACTCAAACCCTAGAAAAACCAGAGCTTCTCTCTCTCTTTTCCTCTCTCACTCTCCAAATTTTCTAACCCTTGAGCCAAGAGAAGAGCCTTCTCTTGTATAGGCATGAAAACTTACAAGTTAAGGCATCAAAAGGGCTCATCCCTCCATACATGTGTATGGAGGGGAAACAAACACCAGAAAGCTGTCTGAAAATATCTCCAAAAACAGCTGTAAAGTGGTCGGCAGGGCAAAATGGTCATTTTGCCAAAAAGAGTGCCGACCGGCACAATATAGTGCCGGTGGCAACACCAAACAGCCGGTGGCCTCTAGCCACTGCCGGTGGTGTGTGGGAATGCCTCACAAAGCATTCCCTGCCTTCCCAAGGCAAAACACAAGTATTTGGTGCAAAACCAAACACCAAACGGTCGAGTTCGGAAGTCCTGAGGCAAGGCGCGCGAGCCGAGAACTCCGGGAACTCCAAACGAACACAAACATGGATAATCACCGAGTGTTCCAACGGTGACGTCCAAGTCTTGAGGACGGTCAAAAATGGGGTGTCTACAGTTGCCCCTCTTTGACAGAACTCGAAAGTCATAACAATGACGGGAGTGAATGTCAAAGCCCAGAGACGACCCATTTTTGACAAGGCCGAAGACTTGGACAAACATACAAAGCGCAAATGGTTGAACTCGCAAGCTGCCTACGTATCCCTTAGGGAATCAAACCAGCGTAGTTCATGCAGGAGGCACACATGCCAAAGATAAGATATGCGCCCGTAGGCGGGGACAAAATGCAACTGAAAATGCAAGAAGCCGAGCATAACTTATGATCATGCAAAGAAAGCTGTAATGAAGCATACATGCGACAGTTATAAGCTAACATGCAACAGTCTACACCACAATGCAGAAAGGATGTAAGAGAATTATGCAATTCTCAAAACGTCTCACTCGGGAGATACAATACCTGTGCGGCTCGCCTGGTTCCACCAGCGGTAAATGAACCGTACATACAATATCGTGCCTGAAAAGAAAGCAAACTTAACAGGCGCAATATTGTTAGCAATATGCATGACATATGCAATGCGAATGCTAAATAATATGCAAAATATACAAAACTATGCATGAATAATGCAACTAATAATGCAATGCAATTGAAACTATATGCAAACTACGTGCAGGGCAATTGAATCATGATTCAATCATGAGCGGTTCGAAACCACACGAATGTCAAATAGATTGATGGAGGTAACCAGTCCGTCTCCCATAGAACGATGTCTGATCTATGAGTACTTCGCACGGACACGAGAACAAGTATTGGGTGGATTGACATAAGTGGGGTAACGACCCGCTGAGGAGGGAATAATGATCTTAATGCTGGATGCAACAATTACACTACAATGTAATATAATGGATAGATGATACAATGGATATGGCACGCGGGCCAAACCAAATCTCGCCTAGGAAGGGCATGTACACGTACAAGCCATGTCTAACATAGAAAAGGTGTCGAAGCCCTCAAGGCGCGAGCGCACACAGAACTATGAGTGTATAGACGTGAAAAGTATGAGCACATACCAGACCAAGCTCAACCTGGAAAGGCGCAAGCCATGGATGGAAGATGATGCAGTGGATGCATGCAACTAAAATGCAATATGCAATGGAATGGATATTTACAGAAAATGCATGACATATGCACTATACTACAATGATGCATGACAAATGCAAAAAAAATTTTTTTTTTTTTTTTTTTTTTTATATGCATGACATATGCGGTATCTACAAATGATGCATGACAAATGCATGTTTTTTTTTGTTTTTTGGTTTTTGAAATGCATGACATATGCAGTATATACGATGATGCATGACATATGCATGTGTGTTTTTGTTTTTGGTTTTCGAAATGCATGACATATGCAGTATATACGATGATGCATGACACATGCAGTATGATGCAATGACTATGATTGCAGCTTTCCCTATCTTACCAACAGGGCGATATACTAGGTTGGTTCAGTATCTAGAATCGAGGCGTAAACACGCCGCCTCAACCTATGGGGCTTCCATACAGATTTCAAGCCGAGGGTACACCCCCTGGGTATTTAAACTAGACTTTAGTCTCGGAAATTCCGAACCTTTGCGTTCTAGGCATAAGCCGTTCGAACTCTAGTTTTCACCGTCCCAGTTGGTCTTCTAGGAACTCACCGCAAACACAGACAGGTGGCTTTACCAGACCACCGAAAGTCGTTCGGGCACGACAAACACCGAAGGAATTGCACCTTCAGAGGATTTAAGGTCTCCTAGACCGGGATACACAGCGTATGCATTTGAAATGCACATGATGCATGATGTTTGAGATGCATAACAATGCAAATGAGCGGGTTTAAGGTCTCGCCAGACCGTGCGTGTTTTCGATCCCGCCGGACCATGCGTGCACAGGATGGTGTGATGCGCAAAATAGCGCGATGCGTTAAACAACGCGAGTGCACAAGACAGTGCGATATGATGCATGCTAAATGCGATGGGGTGCACCTCAATGCACCGAAGGTCTTGCACCTCCCGAGGATTTAAGGTCTCCTAGACCGTCGCGTGTTTTCGGTCCCGCCGGACCAGTGGGCGTGTTTAAGGTCTCGTCAGACCGTGAGTGTTTTCGGTCCCGCCGGACCCTTGGGCGTGTTTAAGGTCTCGTCAGACCGTGCGTGTTTTCGGTCCCACCAGACCCTTGGGCGTGTTTAAGGTCTCGTCAGACCGTGCGTGTTTTCGGTCCCGCCGGACCCTTGGGCGTGTTTAAGGTCTCGTCAGACCGTGCGTGTTTTCGGTCCCGCTGGACCCTGCTAAAAAGATGAAATGCTCATGAGGCACGCATACCTCATTTGATGGAAAATGAAGTGCAAAACGAGGCATACGTGCCTCGAGATGCAATGAAATGCGAAATGAGGCACGCGTACCTCATTTGATGAAAAATGAAGTGCAAAACGAGGCATACGTGCCTCGAGATGCAATGAAATGCGAAATGAGGCACGCGTACCTCCTTTGATGGAAAATGAAGTGCAAAACGAGGCATACGTGCCTCGAGATGCAATGAAATGCGAAATGAGGCACGCGTACCTCATTTGATGGAAAATGAAGTGCAAAACGAGGCATACGTGCCTCGAGATGCAATGAAATGCAAAATGAGGCACGCGTACCTCATTTGATGGAAAATGAAGTGCAAAACGAGGCATACGTGCCTCGAGATGCAATGAAATGCGAAATGAGGCACGCATACCTCATTTGATGGAAAATGAAGTGCAAAACGGGGCATACGTGCCTCGAGATGCAATGAAATGCGAAATGAGGCACGCGTACCTCATTTGATGGAAAATGAAGTGCAAAACGAGGCATACGTGCCTCGAGATGCAATGAAATGCGAAATGAGGCACGCATACCTCATTTGATGGAAAATGAAGCGCAAAACAGCGCAAGCCCCAAGGGATGCTCGAAACGGTGCGATGCGACGCACCGGAGAGTGTGATGAATGCGTGCAACACACACGGGGGAACTTTTAAATCTTATGAAAGACAAAAGGATACAAAAGGATACAGTCATAGCATGAATTTGAGTGCTACACCCAGAAGACACTGTCTGAGGTCAAAACGGAGGCCGGTTGAGCGTCGGAGATGCACTTTCTTGCACTTTCTTGAGCTATGAAGACCCAAAACCCCTCATCTAGCCTAAACAAGGCCTTGGGAACACCACCGGCTGGGTGGGGAGGTCACCGGCTGCCACCGGCTACCTAAACTAATCCATCGGCACAAAAAAGTGCCGACCGGCACAAAAAGGTGCCGACCGGCAGAAAATGCCTGATCGGGGGCAGTTTTGCCAATTTGCCACGGGTGTTATAAAATAGGGCACCTAAACCCTATTTTCTTACTTCCACACCGCCGAAAACTCCTCCTCTCTCTCTCTAGAGTGTTTTCCTTTCGATTTTTCGCCGATTTCTCCGCGTTTCACGCCCATTTTCTCGTCGGATTCGCGATATTCTTCGCGTTTCGGACATTTTCGACCGAACAAAACTTCGTTTCGGTGCACTTTCGCCGTTTCCGCCTTTTCGGGACTTGTTCCCCTCGATATTCTCTACATTTCCGTGCATTTTCCTCTTCCGGCCTTCCCGGCCATTTCCGACCCTCTCGGGGTTGACTTCCCAGTTGACTTTTCGCATTCCGGCCCATTTTTCTTCTTCCGGCTATTTTTCTCATCTCCATTGCTATGGCCGATGATATTCCACACGTCGGGACTCCCCCGGACCACGAGATGGATCCCGGGGTCGAGCTCCTGCCACTGAGCGAGCGCCCTTCGATCCGGCGACCTACCGCCGGCGATCCACGTCTTCCGCCAGATGGACTCCGCCACTTCCGCGGTTTTGACAGGGCTCTGGACCCGGAGCTTCTGCTGCGCGAGCCGACCTCTCACCTTTCGTTCGGCGCTTCCGAGGTAACCCTTCTGCTCTGCTTTACTTTCTGCAATGTAGAACTGTAAACTGTCAACTGACATAGCTGATTACAACCCATTATCTGTTTAGTTCTGATGTACTGTACTGTAGTTGATTGTAGACAAACTCATAACTGACATCTGTTTAGGACCGACGCACATGCACACACACTGCACTAGTCTGAATCACCCAAACACACGGCACACATTGCACTGCCAATTCACCGACACCCGGTACTTGTTTGAATCTGAAAACTCGCACGCATGCTAGATTTGCACTAAACTACACAACACGTGGACGCATCACACGTTGGTAATCCACTGAAAAATACCGGTACCCGGCACTGTTTAAACTTTGAAACTTGCACACATGCTAGATTTATACTGATCCGCACGGGAGTACTGACACGTCACGGGCCGTAGTCTACCTACTGGTGCACTGAAACCTGACTTTTGCTTGCATCTGAAAAACGTGCACACGTGCACCAAATTTACACTGGACCACTCGAGACACACTGACGCATCACGCGCCGTAGTTTACTGTAAGCACATCGGTACCCGGTTTCTGTTTGAATCTGAAAGACTTGCACGCATGCTAGATTTGTACTGACTTTCACATGTTTCCTCAGAACTGCACATTTCACATTGCTTTGCAACTATTTTTTTGAAAACAGGGGGATTCCCATGCCATCCGCGGGTATGGGAATGTTGCGGCTCGAGATTGGTATTTGGAGCTCCCAGAGGCGGTTCGACGCATCGTGGACGATGCGGGTTTCAGTTCCTTTTGCAGGGGACTTTCCAGGCTCTCCGCCTGCAGACCTCTTCTTGCCGCCTTGGCAGAGAGATGGTGGGACACCACCGATTCATTCCACTTGTCAGTGGCGGGAGACATGACGATGACTTCCTACGACTTCTCGGTGCTCACTGGCATTGGGGTAGGGGGTGATCCGATCCCCTTCGACACCGATATGGACGAGTGGGTCGCCGCTCAGATCTACTTGCTTGGCGAGGCGCCACCTCTAGCTCGTCCAGGCTTTGTCCGTTACTCCTGGTTTGAGGTGCAATTCAGAGTGCAGCCTGCGTTGGCGGCGGCGGCTCCGATGACCGAGGCGGCTGTGGAGCAGTACGCGCACGGCTTTCTGATGTTTTTGTTAGGGACGACCCTCTTCGCCGACCGGGCGAACACCGTGCCTCTCTGCCTACTCAGCGCACTGGTGGACGTCAGAGATATCTTGCGCTTTGATTGGAGTGGTGCGGCTCTGGCCACTCTTTATGGGTACATGAGCTCAGTCTCCCGTGGCAGCGGGCAGTTACTCGGGGGCTACTGGCGGGCTTGGGAGGTATGCCTTCTCCTCTGCTTTACATTTCAGTTCTATACTTTCTGTACTCTGTACACTGCACACACTGTAGTCTGCTTTACACTTGCTGTATACTGTACACACGGCACACACATACTCTGCTTTGTACTGACTGTACACTGTTCACACTGTACACTCTGCTCAATACACTGCACAACACACGGCTTTATTATTTCTGCTTCACTCTGTACTCTGCTTTATCTGATAGTCATACTGACATCTGTCTTGCAGCTGTGGGTCTATGCCTACTTTCCAGGCTGGAGCCAGTGCCGGAGACGGAGACTCCTCTGGTGGTCCCTTTCTCCCGCCGCTACGACGGGCGGTGCACCCGGAGGCCCGGGATACACTCAGCTTCTTTCGTCACTATTTCGACACCATTACTCCTGCCGAGGTATGTTATACTTACAGTTCATTTAAGCCTCGCTTCTCCACTGTATATTTGCGACATTGGTAGGTAACAAACTGTATTACAATTTCAGATCACCTGGCGGCCATGGGCTCCTCTGCCAGCGATAGTGCGGGATCGGTTTGCCGGCGCCGTTGAGACCTCGAGTTACCGGATTTTGCTGGAGGGCCCGGTCTGTCGGGCTTGGTACCTAGGCGAGCGCTTCTTGCGTCAGACCCTTAGGGTTACCTAAGCAGATAGTCCCGGTGCATCCTCCTGAGCACATGAGGGACACCGAGCGTTTCACCGCTGAGCAGATGGCGGACTACACCATCGGTTGGGAGGCAGCCGGCTTCAGAGGCGAGGGCGATTACTCAGAGTACGTCCAGACCTTCATCATGCGCCACTGAGTGGTGGTCGCCGAGCTGAGAGAGAGAGACCTGCGGCACCGGCGGCCGGAGCAGGAGTAGGAGGAGGAGCGCCGAGGAGGGCTCGAGTTCGCGGCAGGGCGGGGTTCAGAGGGGACGGGGGGCCGGTTGGCCTGCTCTGCCACTATGCTGACATACAGAGGGCAGGGTGGGGAGACCTTTAAGATCCCCTTCGCTCCTCCCCCGGCTGGTCATGAGTTAGCCGGTATCCCCGACTTGCCTCCGGTATGTACCACTTCATTTCGTAACTTGCATTGTCCTTTCATTTCGGTTTATTTGATATTCCACAGAATACTGATACATCTGATACTTTTGCAGGCGTCCTCCGAGTACACCCGGCAGTCCGTGGAGTTGAATGCCTCCATGATGGGGATGCTGCAGCGGACCTTCGACATCTTGGCTCTCTACAGCATTCCGGTATATTTTCTTGACTGTTTCATACAATCTGATGTACTGCACAAAACTTTATAACTGCTCACAGCACTTTCACACTGTACTCATACACCGCATTCTGCACTGATAAACTGCTCACGGCATTCACATACACTGTACTCATACACTGCATTCTCACGGCATTCATACACTGTACTCATACACTGCATTCTGCACTGATAAACTGCTCACGGCATTCACATACACTGTACTCATACACTGCATTCTCACGGCATTCATACACTGTACTCATACACTGCATTCTGCACTGATAAACTGCTCACGGCATTCACATACACTGTACTCATACACTGCATTCTACACTGATAAACTGCTCACGGCATTGATGCATTTGTCTTTTCATGTTGTTTCAGCCTCCATTCCAGATTCCCCCGGTGGGTGGCGCCCCAGCTGGGCCTCCCATTTCTACTCGGGACGGCAGAGCCTATCCCCGCACCAGAGGAGGACATGCTTACGCCGGGAGCAGCTCGCGGGCTCCGGTTCAGGATGACGAGTCTGAGGCAGAGACAGAGGCAGAGGCGGGGTCGTCGGAGGAGGAGACCGGAGATAGCTCAGGCTCAGGCTCAGACGGCGATGCTCCTGGTGACGCTCCTGGGCTTCTGCCCAGGAAGAGGGCGAGGACGGATCCTTAGGCGCGAGACTATTGACGCCACCTCAGATTTTTGCTGCTTCTTTTATTTTCTTTTCTTTGTACTTTTCTCTTTTTGTAGTTAGGGTGCTTTGTACTGCCGCAGGCAGATTTTTGTTTCCGAAACGATGTACTTGAAAGAGATGATATGAAACAAACTTTTTTGAAAAGAATGTTATATCTGTATATATCTGCGTATTTCATACTTTGCACTGCATCGCATCACGTTACACCTCAAATGTAAGTGAAAATGATTTGTTTGTCTGAAAATTGAGCAATTGTACTAGGATAATCGGATAACCAATCAACCAACAGCAAAACAACTCATACAAACCACTGCTTGAACAAATAACAGCCCATACTCCACTGGGGATTGATCTGCATACAGCCCATAATACAGCTCTCGGCTCATTCTGCACACAGCAAACCCTGAACAAACAGCCCACTTCTGCCAAGACGGATCAGAAAGCTGACACGGTTGGAGTTGAAACACGCTCGGATGTCCCAAATTTCCCTCTTCTTCTCTTGCTTCGTACGAATGTAGAGAATGGCGCAACATCCTGAGCACAAACGATTTTTTTTTTGCAATAAAGAAGGGTTTTCAACCAGGGTATCGAGCCTACAACTGAACACAGTGGAAAGGACTCAAGTGAAGAAAATACAGGGCACACGACTTAAACACAACGAGATACACTCAGAAAAGACTCAAAGCTAAATTGAGACCGACAAATCAAAGGACACGACACACGGACGTGCTTGAAAACAAAAGACCTTGAGGAGCCAATTCCTATGGGCAGGTTTCCCACCCTTTCTGATTTGTGTGATTCTCACGCCACTCGGCCCTCAAGCTCGGTTTTTCTCTCAAAACCTCTTGTTCACTTTTCTCTCGACTTACACCTCTCTATTCTTTATTCTCTCATTTTTCATCCCTCCCCAGGGTGGTTGATGGACGAATAGAAAGTCACAAGTTCACGCCCAATATTGTTAGCTCACGGCTATTTCTTCTGACGAATGGAGCGCCTTACCGGCGAGTATGTTGACGGGGGAAAGACAAAAGACCTGACTCAACTGTGCCCCTAGTTCGTCACTTTGACCATTTTTTTTTATCTTTCTAAAACAGTTCTGATCAAAATGAGAGTCAGATTAACACACTTATTCGATTTTTGATTTGAAAATCATGCGAATCAGGTGGTGAGCACTAAAATTCTCCTTTTTGGGTCCAAACATGGTCCAATTTTGAAAAATGAAATAATTTTCGAGAAAAAAGTCAACCTCAGTAAAAATTTCCAAAAACTATTTTCGCAAACAGTCAACGCTCAACGAGCGCGGAACTTACCCTCGAGATATGCAACCTCGGATCGGAGGCAATGGAAAATTGCCCCTGGCTTAAAGGGGGAGAAGGCAACGGAAAGTTGCCCCTGGTTTGGACGGCAACTCAAGGCAACTTATGGCGATGCACGGCAACGGAAAGTTGCCCCTTGTTTGGGATGATGCCGCGGCACATTGTAAGCCAGTCTTTGTTGATGACGACCGGACCCTCAGACGCGGAGGAGCCGAAGACGGTTTGAATCGATATATGGACACAGTCACCTGGAAGGTGTTGGCGGTTTGGGCTTTAAGAGGAAGTTAACCACGCAGTTCCAGGTTGCTGTAATCGAGACACTGAGTTCGAAGGAGGCAAAAGTAATCAAAACCATGACATGGGCTAAGACGCTATGAAGCGTTGGGGGCTGGACTTCAGGATGAAGTTGCCTACGTATCCCAAACATGGGAATCAAGCCTTACGTAGTTACGGTTAAGGTACACTCGGGTATTTTAACCTTCACTTTTAGGCTCTAATTTTTGCCAAGGCGCCCAATGCGGGTTTTCGACCTTGCGAGCTATGTTTTTCTTCTTTTCATTTCTTTTTGTCTTTTCTTTTCTTTGCTATTTTTTGTTCTTTTTCTTTTCTTTTTTGTTTCTTTTGTATTTTTTTCTTTTGTCTTTTCTTTCTTTGCTCTAACTTTTGCCTGGGCCGCCCTTCCGGGTTTTCGGCCCAGCGAGCCTCTCAAAGGGTAAAAGTGTAGCAAGCCCATGCCCAATGGTTTTTTGAAATGGAAGCCCTCTGTATCCGGGAGAGCGACTGTTGGGTTGATTTGCAGGAAAAGTCCATCACGGTTGCTTCTCGAGCTTTGCCTGGTGGGGATCTGATCTCCCTGAGCTGACTTCAATGCCTCTTGCTCGAGGGCTGCTTCAAAGTGGGCCACACAGGCGTTTCATGGCACTGAATGTTTTGAACAGGTTCCGGTTTGCAACAGATAGATCGAGTCTTGAGGCTGAGAGCGATCCTGGGCTACACAATCTCAAGAGCGATTCCACACAAGTCTTCGCGAGACTGCACAAAATATTTTGTTTTTGAAAGTTTTTAAGAAAGCGACAAATCGCTCGTGCTGAAGATAGTGTGGAACCAGTCTGGGTCAGGCCAGGGTCCTTCTCAGTACTCACGCCGACAAGCATGATTTCATTCATAAAAAGCTTAGCATGCGCTCCTTTTCTCAAAATGATCAAAAATTTTACAAAGCCCGAGGAATTACTTCCTCTTTGTTTTCATCACCGCAGTGTTCGAAAAGGGTTTTTATGAAAAGCTTAGGTCATCACAACGATGTTCAAGGCGCAAGAGAGCAGGCGATATGTACTGTCGTTCCATTCACACCCTTGGCACGGCTAACTCGAATAGCGACAAATACAGCACCTGATAGCCACGGCCGTTTCATGTAGATTTGTGAGCGAAACTGGCTCCCTGACAGAAACAGACTCAAGAAAAAGCAAAAACAACTATTTATAAGACAAAACGGTGTTTGAGGCAACAACCCCGAAATCACCTGGTATTCTATAGAAGAGGGACTGACTCATTACAATTAGACAGACCCTTAAGCAAAAGGAATGTCTCAAAACAATGAGACAGGCTCAAGACAAAACAGAAGACTGACTCGACACCCAAGTCAGAATTTACAAAAATTAATATTTAGCAGGTGCCCAAAGATGCGTGCCAAACGCTATATCCAAAATGCACCAAGCATTGCCCACAGGCGGTTCACCTTCTGATTACATACTCGCAGTATCTGTGTCCTCAAAATCCAAGAACTCTGTAGTGACTGACTTGGCCGAGGTGGGTGGGAGGATAACCTCGTTGTCAATCAGATCCTGCACCTCGTGACGGAGGCGAAAACAATTGTCAGTGGCATGGCCCGTCTGCTGATGGTACGCACAGTACGAGAAGCATCATGTGCGGCGGGGAGATTCTTCGGTAGGGGCCGGGGCTCCAAGGGTTTGAGATGCCCCTTTTTGGCCAAAATCAACAGTGCCCTAGACAGAGGCATGTAAAGAGGGTGGAAGACCCTGTGCCCTCGGGGCAGATACTTCGGGGCCTGAGCACTCTTGCTGGATGCACTAGCGAACGGATCGGCGGGTGCGGCCTTGGATTTTTGATCTTTTCCGGATGCAAGGTTGGGAGCGGGAAGAACTGTTTTGGTAGGACGGGGCCTATCTCGATTCTCTGATCGACTGGAACTGCCCTCAGGCGGAGTGGGGAAAGCACCCTCCACACTTTTGTCATAACTGCAGATACCTGTTGCTTGTTCATCCCCCTGGCTTTCAAAGCCTCTACTGCCCACAGCAGTTGTTCGATAGGGTCGGCATCTGCCTTCATCTTGCCTTTATCTCTGGCCTCGGCCTGATTCAGAACTTGGTTTGATGCGTCGTTACCATAACTGGAGGTCATCTCCGGTTGGTTGAGTTCAATCACAATTCGTCCCAGTAGCGGGGGCTCCTGGGGTACAAAGCCTCCGACGTATGGTGCGGCTGGCGGCGAAACTGTCATTCCATAGGCGAGATCCGTCACGGATCTTTGAAGATCACCTATCATCCCCATTAGTTCAAATGTAGTGGGCTCGCGAGCCTGATATAGCTGGGAAGCCCAAACCGGGTGCGCGGCCGGCGATCTGGGCGGATGCGGCATTTCAACGGTGGTTTCATCATGTAAGGTGATTTCTTGATCCAACGCGGCCGTCATGACCACGATTTCTTCTGAATTCTGCGTCATGCTAAGTCCTGCCGCAGCAAGGAGAAGACACTAACTGTTCTGGATTGACTCTCTGAACCTCTGAACTGAAACGGAAAACAAACAGTATTTCAGCCCCAAACAGATCAAACACGGGTGTAGCCGAACAACTGCACTCTACTACTGATCACTGTTCCCCAGAATCACTGTTCAAAACTGAACTGATACCCGCAGACACAACTGATTCTCAACAACACTGATACTGATGCCCTCGGGCCGGATACCCAAACTTGTAAACTGATATATGCGTTCCCTGCAGAGATACACTCAAAAAGCACATAGCAAGTAAATGAAAGCCAATACACCCCTATGTTGGGGTAGGGTTTCCCTGTCCTATTTTGTCAGGAGCTAGGGTTTCACTACGCACGCAGCGGTTTCAAATAACCTATATCGGGTAAGTAACCTGTCCTAGATTGGAATGGTCACTATGGATCCGAATATGCACTAGGTCGAATAGTCAAAAAGGGTGCCCCGGTAAAACCGGGGTTTGTGTTCCCATACTGGCAGAGCCCGCAACCGGTCAGCCTTATGGACATGCCTTGACAAGACAAGCCTCCGGCAAACCGCTCAGGAATAGCAGATGGCCAACACGGTGTCCTAGGCGCACCAATGCACATGCAATGCAAAGAAACACATAAGTGTAATCAAAACAAGATATCACGAGTTCGAGTCAAGCTCTCTAAATTCCCCAGCAGAGTCGCCAGAAACTGTAGACGTCCCCCGAACGCCTCGGGAGGGTTGAGGTCCCGTTCCGTTTGTATTGGGGTTCACTACAGTTCGGACTCCCTTTTTGTTGTTGCGGTTCTAAATCTGAACCAAAGAGTCCAACTCTGGCAAATCGTTTTGAAGAAAAACAGATTTTTGAAAAGTAGTGCCAAACATGGACTGCTTTGCCAGATTACAGAGTCGCCACCTAAATATTTTAAAATGGGGAATTTAGGAAACCCTGACTCGGTGCCGAAGGCCACGTGTCCGTCATCACCAAATGTCTCGGCTCGGGAGCTTGGGTACGATCGGGGAAGGTCAGCTATGAGCACCCCCTTTCGCCCGGTCCGAAGACCGGCCTCTACTAACCATGATATCCGATTTTGAAAACATTACATGTTCTTATTCCAGTTATTAGCCTAGAATTACTATGTTATGCGCACAGCAAAACAAGTATAGACTAGATTGCCTAATTTGGAAATAATCATTGCATATCCGTTTGTTTTGAAAACAGTTTGAAATTGCTATTCGCAAGTAGGCTAAAATGCGGATTTCAATGAGTTTTCCCAACTCAAGCAATCCAACCTCCACCCACAGGCATTCAAGCAGTAATATCACATAAGCATTTAGCCGCATGGCAGGCATACTGTCATGTTAACATTCACACGCATGCGACATGCTAAAGCATAAAACTTACATCGTACTCCGTGCCAAAACAAGAAACCAGTTAGCAAAACATGCATGACCTAGTTTATGTTAGGTGACTAATGCATCGCATACGGAATGTAATCTAGACAGGCTCGGCTATCCTAAGCATGGCACATGAAATGCAACAACTATCACGTATTCAATTTGGAATTGAAAGTACGATGCAGTTTGTATGATGTACTGAGCCCGATGTATGTAAACAAATGCATGGATGCACACATGCATTGCATAAGGTATGCTAAAATAGACGTGCCCTAATCTACCATCGTAAGCAGGTAAATAAAACGGATAGAAAGAAATGGGGATTGGAAGACATACACCCACTCACACACACTTATTACAATTTTGCCCTCGCTCGGAGGGACCAAAAGAATATACAAATTAATTAACTACGCAAGCAAATTAATTATTACAAATTAACTAAATTAACAAATTTAATTAAAGCAGAAAACCGCCTCGGGATGAGGGCCGGATGCGACACGCGCTCGGGACTGGCTCGGAATCGCACTGTCATGCATGATTTGCCTCTGTTTCCCCTGCTATCCTCCTAAGAAAATTGCCAAAGTCCCAGGAGTGCCTCTCAGGGCACTAGGGAGTACCACCGGCTGGAGTAGAGCACCACCGGCTGAAGGAGGAGGCCACCGGCACAAAATGAAGTTATCGGCTGGCAATTGACTGCCGGTTGGCACTAAACAGTGCCGGTCGGCACAAAATGTTCTGCAGATCCTGCAACTCACAGCAGCAGAGGACAAACTATGCATGGCAAGGTAATTCAAGGTATGTATGCACAAAACACATCCCACATCATGTTAATGACTCAATGGGGTATGTGCCTCGATTCCCGGACCACCAATCGCGCATTTCCATGCGTGATGGCCCTAAGAGCCAAGGATGCAACTTTGATTTCAAATGCATGTAATGCAAACAAGCAAACAAGGGTGCCAAACCTCTATCAAACTCACTTCAAGAGACCTAGCATGCATGCAAATGTGATGCAATCCTAAGCATGTTATCTAGGCATGCAACATGACCAAAACATGGAGCATTCAAGACATGCTTTCAAAGCGTTAAAGAGGCGACTTAAGTGAGCATACAAGCACACCAAAAGGTCTGAAATAGCATATGAAACGGTTCCAAACCATCAAAAATGAAGCAAGCAAGGCATGCTACACACTCATGCTCTTAAGGCTAACAAGCACAATGCAAAGAGGCTATATTAAGCATGCTAAGATTGACCAAAATGACTATGGACAGACCTCATACATGGCAAAATAAGCATACAAGCTTCATGGATCTAGGCCTAAAACATGCTAGAAACTAAGGCACACAAGCTAGTCATGTTAAGGCAATTTTAAGGCATTACAAAGCAACTATGCAAATCATGCAAAGAGTACTAAAACTAACTTGAAATCATGTTATAACATGGAAATATAAGCATGGAAAACAACCAAGACATGCTCAACACACACTCAAGCATGAAGCTCCATAAGGAAGCAAAGTTTGCCCTTTTCAAGGACATCAAGGAGAGGGGGTGACCCTCCCCTTTCTAGGACTTTAAGGCACCATCTCCACCACTGAAATCCCTCAAGATTTCAGTGGTGGAGAGGCCCAAGCACACAAGTCCCGGATCTCTCCAAAATAGCACAAAAAAGTGCCCTTTTCAAGGCCTAAGGGTGGTCAAACTTGCTCAAACCACAAAACACTCTTAATATACAATGAAGAGGCTTAAAAAACAAAACTTTTATGTATTATATGCTAAGCACAAAAACTGTTTTAAAGTAAGCAAAAAGAGGGTGCAAAAATGGGGTAAAAAGAGGACTAGTGTCTCACCCTTGTTGACCTCTTTAACAAAGTTGTAGTTGATGCTTCCTTAGGCTCAAAATCTGTCAAGAACTTCAAAAACCAGCCCTTAGAACCTTAGTTGCAAGGAGAAGGTGAAACACTAGGTGTTTATGTGCAATAGTAAGGCACAAAACACCTAGACACACAAGAAAAGGATAGAGATAGAATGTGTATGCAACTCAAACCCTAGAAAAACCAGAGCTTCTCTCTCTCTTTTCCTCTCTCACTCTCCAAATTTTCTAACCCTTGAGCCAAGAGAAGAGCCTTCTCTTGTATAGGCATGAAAACTTACAAGTTAAGGCATCAAAAGGGCTCATCCCTCCATACACGTGTATGGAGGGGAAACAAACACCAGAAAGTTGTCTGAAAATATCTCCAAAAACAGCTGTAAAGTGGTCGGCAGGGCAAAATGGTCATTTTGCCAAAAAGAGTGCCGACCGGCACAAAATAGTGCCGGTGGCAACACCAAACAGCCGGTGGCCTCTAGCCACTGCCGGTGGTGTGTGGGAATGCCTCACAAAGCATTCCCTGCCTTCCCAAGGCAAAACACAAGTGTTTGGTGCAAAACCAAACACCAAACGGTCGAGTTCGGAAGTCCTGAGGCAAGGCGCGCGAGCCGAGAACTCCGGGAACTCCAAACGAACACAAACATGGATAATCACCGAGTGTTCCAACGGTGACGTCCAAGTCTTGAGGACGGTCAAAAATGGGGTGTCTACAAGTGGGTTCGGCCATTTGGCACTCTTTATGTACTCGAACCGAATTGGGTGCATCCATCATGCACAAATTGGTACTTTTAACAATGAACACCTTTGGCTTGAGCAAATGGGCTGGGGTGATGTATATGCTGGGATTGAAAAAATGAGGTAGTGTATGGATGTGGTTAAGGTGATGATAAGGTACTTGGTCATGGATGGGAGGTGGATTGGTGATAACATTGGGTTTTTGAGGTGGAGCTATTGTCTGGTTGTCGATGAGATTTTGAACCTCATGACGAAGGCAGTAGTAACGATCGGTACCATGACCGCGCTATTGATGGTACAAACAGTATTTAGTGGGGTTATGTCTAGTAGGGAGTAGGTCAAGAAAAGGTTGGGGATCAAGGGGTTTGAGATACCCTTTTTTCATCAGGACTTTTAGTGCACTGGTTAGGCTCATATGGAGGGGGTGAAAGTTCTTCCTTGAGCTTGAGTTGGGCTGGCTGTTTGTGGGTTAATATTGGTGAAGGGGTTCGTAGCCTTGGAATTAGTAGCAACGGTATTGATTTCAGTGGGTTTGGAAATAGTGCTACTGCTAGCATTGGTACTCCCGGAAAACACCCTCCTTGTTGGCTCGTTTGTTCTAGGAATAATGCCTTTGTTAAATGCGCTCTCAATCTGCATCCCCAATTCATGCAAATTTTTAAAAGTGAACAATGGAGCGACTATTAACTTTTGTAACATATCAGGCTCAAGGTTCTGCACCACTATCCACACTTGGTCCCTCTCAGAAGGTCAATCTGTCATTTGTGCTGCATTTGCTCTCCACCTTGCAACAAATTCCACAAAAGGTTCTTTAGGATTCTGGTGGGTTGCTTCAAGCTCTTAGGTGGTCATTTTAATTTGGGTATTGTAAGAATACTGAGTGACAAACGCCTCAGCCAAATCTTCCCATTTCTGCTTCATTTTATCCTCTAACTTGGCGTACCAAGTGGCCACTATACCCGATAGGGTTCTTCCATACAGAGAGAGTTTCTGAGACTTAGTCAGACCCATCGGTTTCAGGACATCCAAGAAAAGCCAGATATGTACCGTAGGATCTTCAAACCCGTCGAAACGGTCAATGTGTGGCATTTTGAATATGTTTGGGAGCCGTACGACAGCCTCGGTGTACCCATCCTCAATGTTGAGTATGGAGCTAAGTCCCTGTGCCTTTTTGAATTCCTTCTCAAGGTTAGCAATTTTTAACAAGGTCAGGTTGAGATCATTAATATCAAGGGGATAAAGCCTCTCATTCGGCTGCACTAGGGGTCTGAAAACTCGAGCTTGAGCCAACCCTTCTCGAGGATCCAGACCTTGCAAATCTTCAACTGGCAAAGGTAGATCAAAGCTCGGCTGGGGGCCCGGGATTGGTTGTGTAGTAGATGCCCCAGATAGGTGTTGCATTTCAGTATTGGTCTCATTCTGCATGGCAATTCCCTGGTTTAATGTCGCTATCATAGCCACAACTTCTTCTGGATTATGTGTCATCACGGGTCTGCTGAGCTGGCAATAGGGGAAATGGATAGGTGTAAGTTGAGAGCTGACTAACAAGGATTTCGACCCGGTTATATGTGATGTATCTAAACTAGATAAAAGGATTTGATTGATTGGGCTTTTTAGAATTGGTTTTTTGGACTAGGCCTTTGCTGAGTGGGTTTTTTTTTTTCTGGGATTGGATAGACTATGATGGGTTAAGGCTTTCCGGGTTGGATTGGGTTGGGCTTTTGCTGAGTTGTGGTACTGCTCCTTCTTTAGTTTAGACAAACCTAGCATTAAAACAAATGCCCCATCAGATTAGGATACCGGGTATGTTGGTCAAAACAAAGCAAGATACAATTTTTGGCCCTAGTCCTGGTTCTGGTTCTGGTATGTTTCCACCATATAAAACACAAACCCCTGAATTTTGACCCAAATTATGATTCTAATATGACCGTTTGAAAGGAATCGCTTCAATATTAAGACTCTCTAAGGATTGCATCATACATTCCCAAAGATTTCACATTTTGTACAAAAGCATTCAAAACACCCCTATGAGAGGTTAGGGTTTCCCTGTCTTAGCTTTTGGAGTGATCTACAACTTTACTATTTTAAACAAGCGGTATCATAATAGCCTAGTAAAATAGTAGGGTATCCTATCCTATGTTTGAAATGTCACTAAGGCTGACTATATACAGTTTAGGCCAATTGGTCAAAAGGGGTACCTTAGCAAAACTACCTAATATACCTCTCACACCTAACACCGAGAAGTAAAAGGAGGATCAAGCGATACGACGGCAATCTAGATCCAAGGGTTGTGTTTCCAACATGGCAGAGCCCATGACCGGTCAGCCTTCGGGCAAGCTTTTGGGCAAGCCTCCGGTAAACTGTCCAAGAATAGCAGATGGAAAACACAATGACTTAAGCGCGCCAGTGCAAATGCAATGCAAAAAACATATAAGTGTGGATAAAATTTCACATCATAAGTCAAGTTTTCTAAATCCCCAGCAGAGTCGCCAAAAACTGTAGCTTAGCTTTCCGCGCTCCTTTCGGAAGGTGAATAACCCTACAGTTCAGACTCTACTTATAGTTCTGAACCTGATTTCATAAGTGCAATGTGAAACAATGAAAACTCAAAAAGAGTCCAAATCCGGCAATTCTTTTTTGGAAAATCGATGTTTGAATCAAATGCCAAAAATGGACTGTTTTGCCAGATTTCAGAGTCGCTACCTAAATATTTATGGGAAATTTAGGAAACCCGGGACTCATGCCAAAGGCCATTAGCCCGTCATCGCCAAAGTGTCTCGGGTCGGGAATTTAGGTACGAGAGGAGAAGGTCATGAATTGAGCACCCCACTTGCCCAATCAAAGATCGGCCTCTACTAATCATGATGTGTTTCTTATTTACATTATATGCTCTTGTTCCGATTATTAGACTAGCTATATTACTATGAGACGCGCATACAAGGTATAGATTAGTTTGCAAGAATTGGAACATTTGATCACATGTTTTGTTTTGGAATTGTTTTGTGAATTTGCCACTTGAAAAGTGGGCTTAAAAATAGACACTTAATCAAATCATCCCAGTTCAAGCATCTAGCCTTCATCCACAGGTATTCAAGCACTTAATCATTTAAGCACTTAGCCTCATGGTGAGCATGTTAGACATGGCAACACTCACACTCATGCGATATGCTAAAATGAGTAAAGACTCACCTAGTACTCCAAGCCAAACAATAACAAGTTTAATTAGAAAACATGCATGTCCCTAATCAATGCACCATGTCTAATGCAATACATGCGATATGCAACTAATAGGCTCGGCTATTAATTTATGACATGTGAATAAATTTGCTAATATGCGTTCTAAGCACGTATTCAAAGAATTATTTAAATGACAATGCAAGTTTGAATGATGAACCGAGCCTCGGTGCATGCAATACAAGTGAATGCAAGGCATAAGGGATGCGAACAAAACGTGATGCCCTAATCTAACCAACATAAGCAGGTAAATAAAATGGAGAAAAACGTGGGGTTGGAAGACATATACGTTATTACAACATTTGTGCCCTCACGCAGGAGGGTCTAAATCAAAATCCGAAAGTCCGAATTAAACTACTTATTACAAAACCAAATGAATAAAATTAAAGAAGCTAATTATGTTATTACAACAAGGGTAACCAAGATAAGTAAGCTAATTATCTAAGTTAATTAACTACATAATTACAAATGAACAATAATGATAATTACAACAATTAATAATTAACAAGACTAATTACAATAAATAACTTTAAATTAAATTAATTACAATGATCATAATGTAAGCAAGGACGCGCAAGGGTTGCATGCATGCACATGCACAATGTTCAAGAACAACCCTGTCTACCCTAAGCTTGCTCTGTTTCACCCCAGCCACTGCCCTCTGTTTTCTGCAAAAATACACTACTGACCAAACTTGGAGGGCCGGCCGGCCCTCAATGAAGCTCGGTCGTGCCTCAATTTTGTGCAAAACTCTGTTTTGTGTTCTGAAGTGAAAATAGTGCAGACAGAGTTGTTCAAGCTCTATTTGTCCCTTCTTTCCTTCTCTATCATGTGTAGACGTCCCCGAACGTCCCGGGAGGGAAATCCCGTTTTGTTCATTTGGGCTCACTACAGTTCAGGACTCAATGTCACGGTCCTGTATCTAATCTCGCAGAGTACAATGCAAGACCGATGAATCATCAAAGAGTCTAAATCCGGCAAATCATTTTTGAAAACAGATTTTTCGAAAGAAGGGCCAAACATGGACTGTTTTGCCAGATACAGAGTCGCCACCTAAATATTTATTTTTGGGGAATTTAGGAAACCCTGACTCGTTGCCTAAGGCCACGTGTCCGTCATCACCAAAGTTGCCTCGGCTCGGGAACTTGGGTACGATTGGGGAAGGTCACTTCGTGAGCACCCCCGCTCGCCCGATCAAAGATCGGCTTCTACTAACCATGATATCTAGTTTTGAAAACATTATGTGTTCTTATTCCGGTTATTAGCCTAGATTTAATACGTGATGCGCACAGCATACAAGTATAGACTGGGCCGCCTGAATTGGAACGAAACATCTCATGTTTGTTTTAAAAACGGTTTGCTACTCGCAAGTAGGCTAAAATGTGGATTTGCCACCCTCAGGTGGGCTTAGAAAAGATGATGATTTGCCACTATCTAGTGGGCTTAAAACTCACAGTCGATGAATTGTTCCAATCCAAATAACTCAACCTTCACCCACAGGCATTCAAGCAGTTATATCATATAAGCAAATAGCCTCATGGTAAGCATGCTATCATGGCAGTCACTCACACACATGCAAGGATGCTAAAGCATAAACACTTACCGAGTACTCCAAGCCAAAACAGAAGCTATGTTAGAAATCCATGCATGATCCTAACTATGCTGAAATGCCTAATGCAACACATGCAGGAATGCAACTATAATAGGCTCGGCTATTCTAAGATGGCATATGATGATGCTACAACTAACACGTATTCAACTTGGAATTGAGATACAAATGCAGTTAGTATGGTGCGCCAAGCCCAGTGCATGCAATACAAATGAATGATGCAAACATGCTATCATAAGTATGCTAATTGAAACATGCCCTAATATAACCATCATAAACTGGTAAATAAAAGGGAGAAAGACGTGGGGTTGGAAGACATACATCACATACACGCACACTTATTACAATTGTGCCCTCGCTCGGAGGGTCCGAATAAATAATATACAGTCCGAATAAATACAAAATCCTAATTAATTAACAAATTAATCTAGGAAAGCAGGTAAATTAGCACGCAAATCCATGGACCGCCTCAGCTCTGTTCCGAATGATGAATGATGCATGCTTGAGTTGCCTTGCGCGGAAATCCATTGCGATGCCCCGGTTTGCCTCTGTTTGTAATTTTTCTCAGAATATTGTGCAAAGCTCCAGAAGGCTGCTGATTTCTGCTTTGCTGCAACAAAGAGCAACAAAGGGGCATGGCAAAGTATTTTCACATATGTATGCATGACTAATCTTCAGGGAGCGTAGTCCTCGATCCTCGTGCCACCAATCACGCATCTCGATGCATGATGGCCGAGGAGTCAAATTGCATGACTCAATGTGAAATGAATGTACATAAAAACACAACAAGACCTAAACTCGATCATGGGTAATCCGGAGAGTCGGCGACCGGGAATTGAGACACGTTCCGTCACTCGGAGTACGAAACGTCCCTCGTTTCCCGTGCTTGGGCTAACTCCTATCCCAAACACAATGCAAATGAGATGGCATACACAATGCGACTAACATACAACCTAGCATACGCAATGCTATGAAATGGCATACACAATGCTCGATGTAACATGGCATACACAATGCTCTAACATACAACCTAGCATACGCAATGCTATGGACCGAAATGGCATACACAATGCACGATGGACTTACACCAACATGAGTGGACCTCAGCCACACTCACATCAGTGGCCATGAGATGAAAATGAGACAACCGAAATGCGTGCACACATGCACGAATACCAAGGACCGAACATAAGGCATCAAATGCCACTCTATCAAAGCATGGCAAGGGATGCAAGATGGCATGGAATAGCATAAATTACAGCTCTGAAACAGCATGAAATATGGTCCCGAAACATGCAAATATGGCACACAATGCAAGCTAGGGGGCCCGGGTATCGAAACTAGTGAAGTGCGTTATACTAAAGGTACCCAAAGCAATGCACCAAAGGCAAAACCAACCCCAAACAGACCCTAGGCAGGTTTGAAACAGTGGGAAATTGGCCTAAAATGATGGCTCAACATGCATGAAAATGAAGCTCATTCATTGGTCGGTAAACAAGGCATTCACGTACAACTCTCAAGCACACTTAAAGAGATGAAAACATGGCAATATGGCATTCAAACTAGCTCTGAAATATGATGAAAAATGACCTCAAAACATGAACACACCTCAACACATGCATGCAATGGACCTCAAAACTCAAAGTTAAGCATGGGTATTGAACTACAAGCATGCAGAACAAACATCATTCGACCTCGAGGCCCAAAAACAGAGCTAGGGTAGTCCAAAATAAGCACATTATCAGTTTAAGGTATGGCCAAAAAGTGCTAACATCAAGGGTCCACAAAGCATGCAAAGAAAGCTAGTGAACCATTAGTTGTTCTACAACTATATGAAGCATATGAGGGCTCATCCAACCAGCCAAAAAAAGAAGTATTTCATGCCAAAATATGCCCAAATACCCATTGAAACTCAGTCAATGCATGCAAAAATGAGGGGCTCCTTTGGAAGGCCATGCAAGGGGGTATTCTACACATACCACAAGAACACTTAACATGGTAAAACCAACTCTGGAAATAAATTATGATAAGCCTAAAACTCACCAAATTGGCCCTGAAATGGGTCAATGAAGCATACAATGAAAGGCCCCTTCAAAAGGCCTTGAATGGAATTGTTCTACACATGCATTATAGACATAAAATATGGTCAAAGAGGCTCCGGACAGAGCTAAGGCAGACCTTGAAACTCACCAAATTGGGCCTAAAAAGTGACTTCACAACATGCAAAATGGGGGTCCTTTGGAAGGCCAATAAAGCTAGTAAAGAGAATGAGGGGTGAGAGGGTCACCCCTCTATGATTTTGAAGCTCAAAGACACATCTAAGCCACTGAAAATCCGCTGGATTTCAGTGGCTAAAAGGCCAAATCAAGGCCAATGCAAATGCTCACATGCATAGCTCAAAACATGAAGAAATAAAGCATGAAAGAGGGGAGATGACCCCAAATAGGAAAGTGGCCTCAAGTAAACATGTTTATAAGCTCAAAAGGAAACTTTTCTAGTTTATGACAAATCTCAAAAATGCTCACAAGTAGGACTAAGATATGATGCAAAATAGGCCTACAAAGAGGGATAAAGCATACAAGGATGTAGGAGACCTCAAACAGAAAAGTATCCTTATACAATCTTCAAGAGGAGCTCAAAATATGATACTTTTCAGTTTATGACAAAGTCCAGAAATGCTTTCAAATAAGGCTAATCAATGCAGCAGAAAAATGCAAGAAAAATGAAAATAGGGACTCACCCTTGAAGCTCAAGGAGACAGCAGCAAAAGGGGTCCAAACTCTGAGCTAAAACCAGATTTTGGAGCTCAAAATGATCCTCAAAGAACCTCAGCCCAATGGTAGTTGAGTTTGATCAAGGGTGCCTAGGCGAAGGAAAGGTATAGCTCTTGCTATGCACACAAAAGCAAGAGAATGAGAGAGAGGCAGAGATTTGGCTCTGGAATTTCTAGTGAGAGAGGGATTTTTTAGAGTTAGAAGCTCCCAAAACTTGCTTAGGAAGCTTTTTTCTTCAAAAATGAGAGATATAACTCATATATATCAAAAAATGAGAGTTTGCTCGGAAATATCTGATTATAGGACAGTTGGAGGTTGTGGAAGACAGCTGGAGGGAAAATATCTATCAATTCTGAGCTTTCTGGGCATAAGTGGTCGGCCGACCACCTTTCCTGGTCGGCCTGCTACTTTTCCTGGTCAGTCGACCACTTTTTCAGGAGAGGGTGGTCGGCCAGCCACCTTTTCTGGTCGGCCAGCTAATTTAGGAAAATTCTGCTTTCTAGGTCCAACTTCAAATGGCCATAACTCCTTCATCTGAACTCCTTTTCAGGTCATTCTTGTGTCTAAATTGAAGCCCCGGAAGTTACATTTCCAATGGCATTAGCCTTGCATTAAAATTCCTCCTGTGCAAAAAGTTATGCCTGTTTTGGTGAAGCCGCGCAGATTCACTCCAACTGGATTCATGCCGAACTTTCTTTTGACCACCTAAGTGGTCGGCCATCTGATTTTCTGGTCGGCCATGTAGCCACATTGAAGCCCCAGAAGTTATCTTTCCAATGGCGCTAACCTTGCATCAAAATTCCTCCTGTGCAAAAAGTTATGCCTGTTTTGGTGAAGCCGCGCAGATTCGGTCCAACCGGATTCATGCTGAACTTCTCCCAAACTAGTTTTCTTCTCTCCTTTCCTCTTTTCTTCAACTCCAAACCCCTAAACAAAGTGTTTTGAAAGAGTTTTCAAAGATTTCATCTCTCTTTCATTCATTTCTACTTTGTCCTTGCTCGGTTTACCGAAAAGCGCAACATTTGACAAAATGCGAGCCTCAGAACATCGTAAAAACTTTATTTCAAAAATGTTTTGAAAGAGAGGGTTTTAAGGTCTAAAATATTTTAATCAAGATTGTTTTAGTCCAAAAAGGGGTATGAAGTTGAGATTTGACTCTCTCCTTGCCGAAGAAACTGAACCTTTGCCTTGCACACCTTTCTCCACCAAGTAAACCATCAGTAGTGCCCAAGTCTTAAGGGCGGTCAAAAATGGGGTGTCTACATCATGGAAAAGCCTCGAGAGAAGGCTTGAATTGTTTCCAAAACCATCAATGGACAAATTTATTGCTTGATGATTTCAGAATACAATTTGGACAAAAATCAATGAAATGCAATGGATATGACCACCCCTCCCTCTTATCATGGAATGAACTCAAAGAGAGTGGTAGAGACGCTTCAACAATCATCAAAATGCCATGAATTAGCGCATGATCATTCTTGACTTGATTAACTTGGCATAACGTCCGGCCAAGCCTAAGCAAAATGACTCATTTTCTTTAAATGTGTTGGTCGATTTTAAACCAATTCTTTTAGTCATTGCCATTCTTTAGTCCATTTGTCTGAAATGATGATTTAAGTCCTCTAAAAGGAGAGAAGCATCAAAAGGGAAGTAATTCTCAATATGAAAAAGAGATTACGCCGTTGACAATGAATCTCCGTAGAGATTAAGCCATTAAGCGTAGGTCTCTAGTTCATATGTTGAATAGCCATCAACCGATTGAAAAATGAAAGAGATGAATGATAGGTTGCTTGTTAAAATGAGGCTCTTAAACATGGAAATGAATTGAAGAAAAGCTTAGAACAATATATTGCAGGCTATATATGCAAACTTATGAGACAACAAGCAAACTAATCAAAGCATGAACTAATTAAATAAATTAAAACAGCCCCTAAAGTGTAAAAAAATAGTAGCTAAAACCATGTTAAAAGAGCACAAAAAGATAGGCGAAAACAAAAAAAATACAAAGCTAGTAAACAAAGCTAAGGAGGGGTGGTTAACTCCACCACTTTTGGGACTTCTAAACCATATTTTAGCCTCTGAAAATAGTCCAAAAACAGCCCCAAAACAGTGGCTAAAAGAAAAGAAATAAGTGGGAAACACAAGGATATAAGCTTGGAATAAAGTTCAATGAAGGGTGGTTAACCCCTCCACCCTTGATAACTCTTAAATCCCTATTTCAGCCCACAAAGTAGTCCAAGAATAGTCCCAAAACAGCCCAAAAATAGTGGCCAAAAGTGTGTTTAAAAAGCACAAAAAGATAAACAAAAGCAAGAGATATAAAGCTAGTATGCAAAATCAAAGAGAGGTGGCTAACCCCTCAACTTTTGAGACATCTAAACCATGTTTTTCAGCCTTTACAAACTCTGAAAATCAGTATATAAAGACAAGAAAAATAGAGGAAAAGAGTAGAAGAAGATTAAAGAAGAATGTGCAAAATTATACCTTTTGAAAAGAGAGGTAAGCTCTTAGTTAATAAACTTGATTCCAACACCCTCAAGTTTCTGAAATTAGCTTTGAAAGTTCAACAAAAAGCTTCAAGAACAAACTCCAATGGTGTACGTATTGTGTATGTGTAGCTAAAAGGTGATATGAAGTTTGGAAGGAAGATGGATGTTCTTAGCTCTAAAAAAAAACCTTCAAAGCTTTTGGAAATATTTCCTAACCCTCTAGGTTATGAAAATAAGTTGTAAATTCTCTACAAGAAAGCTTTAAATCCAAGCTTTAATGGTGTATGGAGGGTGAAAGTTCATTTGGAGAAGAAAAGATGCTTGAAGGTTCAAGGATAGCTCATAAATGTCTATGCATCTTTGAAGGTTTTTCTAACCTTAAAATCTGAAGTAGGAGGTCCTATTTATATAATTTGAGCCAAAATGGCCATAAATATCTTCAAACAAAGATATTTGTTCAATTCCCGCCAACTGTTTATCTGGAGCCATCAAGGCTCGATCGAGCCTCAAAACACACGGTCAGGCCTCAATAATGCACGGTCGGGCCTTAATAAACAAGGCAAGGTAAAAAAAAAAAAACACTCTCGATAAATTTTCATTGAGGCCCGGCCGGTTCTTAATGGACCCGGCCAAGTCTCAATGACTGCACTTCAGGCCCGATTTCAAACGAGCATATCTCCCTTATCCGAACTCGGTTTTAGATGATTCTTAAGTCTAAATTGAAGCCCCGGAAGTCTAATTTCTAATGGTGTGGCCTCACATCTAAATTCTAAGTGTGCAAAAAGATATGCCTATTTTAGTAAAGGTTGCTCATTTATATCTTAATCGGATTGATGCTCAACTTCTCCGAACTAGTTTTTATCCCTCCCCTCTTATTTTTAAAGATTTTTCAAAGAGTTCACCTCCCTTCCATATATCTCCACTTTGTCCTTACTCGGTTTACCGAAAAGTGCAATGTTTTAAATGAAATGCAAGCCTCGGAACATCATAGAAGCATTTGGAAAAATATTTTGAAATGAGAGTTTTAAGGTCTAAAATAGTTTGGCCAAAATGGGGCGTAAGGTTGAGATTAGAGCTTGAATCCAAATTTCTTCACTGAGAATTCAAAAGATTGCGCAGTGTAACTTTCACCATCGGGTGTTTGGAATAAAGTGCCCAAGTCTTAAGGGCAGTCAAAAATGGGATGTCTACAACGGTATCTTTGTTGACCCTCAGAAAATTGAAGCCATTGTGGACTGGCCAAGACCAACTAATGTGTTAGAAGTTAGAAGTTTTCTGGGACTTGCAGGTTACTACAGAAGATTTGTGAAGGATTTCTCAAAACTTGCTATGCCATTGACATAGTTGACGCAGAAAAATATACCATTTGACTGGAACAATCAACGGGAATTAGCCTTCCAAGAATTGAAAACTAGACTGGTAACTGCACCAATTCTGACTTTGCCAAACGGAATGGATGTATTTTAGATTTATAATGATGCTTCCTATAAAGGCTTGAGGTGTGTCTTAATGCAAAATGGAAAGGTAATTGCTTTTGCCTCTCGGCAACTCCGTCCCCATGAAAAGAATTATCCGACCTATGACCTTGAACTCGTCACTGTGGTTTTTGCTTTGAAGATTTGGCGACATTATCTGTATTGTGTGACTTGTGAAGTGTACACAGACCATAAAAGCCTCAAATATTTCTTCACCCAAAAAGAATTGAACATGAGACAGAGGAGATGGCTTGAATTGATCAAGGATTATGATTTGTAGAATTTATACCATATGGGGAAAGCTAATACAGTGGCGGATGCCTTAAGCCGAAAATCTATTGAAAATTTGTCTTGCTTGCTCACCAGTCAAAAAGAATTATTATGTGACTTGGAAAAGAATGAGATTGAAATTGTATTGCGTGAAAAAGGCAGGATCTTGGGCACCATCTCTGCTCAACCTACAATCGTTGAAGAGATTAGAGAGAAACAACTGCAAGATGAATTCTTGAAAGAGATTATGAATGACATAGACTCAAAACCGAAGCCAGGATTTGTGCTGGAGAACAATGTGCTGAAATTCCAGAATAGACTTTGTGTTCCTGATTGTTCAGATTTGAGAAAATGTGTTATGACTGAAGCCTACGCCTGTAAATTTTCTATGCATCCAGGGAATACAAAGATGTACCATGATTTGAAACAAAATTTCTGGTGGCCGGGAATGAAGAAAAGCATTGCTGATTTTGTGGCTCAATGCTTACATTGCCAACAAGTTAAAGCTAAACATCAACGACCTGTCGGATTGCTACAGCCGTTTCCAATATCGGAATGGAAATGGAAACATGTCACGATGGACTTCATTATGGGATTACCTCACTCTCCTCGAGGTATGGACTCTATCTGGGTAATTGTTGATCGTTTGACTAAATCTGCATATTTCTTACCTATCAAATCTTTGTATAATGCGGATAAGTTGGCTAACTTGTATGTTAATGAGATTGTGAGATTGCATGGTGTGCCAGTATCTATTGTATCTGACAGAGATCCTAAGTTCACTTCAAGATTCTGGCATAGTCTACAGCAAGCTCTGGGGACTAAATTGAGACTAAGCAGTGCTTATCACCCGCAGACATATGGCCAATCTGAATGGACTATTCAAACATTGAAAGACTTGTTACAGATGTGTGCCCTAGATTTTCCAAGGCAGTTGAGAAACCTACTTACCATTGGCTGAATTTGTGTATAATAATAGCTACCATTCGAGTATCGACATGGCTCCTTATAAAGCTTTGTATGGTAGAAAGTGTCGATCTCTAATTTGTTGGGCTAAGGTAGGTGATAGACTGTTGTTGGGACCAGAACTTGTGCAAGAAACAACTGAGAAAGTGAAACTGATTCAACAACGTCTGAAAACTGCACAGAGCCGTCAAAAGAGTTATACGGATGTCCGGAGAAGGAATAGGGAATACAAAGTCGGTGACCACATATTTATAAAAGTAACTCCAATGAAGGGTCAGACGTGATTTGGGGTGAAAGGAAAGCTAGCACCAAGATACATTGGCCCGTATGAAGTTTTAGAGAAAATCAACTTAGTAACATACCGAGTAGTCTTACCTCCGGTGATGAAAAATATGCATAACGTTTTTCATGTTTCAATGCTTCAGGATTACTTACAAGATCCACTCCCTGTCATTAAACCAACATATGTGCTTTTGAAAGATGACTACACCTATGAGGAGAAGCCAATTCAGATTGTGAATCGAAGAATCAAAAGATTGTGAAACAAGGAAATTCCGTTAGTAAAAGTGGATTGGCAGAACCACAGAGGGACTTATGCAACCTGGGAGACGAAAGAGGATATGATGAAAAGATACCCAGATTTGTTTCCATTGGACCCAATGTTCTTCCAGAATAAAGGTAATTCGAGTTTGGAGGACCAAACTCCTTAAGGGGAAAGACTGTAACAACCCTGATACATGATTAACGTATAATTCATGATTAAGCATGCCTAGTAAGTAATCAGGATGAAATCCCGAATTAACTACATGTACATTGCATTATTTGAGTTTCTATCTGTCTCTCGTAGGAATATTTGTTTGCATTTCTATTTCGTTTTGTAAATTGAAGGCCTTATCGGCATCCGATCGCAAAATTGATTCGGTATATGTGTTACTTGGAATTTTTAGAACTTTTTGATAGGTTTAATTGAAATCTGATTCGGAGTGAATTAAATTAAATTAATTAATGCTCATTTGTTTAGTTTAATTAATTACTACTCACTAAGCCTATATAAGGCTCTTATATGAGACACCACTTATCTTTTCTCCTCCTTAATCACACATTTGAGCCCACACTTATACGACAAACGTGGGAGAGGGAGAAAAAGGAGAAGATTGAGCTCAACTAAGGGATTTGCTAGGAAGAAGAAGAATTGAACATAGAGATTCAAGAATTAAGTCACTAGCTCTCATCTTGGGAAGTTTAGGTAAGAATTCAACCCTTAAATTGTATGTTATGGATGCCTAAACCATGAATTCAAGAGAATTGAGAGGATTACATAAAAATTAAGGTAGAATTAGAGAAATGAACTCAAACCATGCATGCATGCATATTTCATAACATTTTGAAGTTATTTCCCCAAGAATTTCCTCATGCATGTTACTAATTCACCTTAGTTTTGAGAATTTATCAAGTTTCATGTCATTTTGTGTCATTAGATCATATTTTGAAAGTTTTGAAGTCAAGGCAATACATGCATGTTATGTTTTCTAAGAATTGGGTTTTGTTTTGCACAATTGGCAAGTCTTTGGGCTTTGATTTTGCAAAATAATTTAGAATTCCCAATGTTTTCCTAGTTCACATGTGATTCCTCAAGTGTTTGGCCCAAAAGGATAAGTTTTGGAGTATTTGATTTGAGTTTGGAAGCTTGGAGGTGAATCTAGAAATCCCAGAATATGACCTCTCCGCTTGAGCAACAAGTCCTGCGCTCGAGTGGCCACCTTTGTTTTTGCATCTCCGCTCAAGCAACAAGAAGTTCGCTCGAGCGTGAAATGCAAGCTCCCAGAAGTTTCATGTTTTTGCAAGCCGCTCGAGCGACGAGAAGTGCGTTCGAGTGAGGACCTTAGTCTCACACTCGAGCAGCCGTCGAGCGGAGAATTCACCCAACCAGTACTTTTGCAGACTGCTCGAGCAACAAAAGTTGCACTCGAGTGACCACTCACATTTTGCATGTCCGCTCGAGCGAAGAAAGTTGCGCTCGAATGGGACCCCTATTTCCAGCATTTTTTACCAAGTGTTTTCAAATGTATTTTGGCATCCATATTGCATCCTAGGCATTCTTATGCTAAAATTAAGACATAATATGAAGAGTAAGGACTAGAAACACACTAAGAATGAACGAATTAAGTTAAGTATGACCCGAGCGTGTGTTTCAAAATGTGTATCTGTTACGTTGTGTAGGTCAAGCACCGTGAATTGTTGATCCATTAACTGCTATCAAAGTTATCTGTGCAATAATCCGTGAGTAACAACTTTGTAAAGTTATGTTTGACTTTAATTATTTTCTGATGATATGAAATAATCAATTTTCTGAAATGTTATGTTTTATGTGAATAAATGATTGTCCAAGTTTCTGAAATATATTCTTGGCATCCTTAGCATCATATGATATGTGTCCCTTTTATGGGTCATCGAAATGCCTTTATGGCTATCCCTTTATGGGTCATCGGAAACTTCTTTGTGTACATGAGTCATCGGAGTGCCTTATGGCTATCCCTTTATAGGTCATCGGAATGTCTTCATGGCCGTTCCCTCATGGGTCATCGGATTTGTTAACGCTAATGGATGTGTCACATACTATAATGTGAAATGTGCAAACTTTGAATATGAATATGACTACGTATATGAATCTGCTTTTGCTTTGTCATCTAATCATGTACAAGACTCTGCTTCTGTATGGACGTCATTTATTAAAATCTTTACTCTGTTATTATTCACTAGATCTCCGCTCACTATTTATATTATGTATGTAGGTGAGCAGGCGCGTGACCAGGCCTAAGCTGTTTCCTGGAGAGTTTGGGTCAACTAGCCACTGCGCTTTCCGTGGAGATTCCCTTTTAAGATTCGATCAAGTTTTTGAGAGACAAGTCTTTGGGGTTTTTGTACTTTTTGATGTTTATGTTTTATCTGAACATGTTTTGGAAATTCTGTATATGTGGCTTTGGTGACGTATGATTACTATATTTATATAACGTCACTCTTATGTATCGAAGTTTTAAGCTTACGTTCCATGTATGTCTGCACAGCTCTATGGACTATGTATATTTCTATTTTTTTTGCTTTCGTAGCCCTTTATTATATGAATTCAAGTCAGAGGCCTTTGGTAATCCTTGGATTACTGGCCGGTTATGACGCTAAATCTATAGGGGCAGGTTTGGGTCGTGACAACTATACAACAGTCCCAACACAACAGTCATCCCCAAATCCCACGTAATTAAGGTTAGAATAGGGATTAGTGATGGAAAAGAGTTTGCAACATGTTATATATGAGTCCGGATCCTCTGCAGTGTTTTCCTGCAGTGGTTGTTGTAATGTCCCAAAACGACGTCGTTTTGGGGCAAAATTCTCAACAAAAAAAAAAAACCCAAAGGCTATCTGTTCTTCACGTCTCTCCATTGCCGGCCACCTCTCCACTAGCTTCAGCGAGCCCCTAGCCCCTCCTTCCTCTCCGACAACCCTCTCACAGTTTCTCTCTATCTACAGTGGCCCTCCTTCAGTTGCACCACCCCCTTCTCCCTTCGTCTTCCTCTTCTTTCTTTCATTTTTCTTCTTCTTCTAGATCTAGAAGAAACCATACCCAATTTTGCTATTAGAGAAAAAAAATTCAAATTAACCATCTCGAATCCATACAAGCAATACTACTTTTCAATTCTAGCCACCATCAGCACACTCCAATGGAATATTTCATTTTCTCTCTCAATTGAACCCACTTCTCCGTGTATTTAACTTTGATTATTCAAACATATCTTTCAGAAGTAAATATTGTTTATGGGATTGAACAAAATAAACATCATTTATGCTATAAATTGTATGGACCAAATGAATTTATTGTATATAATTTGAGTATCACAACAATATCAACAAAGATCATTATTTGGGGAACTATTTCCTCACTTGAACTTGGACAAACCAAGTAAAGAAACCCACATATTATTCTATGCTGTATATGTTTCATGCTTAGGAATTAGAACCATAATTCCACAAAAATTAAACCATGATTTCATGTTTTGTTTCATATATTGCTTATTTGTGTGTTTGTTTGCTTTGATTTATAAATATATAACTATATGTGCAAATATATATATATATATATAGAGAGAGAGAGAGAGATGGAGTGAAGCCAAAGAGGCAAGATGTATTCATTGCTGCTACAAATCATTGCAAATCTACCCCATTCAAAGCCACCACAAATCGTTGTCAAAAGTTGACAAGTGCAGATCCTCCTCTCCCTCTGTTTTTTTCTAGATCTAGAAGAAGAAAGAAATGAGGAAGATGAAAAGCAAGGAATGAGGGGGTGATATGGCTGGGGAAGGACCGCCGGAAGAGGAGAACAATTAGGAGAGGTTACTAACGGGGGAGAAGGGTTGAGGGGGGAGAAGGGTTGAGGGGGTCGTCAGAGCTGTTAGGGAAGATGGCTGACACTGGAGAAGCATGAAGTGTAAACAACAGTTGGTTTTGAGACTTTTGCCTCAAAACGACGTCGCTTTGAATCATTACTGGAACCACTACAAGAAAGCACTGTAGAGAATCCAGACTCATTATATATATATATATATATTTATCCTTGCCCTTCTTTTTAAGTTGGCCATATGTCATGCTCTCAGCAAATGCATTCTATGAAATTTTTTATTCCAGAGGATCTTGATGGAATGTGAATACTTGATTAGTCAAATTTGTCTTTATATGGAAAAATTATCTCAAACGTCTGTCTTATATCTTACCTAATATGTTCTTATAACACTATTAATTAAATATATATTATTTCTTATTTTTTCTCATATGTATTATATAAAACAATTAATAAAATTGAAAGAATACACTACTTAATTACAATTCTTAAAAGATTGGATAATTCTTCCTTTATATAACATATGATATACTATTATATTATAATTTCCTGGTGTAGCCGTGTAAGAGTATCAGCAATGGATCCATTAGTGAATGTTTTAGTGTCAGCTGTTAAAAATTTAGCTAATGAAACTCTTATTTTGAGCTCCAATGGAGCCGTTAATAGGCTAGCCAGTGCAACACATTAGTGTCAGATGCTAATGGGCTAGCCACAGTTAACAAGTGGTTTGACCGTTTAGCCGAGAGAGAGAGAGAGAGAGAGGGGAGGGGAAGCTGAGGCAGTGTAGTGGGATGGGCCCACTGCACTTTCAAATTGTTTATTTATTTTATTTATTATATATATATATATCTATTAAGACACACTTTAACACATCCATTGTATCACCATTCACTCACTATTCACTCACTAAATTAACAAACTCTTAACACACATTTTTTTGTTTCATTTTTATCACTTTTTGTCATATAAGACACACTTTAACACACAAGGGTGTTTTGGGAAGATGGTTAAAAACTGACTTTTTTATTTTTTTATTTTTTTACTATTTTATGTGAGAAATGATGTGATCTAAAATGAGTTAAAAGTTGACTTTTAACTTTTTTGACTTATTGCCAAAACAACCCACATTTTTAACACATCCATTATGGATGTTCTAAGTGATGGTGTGAACATGCGCTCTATTTTATGAGAAAATTACCATAGAGGGTAATTTTAAAAAAATATATTATATATTAATAAAAAAATTAATTTTAATTATTAGTAATTATAAATTTTATTAAAGATTGACATGAAAATTTCTCCAATTTTATTTGGGGCAATGCTAGAGACCACTAAAAGTGGTGCTCTAAAGCAATCACTAATGATGTGGCACCCACTTTTTCAAAAAAAAAAAGACACAACAACATTGTAGCAGTGGGTGGGACCCACTGTCACATCATTAGTAATGACATTAATTAGTGCTCCCACTCATTTTCCTTTTATTTGTTTCAGCAGTGATTTAGACCCCCTCAAACTTCAACCCCCACCACCCCACACACACGTGGCGGGTGGTGATTGGAGGAGGAAAAAAAAAAAAAAATGACCAATCAAAAAAGAAAAAATGTCAAAAGAGGTAGGGAAAGGGGTCCCAATCTTTATTCTATTTGTTTATATGAACCTACAACCAAACCTACAACCTAGTGGGTCATGTTATGAGACTGAAACCACCGATCTTTATGTACAAATGTGCATGTGCTAGTTGTCTATCTATTTATTTTATTTTATTTTAATGCATCAAAAAAATAGTTATAGTGGAAGGAAAATAAGATAGGAAAATTTTTAATTTAGCTCCAAATTTAAAAAGTAACTACAAATAAATAGTAAATTTTATAAATATTAATTATTAAAGTCATAATTTTTTTCATCATACATGTAATAATTTTTTGAAAGTATTATAATGTGGTAATTTCTTCAATAAAATAAGTGCACAATAACATTGGCTAAACTTGTGATGTCTCACTTAGATAATAAATATTTTATCGTTGGACTCCCCGCACATTTATTGCCCCTACAAGGTTGTAGATCGGAGAGGTGTTGATTAGATTTGTGGAACTCATTACAGATTTTGTTTTAATAATTTGAATTATTTAATTATTAGAATTCTTCATGTATATATCATTTAGACAAAATTAAGTTAATTCGACAATTATGATATCTTCATTTTATTATGTTTGTTTTTAAAAAAATAAACGGTAAGTGTATTTTTTAAAAAAAATCATTTATATTTTAAGACAAACTTGATAAAATAAATATGGTACAATTATCGGATTGACCTAATTTTTGATGTGGATAATATATACGAAAAGTTATAAAAAATGAACGATTCAAATAATTGAAACAGGACCTGATTCAAATAATTGAAACAAGACCTGTGATAAATTTTAAGGGCTCAAAATTTTTAGTCTAGATTTAGACTGGAGAGCCATAATTTAACCTTTTTCTTTCTAATTAACTTACAAGCGGTACATGACAAATCCAACAACGAAACTTAGTCCCACATTACTTCTATAAAAGGCCTAACATTTGAAGTACTGGTTGGCATTCCTAATCGTCTACTACTGATGTACATTCATGTTATAAAACTTTCTTTGTGAATTTGGATTCAATTTGTGAGTCTATTGTGTTTTGTACTTACCAATTTAAGATATAATAATTAATATTATTTTGAGATATAATTCCTTGATCATTTTGAAACAAACTAATAACTCATAATTTTAAGACATAAATGACTTCAATCAAACAAACCTGTTTTGATTTGACATAGATAAATTTCACTTTTGTTTTAACTCATAAGAATTTTCACTTTGTGACATAATAATTAAAACCACATTATTAGTACAAAACTTGATTTCATCCTCAATTTGCATACGACTGGAATTAGTTACGATAAAGTGCTATGTAAGGGCTTTTTAGGTAATTTTCAACAGAAAAAGCAAAAAATTAGGGTTGTTACATAAGGTGAAAAAATGTTTCTAGAGAAAAAGCTTTTTCTTGCCATTGTTGGTTAGTCTTATCTCTCACTCATCACTCTGTCTTATTTCCTTTTCCTTCATTCACGCCGCTTTCACTTCCACAATCACACATTTCTTTCCCATTCGCCAAACAAAACAAAACAATGACGTGACTCTCTCTTCTTCTCCACTCCATCACCCTCTTCCATTTTCCAATTCCATCTCTCTCTCTCTAGAATTTTTCAATTCCATCTCTCTCTCTAGAAAATGTCTGAATTATGCTTGTCAAACACTCCCAAGAAGACTCCTAGCCAAGTCTCTAGTCTCCTTCCCTCTGAATTGCTCTTCTTTTTCTCTTTCATTCTCTCTCACCCTATCTACTTGTCTTACTTCATCTTCTTCTCACCTTACCTTCTCAAGCTTCTCTCATTTCTCTCTCCGCTTTTCATCACCACCTCCCTCCTCCTCCTCTCTCTCCTCTCCCTCTCTCCAGGCCTCCTCCATCTCAACAACCCTCCTCACCATTTCTCTCAATCTAAACTGGGTTTCTTTTTCCTCCTCTCCACAGCATACAATGCACTTACACGGAGACTAATTTCGCCAAACACAGACAACACTGAAGAACACCAACAGTCTCATCATCATCCCTTTGAGGACCTTGACGCATTCAAAATCGTTTTCGACATTTCAACTTTCTACTCAACAGAGAATGCAGATCAAGTGTTTGAGTTTAAATCCAACCAAGAAAATAGCTTCGAATCGCCTCTTCTCAAGTCATCCATTGATGAGTGCTCTGGTTTGAGTACACTTGAATCGTTGTTTGCTGATTTAGAAGAGAGAACAGTCGAAATTGATTCGCGGCAGATCAGTGAAACTGATCAGTCTATCAAGGAAACAGAGAGATTAGAAGGGTTGTTGAATAAATTGGATGAGTTTGAAAACATGATTTACAGTGTGGAAGAGAAGAAGAACAAAGCTGAGCTAGCACCGAGCACCAAGTCCGAGAAAGTCCAAGTTTCATTGGTGAGAAGCGAATCCGAGGCAATTAAAGCGAGTTCTGACAGTGGTGGACAGCAGAGACAGACTACTTCCCAAAGAATTCATGGGAGTGTCAACATCTCGGACAATGGTGGAGAGGACACTTTGAAATTGTTGGAAAGTCAGAGTTCCCAAACATTGGATTCGAGTTTTGGGAGCTACGGATCGCTGAGGAGAGAGAAAGATTGGAAGAGGACATTGGCGTGCAAGCTTTTCGAGGAGCGACACAATGTGGATGGTGTCGAAGGGATGGATTTGCTTTGGGAAACGCACGAAATTGATTCGAAGGCCAAGCCGAATAACAAGAACAAGAACAAGAACAAGAGCAAAAAGAAAAAGAAAGGCGGGTCCGATTACTACTACGAGGACGATAATGGTGATGATGGTGATGAAGGGGAAGAGGACGTGGATGCGAAATTGTGTTGTTTGCAAGCTCTGAAATTCTCAGCAGGGAAGATGAATTTGGGGATGAGGAAGCCTAATCTTGTAAAGATTTCCAAGGCAATCAAAGGGATTGGATTGTTTTACAAGCATGGGAAAAAGGGGTACAATTAAGATGGATTTATTTGTTTTTAACTAGCTTCCACATGTTATTTAATTTGCATAACAAAATGTGTGTATGTATTTTGAAAAAATATATATATGTTCTTTCTTATTTGTACTAATTACATGATGAAGAAGAAGAAGAATGAGCCAAAAAGAAGAAGAAGAAGAAGAAGAAGAAGAAGAACCAATTTATCCTTCTTTACTTTAGAGTACTTTTTTTGGTTGGTCTGTCATGATGGGTTAAGCTCATGTTTGGTCTTGTATATATTTTCTTAGCTTGTTAGGTCTTTTTCCTCAGCTTTCTTTTTTCAGGAAAAAAAAAAAAAAAAAATTCCATTTAAAAGACAAAAATAATAATTTTTTTTCTTTCAAAAGAAAGAAAGAAAAAATTGAAAAAGGTGGGATATTTTGTCTTTAGTAGATTTCTTAAAAATAAATTCATAAACTTTTTAACTTTTGTAACTGATTAGTTTTGCTAAGACTTAAAAAGTAAAAAAAAATTGACTCAAATTTAAAAAAAGTTCATTAAAAATAATATATAAAAAAGGACAATTTATAAGCTAAATTAAAAAATACCAATAATTGCAGCTTGGTTTTGAGTTTGGTTTTAAGTTTGGAATTGAGTTTTGAATTATATGTTTAGTTATGAGTTTTGAATATAATTTTTGAATTGAGTTTGATATGTTTTTAAATTGCGTGTTTAGTTATGAGTTCTAAATTTTTTTAATTAAAATCACAATTCCAAAACAAAATCAAAAGCCCCCTATATAGTTCAATTAAACAGCACCAAGCAATTCTTTTCACGTATACAAAAAAATCCTTACAAAAATCGATGTGGCAATACATTAATGTTTGGATCTGGATTTTCTGCCACACTTTCTTCTTAATATTTCTATTAATATTTATTTAAGTGACTGATAGAGTAGCACTTTAGACAAGAAGGTGCTACTTACTGCTAGTAATTTGGTTTTAGGAATGATAGAAACTTAACTTTGGTGAGGCATGCTGTGATTATTTGATGGAAAAGCTACTACATAAACAGAAGCTCTTAACACAATGCCTAACTATGATATTATTCTTTCACTGGAATGTCATATTTGCATGCACACCTTATAACTACCTGAGGGAAGTCCACTGTTGCCATTTGATGATGCTTTTCTTATGAGAAAGGATACAATCACACCCTTTTACACATATGGTGTGTGTTTGGGTGAGTAATTTAGTTTGATTATAGCATTGCTCCTGCCTTATTTGATCCCAGATGGAGTCAGACTAACTAAATTTATTACTACAATTAGCAAACAAAGTTTTAGATAATACTAACCAATCAGGAAATGGATTTGGTTAATTGGAAACCTTACACATATATAGGATTGGAATTCTAAGATTTTGCATTTTGCTTTGTGGCAAGGGGAAGAGAAGCTTTGGCATAACATTAGTAAGACCAAGGCCCTACTCTCAATTGGTGTCTCATACAATACAAGTTCCATTCATGTTTAGTTTCCACTTTCCAAGGACTGAAATCTACAACAACAAAACTATATGGTTACTGTGTATTCTGCACTTTTTGATTGATCCCATCCCAGATTTATTAAATGTAGGATGGTTTTGAGTGGACTTGGGACAAGAAACCTTGTCCAATGATAACCATATTCGGACAACCGGGATCCTCTGCTCCCAAAATTCTTGTCCCTCTCTTAATCTATTTCTAGTTGCACAATTGTGTCTTGAGATTTCAATGTTTAAAGATTCCCACCACATTGTGCAGTTGGAAGTGTATTGAGAACATAGAATATCTTGGCCTTTGCCCATTTTGATGCTTCCTAATCTTTTTATTTGCACAGCCAAGCCAAAACAAGAGACCGTAATTATATCAATGTTTACTGACTTTGAACTATTTTATACAAAAACAGAAAACAACCCACCTTGCAATTCTATCAATGTTCATCAAAACCTCAATATGAATGTATGTTTGTATAGAGATACCTAATTCTTGAACCTTCCCATCTTCCTACTTAACATGAAAGCTATTGATTCATTTGATGACTGTCCTTTCCATCCAAAAAACCACTCACTGTCACTTGCAAAAACTTCTTTCCCCCCCTTAGCCATAACTGGTCTTTCTTGGCCCTCCGTTATTAAGTCAATAGCTAGCAAATTCCTTTCCCTTACGACTTGGTCCTGCACCATCACCCCCTGGTTGAGTCGGATTAGCCTCATTCGGACCCTCTTCTCCTCCTTTTTTCACATTCAGACCCTCTTCTCCTTTTTTCACATATTTAATGAGGAAGTGATTAGCATGCGAAGGCCAAACAGGTCTGTAGAACCTGATCACTCCGTCAGGCTCCAAAATGCGCTCTTCAACATACTCATCCCACCCGTCCAAAACAATACAGGCATCAGTACAATAGTAGTAGATGTTCATGTACCAATCCTTGCCTCGATCATCGGTCAATTTCAGTATATTCCGCCTGTCATTCGCTGGACCAATCATAATCCTGGGAAGATAGTTTGTCACTATTGCACTAGGAATAAAAAGCCTGAAGTACCCGGTATCATTTGCATTCAACTGATACTGAAACAGAAAATTTTCAGGCCTGAATTCAGGAGGAATCCCAATGTCTACCGACTGTTCCACACTACCACTAGTAGTCCCAGTTCCTTGATGATCCTGTTCTCGATCAAAGTCAATTTCAAAATGATTTCTATGTAGGCACGGGAGAGGTGTAGAGATTCGGATGACATGGTAGGGTTGCAAATTGTAATTGTTGACAAATTGCTTCCACCCTTTTGTGACCATGAAGGCTTTTTCATCTTCATAGTTTATGATTGTCATGTACCATTCGTTGCCTTGGTAGTCAGTGAGTTGCAGAGTCTCTTCCTTCTGTTCACCACCAGCCAGAGGAGGGAAAAAGTCTGCTGCTATTGGGGTAGGGATGAGGAGCCTGTTGCTCCAATTTGTTTCCATTTCAAACAGCATAATTGCACCCTCTGGCCATTTGTATTCGTCCAAATCAGACAAGGAGTATTCTTCATTCGAGCTGATGGTATCAGTTTTGTCTTCTGGATCGGGTTTGGCTCTCTCAGATGAGTCTCTGCAACAAGGGAAGGATTGAGGTAATTAATAAGAAGCCAATTTGATCAAAGTAGCTGAAACATATAAATCAAGTACAATGCTGTAAGTGTATGATGAGCTATCCTATTGCAATCAATTGAAAAGGGAAAAAAAATATTACTTACACGAAATTCGTGCTCAAAGGGTGCCACAAAATTGGTTTCAAAATAGAGGCAAGGATGCGTGTGAACAGAATTCATGCAAAAAATAGAGGCTCCTGTCCCTATGGTTCCAAAAAAACTTGGATCCATCGAACCATTAAACCGGTTTGGTTTGATATATATTTTATATTACTAAAATATAAAATTGACAAATTGACAACAACTAGTGTGATTAAGTTGGTTGAAGTATGTTAATTTTAAGAATAAAGTTTGGGACCCCCTTTGGGGGTCACCCCCTTGACCCCTTTGCTTTTGATTGGTCAACTTTTCTCTTTTTTTTTTTTTTTTTTTTCTTCTCTCCCAATCTCCAACTCCCACGTGTGTGTGGGGGTGGTGGGGGTGGGAGTTTTAAGGGGGTCTAAATCAATACCCTAATTTTAAATTGATTTATTGATTCTATTAATTTTTGTCAATGCCCTTAATTGAAATATGTGAACAAAAATAATTATAATTTGCAATACACTAACTTTAAATCTTCACCCTACCCATCCTTTTTTATTAAAATTATTGCACACTAACACCTGAGATACTGTAAACTCCAAGTTCCGCCAACCAACTAATTATAATTTACCTTTTTTTATCATCCAATAGCTGCAAAGTGATGAAACAGAAGTTTGACAAGAAGAAGATATATAATGTTTCATTCATTCCAAGTTAATTATCCTTCTTTTTCACATGCAACTCTGTATATGCATGTACATACATATACAATACATACACACGTACATGTACAATAAAAGAAAAGAATCAAGAAGTTATTCAAGAAAGACCCTGAAACTCTGTTGTTACAATTAACCTCCTATGGTACGAACGTTTATCATTACAGTGGGGGTTTACAAGGGGTAAAACAAAGATCATAAAAATAACAAACAACCCTAGGGTGGGTTTCTGTTTGGTTGCCGAGAAAAGGGAAGAAACTGGTATTAAATTTGACTACCCAGCTTTTTTTTTTTTTTCCAACAAGAAAACCAGCAAGAAAACTTATGTCTATATAAGCATATGCATTCAATCACATATTGATGATGATACACATATAAAAAAGATTGAAGATGAAAAACCCATGTGTACCCAGATTCAATCCACGAGTGTCGCTTCTTGATGGGCAAATCAGTCTTTTTATCGTCAGTCTCCATTGGAGTTGAAGAAGACGATACATTTCCTTCTTTGGAGACTTGTTTTTCTTTCTCTTTCTCTTCTTCTTCTTCTTCTTCTTCTTCTTGTTGAACATCCATGTCTTCATCTTCAGAAGAACCAGTAAGGTCCACAACCATCTTGTCATCAGCCCGAGTTTGAGTTTGAGTTGGAGTTGGAGTTGGAGTTGGAGTTGGAATTGAAGAAGACGATACATTTTCTTCTTTGGCTGTCTTCTTTTCTTGTTCATCATCTGAGAACTTCAACTTTTTGCCTCCTTCATCGTCGTCGTCATCATCGTCATCAATGTTAATGACTCTTTTTGCAGACATTTTTCTTGATCTTTCTTGAATACGGAGAGTACTTGCGAAGGCTAAATGTCTTGGAGAGAGAGAGAGAGAGAGAGAGAGAGAGAGAGGGCTTGGTAAAGAAATATTTATAGTTAGTTGCTGGTAATGATCAGTTTGTAGCTTTCAAGGTATTACTCTGTAGTAGTTATTATAGTTTGCAGTTAAAATGGTTGGTTGTCTACTTGTATGTAGGTTTGATGTTTACAAAAATAGCAATGCTAGGTATCATGAAAATGATCATGAAAAATTTGTAACCTTTGGATTACAGTTAGAATAAAACACTACACACTAATCAAGGTAATCTAAGAGTCACAAATCTTTCATAATCATTTTCATGAAAAAAAATTTTATGATTCCTAACATTTCTCTTTAAAAAAAAAACCCAAAAATCGTTGAAAACAGTAGCAGTTATTCGGTGTAGCGACGATGAGGGATTAACAGGGAACATAATCATTTGTGATTAATATGTGGTATATTCCGCCTGGTGTCTCATGTGTGGCTCATGAAGGAACGCCAAATAATTTTTTCTAAAAATTAGGAGCAGCCAAATCATAACCAATTAATTGTGTCCAATTTATTTATTTTTCATGGGTTTTACATTGTTTATAAGGAAAGTAACATATCAGTTGGATAAATAACTGCGCTAGAGATTAAAAAAAAAAAATTTTAAAAAAAAAAAATGGCACATGTTTGACACATATGAAACATACATATGAAACGTTTATACCACATTCGATGAAAAGAAGAATATTATTTTACTGTCCAATTGAAATACAATTTCTTATTTATATAATTCATCCTAATAATTAATACCGTGTACATAAATTAATCACAAAATTAGACATAACCGTTACAAAACACAAAAGTATACGATCCACTTCATGTGAGAGAGTTATGTCTGATTATAGAATGTTTTTGTATTGCTAAATTTTTTCTAAGAACACTCCTCCATTCACTGGACAACCCATTACTGGTCTTATTTCGATGATTCGAATCGTCCATTTTGTTAGGTGCATCGTGTATTTAATTTTAAAAAAATTAGATTGATTCGATAATCATAACATATTGAATTTATAATGTTTATCACCAAAAAAAAAAATGAATGATTTATTTTTAAAAATATAATTATTGTTAATTTATTTATAATAAAAATAAATTAAATAAATTATGATTATCAAATATATATAATTTTTTTAAAATAAAATATACAAAATGTCTCATAAAATAAATCGTTCAAATAAATAATTTAAAAAAAAGGCTACTCCTGATGGACCCATGGGCCCAAGAAGTTACTCTAATCCATATTCAATGATTAGTAGAGCAAAACTGCTTTTTTTCCTTTCAAGAAAAAAAATAAAATAAAATTGTCTGTTTGAGATGATCCAACAAAAATAGTTTTTCTAGCAAATTTATAAAAAGATAATTTTATCTTTAATACTTTCAAGATTTTAACTATGTTTCTACAAGGACTTCACAATATTATAATGATAACTATGTTTCTACAAGGACTTCACAATATTATAATGATATTTTTACTATTTTGACAAAAAGAGAAAAGATTAATTTCATTTTTATTTCTTAAATTATTATTATTATTTTTATTTCATTTTTAAACTATTAATTTTGTCTATTTAATTTTTTTTTTTATTTCAATTTATATGATTCAGTGAAGATAATTTGAACAAAATTGGTAATCGTACGTCAAAACCTAAACTAATGGGTAAAAATATAATTTTACAATCTAAACAATGTGAATCATACAAGCAAACACCCATTACAGGAAAATATATTTCTGGCAACTAAAATTGCCGATTAAAATTAATTTAATCTGCAAAAGTATCACTTTTAGTTATTAAATTAATTTTAGTCGATATTTTTCTTAAATTTGGAAACTAAAAAATAATAATTTGTTGAAAACAAAGTTTTGAGTGACTAGGGTGAGTTTGGGAAGGGCTCCCAGGCTCTTTGAGCCATATAATGACAAAAAAAGGCTCAAAAGCCCACTAAAAGACAAAAGCAACAATCTTGCTTTGCAAGTTCCAACTCTAAGTTCAATTCACAAAACTACCCTTCATCAAAGAGGGGCATGCGGCAGCATCTAAAAAAAAAAAAAATTTCCAAAAAACACATTTTCTCAGAAAAAAAAAGTTAAAAAAAAAAAATATTTTTTTTTATTTTTTGTTAAAATATTTTATAAAAATAAATTCAAACTCTATTTTGTAAAATTTTTTTAAATATTTTAATTTTTTGTTATGTGTTTTGGTTATGATTTGAGTGTAGAGTTGTGAAAGTAGTATGGAGTTTCAAGTTATGTGTTTGGTTATGAGTTTTAAAAATAATTTATTACGTGAGTTTTATTTTATGTGTTTAGTTACGATTTCAGTGTAGAGTTATTTTTAAATGTAAAATATTAACATTTTAAACTATTTAAATTGTTTGAATATTTAAATTATGTAAATTTTTTTGTTAAAATAATTTTTTGAATATTTAAATTATTTAAAATTTTAAATTTTTTGAATATTTATTTTTATTTTTTACAATTGAAAGAATTTTTAGATTATTTACATTATTTAAATACTTAAAATAAAATTAAAATAAATATCAAAATTAAAACGCAAATAAAAATGAAAACAAAAATAAATATTTAAAATTAAATTAAAATTAAATTATTTAAAATAAAAAAAACGTAAATTAATAACATTAATAACATTTTAAAATAATTTACAAATAAAAATATAATAACATTTTAAATTAATAAAAACGACAAAAAACGTAAATTGGCCATTGATAAAAACGACAAAACCGTAAATTAGTAATTAATAAAAAAAATTACAAATAAAAAAAAATTTATTATAAAAAAAACGACAAAATCGTAAAAAAACGGCAAAAACGTAGAAACGTAAATTAATAATTTTTTGAATATTTATTTTAAATTTTTTCTTATTAAATTATTTACATTATTTACATTATTTTAATACTTAAAATAAAATTAAAGAATAAGAACTAATTAAAGTACAAAAATTTAAAATAAAATTAAAGAACAAAACCGAAAATAAGAAAATAAAAAATAATAAAATTTAAACAAAATACAAAAAACGTAAATTGGCCAAATCAAAAACAAAAAAAAAATTTTAAAAAAAATTAAGCAAAAAACGCCACATCCAAACCCAAAATTAAAATAAATAAATAAATAAAAAATTAAGCAAAATATGGGAAATCCAAACCCAAAATAAAAATCAAAATAAAAAACAAAAGAAAAAAAGGGCAGTTTGGTAATTTGTCAGGATGACACCTCACCAAAAAGCCAAAAAGCCAAAAAAGCCAAAAAGCCCTTCCCAAACCAGGTTTTTGAGCCCAGGCTCATATAGCCAAAAAGTCAAAAAGCCAGCCCACTTCCCAAACGGAGGCTAAATGGTTAATTAGTCACGCAATAATTGGCGCAAAACCTAAGTTTTGTTCAAAAATGAGCAAATTTTATTAATGAATAATTAAATGACTTTTATCAACCAAGTTTTGGTCACCCAAAAATTTAGTTTGGGCAACTAAATATATTAGTCGCCGATTATTTTTCAAATTTTGGAGGGAACCTTTTGAATTTTGGAGGGATTTTTCAAATTAACTAGTGATGGGAAAAAGAAATTAATTTTAAGGTTTAAACAACCAGCTTCGTTTTTAAGTGACAACTAATTCATTTAGTTGGAAAAAAAAAATAGGATTTAAAAAATTTTCATCGTTTTATTCATGGCTACTAATTTTTTTGGTAGGCAAATGGTTCTCTCTCTCTCTCTCTGTTTCTAGCGTCGTCAATACAGAAGCACCATCGGCGTCAATGGCCTCTTGCATACGAGCACCATTGCAAACCAGTAGCCTATATCATCTTATTTTTTTTTTTGATGGGGAAACTAATTTGCATTAACATTAGAAGGCTAAAGCCTTACACAAACCAACAGGAGGATTACAAACCCAACTGGGTGAAAGAACACTGCTAAGAAAGGCCCTCGCTACCCAATTGGCAGCTCTGTTAGCCTCATAGGGAATCCAAAAAAGGAAAAACTACACTGAATTGCCAAGCTTCGGATATCTAAAATGATGGGAGCACATTCCCACTGAGGGACCGCTTCGGAGACACACAGAGATATCACATATTGGTTGTCTCCAGCAATTTCCACCTGTGAAAGATTGAGAGACCTCGCCATGAGGCATGCCCAGCGAATCGCTAAAGCTTCACCCTGCATTATTGACTTAGCTTCCTCAAAACGAGCATTTCCGTCCACTAGCAGGCCACTGCTATCCCGAAACACCACTGCTATGGATGCATTAGTAGCTCTGGGCTTCATAGCCACATCACAATTAGCTTTCAATCTGCCAGGTGGAGAGGGAATCTACACCGTCGCCATAGCTCTCAGAGAATTCCGTGGAGTGGGAGTAGGTTGGGTACAAGACAACATAACGGCAAACTCACCAAAATCTTTATCAGCTTTAAAAATAACCGAGCTGGGGTCGGGGGCTGATGATTGAAAACCATGGCATTCCGACTTTTCCAAATGTGCCAAGCTAGCCAAATCAACCTGCAGAAAAATTCCTTCCTAACATTCTTGTCCTGGATCATATGAAACAAGTCACAGGTCCACTGCTGGATTGATACAATGGGGCCAGAATTGCAAAAGATGGGTAAAGAGCTTCCGAACCACACAGCCCTTGTCCAGTCACACCCACAAAGCATATGCTCCACGGTTTCAGACCCCTTATAGCAAAGGGACAGATGTCATCTTTGGCACATCGACGCCGATGAAGGTTTGATTTAGATGCCAAAACATTGTTACATACCCGCCACCAGAAGTGTTTAAGCTTAGGAGGGAGTGGGAGAGTCCACAGAAATTTCCAAACAAGAGCTAGAAATTGAAAGGAGGAGGATGGTCTATCCTCATTATGATGCATATGATGGGTAGCCTCCACATGGTAGCCAGACTTAACTGAGTAGGTTCCTTTAGAGTCGGGATGCCAGATTAAACGATCCTCATGATCTTCAACCGCAATGGGAATCGAACAAATTTGATTAAACTCCTCTGAAGAGACCATACTGTGCAACACCGCTTTCCTCCAACATTTGGAATTAGGATTAATAGCATCGCTGACAGTGACTAAATAACAGTCTGTGGGTCGCCGAGAGTGAACTTTGAAATCTTTAGACGTATCTACCCATTTGTCTTCCCAGAAATTTATGGATGTCCCGCTGTAGACCTGCCACCGAGTTCCTCGGTTGAGCACCTCACGACCCTCCAAAATGCTGGTCCATGCCCATGAAGCCCGAGGACCTTTCTTGGCACTCCAAAAATCTGAGTTGGGGAAGTACATGCCTTTAAGAATTTGAGCACAAAAGGATTGAGGATTTTGCACAACCGCCAACCTTGACGGGCTAGTAAGGCTTTGTTAAAAGCTCGGAAATCCCGAAATCCCATGCCACCATGAAGTTTGGACATAGTCATCTTCTCCCACGAGGCCCAATGAATTCCGTTGCTCGCCGGATCTCCCTTTCACCAGAAGTTGCTCACTAGGGCATTTAATTTATCACATAAGTTCTTTGGAAAGAGAAAACAACCCATAGCATAGGATGGAATGGCTTGGGCTATTGCTTTGAGAAGAATTTCCCGTCCTACATGAGATAACAATTTATGTTTCCAGCCTTGAAGTTTGTCACGCACTTTCTCAACAATAGAATTATAGGTCTCGCGTTTGGACCTCCCCCACTGAGTTGGCAAACCCAAGTATCTAGAACCAGCTTTGACAGGGGCAATACGCATGATCCCACAAATTTGACTTTGAAGTCCGGCCCTAGTATTAGCGGAGAATTGGATGCCCGATTTTTCAAAGTTTATTTCTTGGCCCGACGCACGCCCATAAACCTCTAAAACTCTGAGGATTTCATGACAATGACCCGCATCTGCTTTGTGAAACAGGAGAACATCATCGGCGAATAATAAATGAGAGAGCACTGGACAGCCTCTGCTGAGCTTGATGCCTGAGAACCTTTTGTTCTCCACGCTCTTGTGGAGGAGCTTAGATAACACTTCTGCCACCAGGAGGAAAAGGTAAGGAGAGAGAGGATCTCTTTGCCGTATGCCCTGGGTGGGAGTGAAAGTTGATCGCACAGCACCATTTACGACCACTGCAAAGGAAACCGTTGAAACACATTGCATGACCCAGTTAATCCAAATCTCATGAAAGCCCATCCGTTGCAAAACCGCTTCCAAAAAATCCCATTGGACCCAATCGTAGGCTTTGTTGAAATCAAGCTTGGTGGCCATGTCCACATGAGTACCCCTTTTATGTAACTTAAGATAATGAAAGGCTTCATGGGCCACCAAAATGTTGTCTTGGATCATTCTCCCAGGAACAAAAGCCGATTGGTTTGGAGATAAAATCGCCCCCAAAACTTGTTTCAAACGAGTGGCCAGAATTTTGGTGATGATTTTGAGGGTGAAATTGCATAAACTAATGGGTCTAAATTGCGAAAGCATCTCAGGTGCGGGAACCTTGGGTATGAGGACCAAGTTAGTATGGTTTACCTCCGGCAATAAAACTCCAGTCACAAAGAAACTCCGGACCGCCTTACATACATCCGCCCCAACCATATCCCAATATTGGTGATAAAAGAAACCGGGGTATCCATCTGGTCCAGGAGCTTTAAGCGACCCTAATTGATACACCGCAAATTTGATTTCACTGTCCACCACTTCTCTGGTTAACTGGGAGTTCATTTCCGTAGTGATCACGAGGTCCACCACACTTAAAGCTTCCGTCATATCCCGATTCTCAGTAGTGAAAAACAAAGTAGTAAAGTATTCGTGTATATGTGCTTTAATGTGCTCATCCGATTCCAACCACTCCCCATTAGCATCTTTGAGGCGAATCAATTGGTTTCTCTGTCTTCGTTGGTAGAGCGTTGCATGAAAGAAAGCCGTATTCCGATCTCCGTATGACAACCAATTGACCCGTGACCGCTGGTGAATATACATTTCTTCTCGTAGCAAATATTCCTCCAAAAGGGATTGGAGGTCATGTTGAGCCTGACAGTGTTGAGGTGTGGGAGCAAGACATTGGAGATGAGCCAGTTTGCGCTTGCACTCTGCAATGTGCTTCTTATTACTACCAAACTCATTGCGGCTCCAGGATAATAACTCATTGCTACAAGATTTCAAGCGATGGACTAACTGAATCATCGGAGCTCCTGGAATTGGAGAGGTCCACACCCTCTTAATGACTGCCCCACACTGTGAACTAGATGCCCACATAGATTCGAATTTGAACAAACGAGGAACTTTTTTTGGCGGGATATAACAATTAATAATAAGCGGACAATGATCGGACCCAATAATGCTCTCATGGAAGACTTGGGCATGAGGAAATCTAACACGCCAAGCAACTGAGGCAAAGGCCTTGTCCAACCATTCCCGAATATTAGCTTCGACACCTTGATGATTTGTCCAAGTATAGGCACACCCTTTAAAACCAAGATCCATCAACTCACACTCAGAGATCACAGCTTGAAAACCATCAATTTGAGATCTACTACATTCCGCACCCCCCAGTTTTTCCCACATAGAACCTATTTGATTGAAATCTCCCACACAAATCCAAGGATAAGTATTGTTCTTGGCTTGGTTGATCAAGAGTTTCTAAAATTCTTGGCGTTTCGATCTATTAGGAGGAGCATATATGAAAGAGATCACCCACGACCTATCGGGATGGACATGATCAACAATACACCTCATGAGATGCTTTTATTTAAATCGAACATCCAGGTTTACCTCATCTAACCACCACAGAGCAAGTCCACCAGAAGCTCCAACAGGATTGACATAACTGCTATTCGGGAAATTAAGCCTTTTTCGAATCCTCTCCAGCTTGGCAATTTTATTCTTTGTTTCCATTAGAAACACCACAGAGGGACGATGGGTTGAGCACAACCCTCAGAGGTTTTGGACTGTCAGAGGTCGCCCCAACCCCTGACAGTTCCAGCTGAGCATCAACATGGAGCCCGTGGCTGTTGAGGGTCAGCCACCAGAGCCCTAACCATGTCATCTGAATTTTCGGTCGGTAAACTGCTAGGAACTTGAGACCAAAAAACTCCATCTTCTTGGCTCCAAGAAACAGGATTCTGGACCAACGTGCCATCACTAGCCTTTCCTTCCAAACTAGCCACAGAACCAGCTCCCACACCTTGTTGTGAATTACGTCCCAAGGTTCGTCGTTTGGAGTATGTCCGTCCCCTGTTTGCCCGAATGGCTTTCCCAGTCTTGGATGGACTCTCTGCACGCTGCTCACACTTAGTACTCTCTAGTGTTGGTTTGAGCCGCTTGAGTGGGTTCTCTTCACATAAATAAACACGGGCCTTTCTTTTGATGGTTAGGTCTTGAAAACTATGGGCCATTTTCTTGACAAGAGTTTGATCCAGAAAAGAAATTTTCGTAGGGCTAGAGGATGGGCTAATTTCCTCAATCCCAATATCAGGGGTTGGCCAAATTCCACTTCCACAACTATAAGATGGCTTACTAATAATACTGTTATCTACAGGCTCGGTGACAAAATACCTGGGTCCAAGCCCATCTGACAGTTGGGCTAGAAGTGGAGCTGCCTGACCCACAATGGCTTCCATAACAGCTTCTGTACCCTTCAACTTGTTGTATGTTGCCCCCAGGTGGGGGGTGCATGCGGCCACCTCTGCAACCTCAATAGTTGGGACAGACACTTCACCCGGCCACAATGGCTTCCATAACAGCTTCTATATCATCTTATCTGACAGTCACGATCCACCATTGGAGCATTACCCTAAGAACTCACACTCCCATTTTAAAATAGTGAATACAAAATTGTTTTTAATTGCATGATTTAAATTGTTTAAATTTTGAAATCATCTTTTTTGTCCATCACATTAGACTTCAATGGTTATTGATTTGGACGAAAGTAGACCATATGAATTGAAATATATATAGGGATTCAATAGACAAAATTGTAAGTTTAGGGATGAAATAGAAATATATATATATATATATATATATATATATGATAGTTTAAGAGACAAAAGTGAATTAATTCCCCCCCAAAAAAAAAAAAATCTCTACAGTCTTTGTTTAATTTTGCAATTTTTAAAAATAATTTTTGAGTTTTTATTTAGTAATTTTTAAAATATTTTATTTTTAAGTTTTTTTTTTTTGGTTATTTTTTAAATCCACTTAATCTAGATACACTTAAAATATAAAATTTGTGAAAAAAAAATTTTAAAATTCAAATACACAAAAGAAAGTTTTTTAATATTATATTTATTAAATTATTTTTAGATTTTTTCATAAATATTTTACTTTTTAAGTACATTTAGATTAGTTGCTTTTAAAAAAAATTAAAAAATTGATTAAAATATTGAAAAAGTTCACTAAATAAAACAAAATATGAAAAATAAAAATAAAAAACTCAAAACCAAATTGTGGCCAAGTTTGGCATATTGTAAAAAAGTCAAAAAGTCAAAAAGTTATTCAAAAAGTTAAAAAGTTAACACTATTCACCAAAAGTCAACAATTACGGCTGCACAACTCCCAATCCTAATTTTTCTCTACAAATCAATTTTTACAATTTTTTATTACACATTTTTTCCATAAAAAGTCAAAAAGTTAACCCAAACATCCATATTTTCTTCCTCAATTTTTTAGTCTAAAAAGACAAAAAGTACACTTATTTAGGACACCCCAAACAACCCCTGAGTGTTTACTTTTGACGCCTTCTATTTAGTGCTTGGCTTTTTCTTTTTCTTTTTTTTTTTTTCAAAATAAATCAAAATGTCAAAACGTTGAAAAAAATAATTTGTAATCAACAAAGCGAAAAGTCACTCAATTTTTTCACTCCCAAATTACCACTCCACTTTCAAAAGGCATCAATTTTTTTGGGAGGTAAATTACATTGACTTCTCTTGAAATTTAAAAAAAATATAGTAAGTTTGTTCGTGCCATATTCAAATCAACTAATTACTATGCAAATAAGAGTCTCTCTTTTTTTTTTTTTTTTTTATAACATAGGAAAATAAGAGTCTGCCAATCAAAGAAAAGCATGTGGTATGCTAGGAGAAGAACGAGTTTGGATCCTCTGCTGCCCTTCCTTACGGGGCTTCTTGCAGTGCCCCAAAACGACGTCATTTTGGGGCAAATTTTTTTTAAAAAAAAAAAAAATAGCAGAGCAAAACCTTCCCTTTCTCTTCTTCTTTTTCTGGCTCGGACCAACTCAGACTCAGCTTCAAGAACACGAGCCACAAAATCCTCTAGTCATGAAAAAAAACATAGTCACCAAATTGAAAGCATGAAAAAATCTCCGAATTGAAAGCCAATCCTCCAAATCGATTTTTAAGACCAACACAGAGCAAGATGGCAGCTCTGTCGCTGCAAGCTTTGTCGCTGCTCTTTCTCTCTTTTTCAAGACCAACCCTAGATCTAGATCGAGATGGTGGCTTGTCGTTGGTGGCGAGATCGCGAGAGAGAAAGAAATATGGGTTTTTGAGTTTTTGATTGCTGCTGCTGATGCAAATATTGGGTATTCACTATTGTTTGTTATAGATCTGTGTTTACAATTTGTTCAGTGATTTTGGAGAGCTTTTGTTTTATTTATTTTGAGTTCAATGTAGTAAAAAGATTATTATTTTTTTTTTTTTGATTGTCTGTTTGGTCTCAAAGAATTTGGTGGAGAATTCAAAATGAAACGTTGAATCTTGGATCTTATATATAATAGTATTTTTTTAATCTAATCTGTAGCACTTGTGTCCTTTAAACTATTGGAGAGTGTATTTAATTCATTTATTTTCATTTTGGAAGTCTTTGGAGTTGTTGTATCTTGGTTTTGGAGGTGTACGATTTGATCTAAACTTGTTGTGATTGTTCGTTTGCGCTTGTTTACGTTGAAAGTTCTTTGGGAATTTGGAAAATTTGTTTTGGGGTCGACACTAGCCTTCTTGGGGGTCGACACCACCTTATTATCTTGCTTTTAGTGTCTTTGCTAGTTGGTAGGGTCAACACCATGGTTCTGAGTCCTTGTTATGTTGTTCTGGGTTACATTCTGAAGGGTTGACCCTTGTCCTCTACACACATTAGTGTCTCAGTTTTTCTTGTTAAGGGTCGACACCTCTGTCTAAAAGGTCGACCCTTGTGAGTAAAATTCTAGATTTTTTGTTCGATTTTGGGGGCTCTACTTTTAGAGGTTTGACTAATTTTTTCCTTTGACTTTAGGGCTATTATTCTACCACTATAAATAGACCCCAAACACACTTTTCTCATTCACTTTTTCTTTTTTTTCTCTCTCTCTCTCTCTCTCTCTCTTTCCCCCTTTAACCCGTGAATCCCTCTCTCTCTCTTAGAAACTCAACTTTCTTACATAGATCTCTAGATCTACTTGGTTAAAGGTATCTTTTCACCTTGGTCCTTTGAGAAAAATTGTAGATCTCTTTAAGAGCTTTCTTTTGATCCAAGAGTTTCGTGGTTTCATCGACTTTGAGTTTTTCGAAATTCTCCTCTTCGCTTCAAGAGGAAGGGTCTATTTCCTAAAGTCAATATGAGTTCGGTAACATATTTGTGCCGTATTTTGTTATGTATATGTAACAACCCCGACCCATGATTAACATTAATCCATACTTAATTATGCCTAATAGATAATTAAAGTGAAATTTTGCATCATATGTTGTCTTATGTGTGTTTATATCTGTTTAACGTAAAAATATATGTTCATGTTTCTGTTTCGGTTTGCGAATTAAAAGCCTTATCGGCATCCGATTCAAAAATTGACTTGATTTATGTGTTATTTGGGAATTATGAAAAATTATGGTAGGTTTAATTAAAATTCGGTTCGGAACGATTAAATTAGATTAATTTAATATCCACTTGATTAGCCTTAATTAACTATCATTAGGCAAGCCTATATAAGGCTTCTTATGTACTCCCACTCATTCTTTTCTCTCATATCAACACATTTTGAGCTCATACACACATAAATGTGTAAAGAGAGAGAGAGAGGCTAGGGAGAAGTCTTCAAGCAAGGAATTTGCTAGAATATTAAGGAGAATTGAAAAAATTGAGCAAGAACTCACTAAGATTCAAGGAGTTGAGAACTTAAGGAAAATCAAGCCTTTAGTTATGTAATTTGGGTGCTTAACTCATGCATTCAAAAAGAATTAAGTGAGTTGGGGCAAGAATTAAGCTTAATGAAGTAGAAGAGAAGAGTATACACATATGCATGTGCATTACATTGCATTTAGAGCATGTTGTCTAAGAATTTGTCCCATGCATGTTTCATATTTTGGTTGTAGTCTAAGAATTCACCATGTTTTTTAGTAGAATATTCCATTTGGTCATGTTTTGGAAATTATGAACTCAAATGAATACATGCATGACATGTTCACATCATGTTCTACATTTCAAGTTGAATGTTGCCCAATTGACATATTTTTGGTCCTTGATTTCATGAAATGATCTTTAAACCTTCATATTTTACAAGTTTACATATGTTGTCTCAAGTTTTGGGCCCAAAAGGATGTGAATTGTAGCCTTGGATTTGACTTTGAAGTTTAGAAAAGCAATATGGAAATCCCAAATTTTGCCTCTCCGCTCGAGCGATGAATTCTCCACTCGAGCGACCACTCTGTGATCTTGCACTTCCGCTCGAGCGACTAGAAGTCCGCTCAAATGAATATCCCATTTGGTAGAATATCCTATTTGGTCATGCTTTGGAAATTATGAACTCAAATGAATACATGCATGACATGTTCACATCATGTTCTACATTTCAAGTTGAATGTTGCCCAATTGACATACTTTTGGTCCTTGATTTCATAAAATGATCTTTAAACCTTCATATTTTACAAGTTTACATATGTTGTCTCAAGTTTTGGGCCCAAAAGGATGTGAATTGTAGCCTTGGATTTGACTTTGAAGTTTAGAAAAGCAATATGGAAATCCCAAATTTTGCCTCTCCGCTCGAGCGATGAATTCTCCGCTCGAGCGACCACTCTGTGATCTTGCACTTCCGCTCGAGCGACTAGAAGTCCGCTCGAGCGTGAAATGCATGCTCCCAGAAGTTCATATGTTTTGCAGTCTGCTCGAGCAACAAAAGTTACGCTCAAGCGAGGGCATGTCTCTCATGCTCGAGCGAGCGTCGAGTGAGCATCGAGCGGAAAAATCAAGCAACTAGCACTTTTACAAAAGTTTACAGACCACTCAAGCGACAGATCTTGCGCTCGAGCGAGGACTCTGTTTTCAGCAAGTTTTGTCAAGTGTTTTCAAGTGCATTTTTGTATCCTCATTCCATCCTAGGCATACCTAGGCCAAGATTAAGACACAATAATTAGGATAAAAGTAGAGACACACCAAGATAAGAAAAAAAACAAGGTAAATGTTTATGTGTGTGTAATTCAGTGTATATATTCTTTTTGTACCTGTATAGGTCACACACCGCAAGATATGTGAATTGCCTACTCTATTCGTCTGTTTGGAGCTATTTGTTATTTGTGAGTAATAACTTTGTAAAGTTATGTTAAACTTTAATTATTTTTTGATGATACGACATGATTAGTTTTCTAAAATGTTATGTGTTTGTGTGAATAAATGATCATCCAAGTTTCTGAAATATATTTGTGGCATCCTTAGCATCATATGATATGCGTCTCTTTATGGGTCATCAGGTCCCTTTATGGGTCATCAGAATGCCTTTACGGCCGTTCCTTTATGGGTCACCGGAAACGTCTTTATGTACATGAGTCATCGAAATGCCTTATAGCTGTCCCTCTATAGGTCATCAGAATGCCTTCACGACTGTCCCTTGTGGGTCATCGGATTTCTTAACGCTAATGGATGTGCACGTACTATGATGTGAAATGTATGAACTTTGAAAATGAATATGAACAAGTATATGAATCAGTTTCTGATTTGAAATCTAAATATGCATAAGACTCTGTTTTTTAGATGAACTCTGATTTCTCATTTTATAATAGACATCATTCATTTAAAACCCCTTTACCTTGTTATTATTCACTGGACTCCAGCTCACTATTTATATTATGTATATAGGTGATCAGGCACGAGACCAGGCCCAGAGTTGATGGCTTAAGATTCCGTTTTGTCAGCCACTCTTTGCGTCTCCCGAGGAGGTCTCGGATTGAGTCAGTTTAGTGGCTATTTTTGTGAATGTAATAGCCTTTGTTTCTTGATTTTCGGACAAGATTTTTGTTAATATGTACATGAAGTGACGTGTAAATACTGTATCTTTTGGCATCACTCGTAAGTTTATAAAAGTTTAAGATTATCTGTCACATGTATGTCTTCACAGCTCAATGGACTAAGTATTATTTATGTATTTGTTGCCGTAACCCCTAACTATGTGTTATTTCGTTGAGAGGCCTTTGGTAATTCAAGGATTACTGGCCGGTTACGTCGCTAAACCTACAGGGGCGGGTTTGGGTCGTGATAGTATATTTGGTAGTCATTTGGTATGATTTTTACCCTTATTATTTGCTATTTCAAAAGATTTATGGATTTGGGTGTTTTGGGTTAAACTTAGGGTGTAGATCTTAAAATGTGAAAGAAGGAATTTTCAAAAGAGTTTTTGAACAAGGTTGTGATTTTGTAAAGTTAGTTGAGATATGTTGATATGATGGTTTTCCTTTACTCAAAAGTGATTTTGAAAGAAAATAGAGTTTTGTGAAATTGGGGGATTATTGGGCTATGATTTTGCTACTATAGTTACTTTTGGTAATCAAAATTTCACATGGATTTTTAAAAGTGGAAAAGCCACAATTTTGAGAAAACCTTAAATGATATTGTTTTGGGAGTTGGATTGATTTGTGGTAAATGGTTTGGTTGGAAAGAAAATGGTTGTGGGATTTTGAAAATAGACATTGTTACTCTCTTGGAAAAATATAACTATATTGTTATCTTTTAATTATTGCATTAAAGATAACTGTTTTGGCTATCAATGGAGGATATCATTGTCGTGTGTTAGAAATTGCATGTGAATTAGGTAATTTGAAATCATTCATATCATAGAGCATGTAATTGATATGTTTTGGAAAGAGGTTTTGGAAATTCTCATATAATGTTTTGGGACATTTGCATTGTTTTGGAAAAACAATATTTTGAGTTCAAAAATATTTAAGAGTACTAAAAGTAGAGCTCTAATGAGAGCTTTACTTATGTGGCAGTGGGCCCCACTCATAAATGATTTAATGTATGTGTCTTCTTTTTTTTTTGGGCTCAATGTCACATCATTAATGCCATTGTTAGAGCTCCAAATTTAGAGCTATGAATCATTATTATACTATTGAAATGGGTAAATAAAATGGTGAATTTGGGAAAAGGTGTGGATCACCAAATTAAGTTGGCATGTGTGTCTAGGGTGAAAGTCTCGAAATAGGTACCGGTTCCTCTTGACAAAATATCCGTAAAATGGCAATAGTAGGGCTTGCATAGTCTACGTTTACATGGGTCCTGTTTGACGATTTCCTGCGGACAAAATATCCATGAAAGGTTGTATATGTTTTGGAGATTAACTCATTTATTTACTATTATGTCGGATTTGGAACAAGATGTTTGGAAAATGGTTTTAACAATGTATTTGTTGTTGCTTAGCAATGTATTCACATGTGATTTAGCAATGTATTTGCTGGTTGGTATTGGAATACCTGAATTGGTTTTTTTGGGAAAGGATTTTCATATCAAATTGATGTTTTGGACTCGGAAAACGTTTTGATTGAACGTAAGGTTTCGGTAATTGGAAAGAAAGGATTTTGTTGAGAAATCAAATGGATTTGAAAATACATTTGGGAATATTGTATATATATATATTGCATCATGATCATTTATGCTAATGGAGCATGTTTAGTTTTTGAAATATTCTCTATTTGGCCTTATGCTCACCCTACGTGGCTGAAATATTTTTTAAGTGTACATATGTGGATGCAGACTGTGATGTGAAGTTATGTTCGAACCATGTAGGGTGGATCGGTTATTTGTAAGCCAAGGGCCATTTATGTTATTTATTGGTGGTGTGCTATTCTTGTAAGGGTTGCACCCTTGTGTATGATGTAAGCCTTAGGGCACATAATTTGATTTTATAACATATGTGTATGTTTTAGTTACATAGCATCCATTCGACTTAGATGTTGTATTTAGGAATGTATAAAATCGGATAAAACACGTGTATTGTGTGACTATATAATATTTATTTGCATGGGAATTGTTATCTATTGTTCATCATAAGGTGGTTTTATTCACGTGAGTCGGGCCTTGTTATTTTGGGGCGTGACATAATCTCGGCTAAAAGGGGAAAGAAAGTTTAGCTCCATGTAAACCCAGTAATTGTGTTTAGCATCAATTGAGTGTGGGTGTTTGTTTGTTTGTTTGCCTTACTGGGATCGAAATGGTGGCTTGTCGTTGGTGGAGAGATCGAGAGAGAGAGAGAGAAGGGGGCTATCGGCTATGATGATGGATGTCTATGAGTTATAGTTTTAGAGAGAGAAAATATGAGCCAGAAAAATAATAAGAGGGAGGGAAGGTTCTGCTTTGCTGCATTTTTATTTTTTTTTTAAATTTGCCCCAAAACGACGTCGTTTTGGGGGCACTGCAGGAAGCCCACAGGGAAGGGCGACAGAGGATCCGGACTCGAGGAAGAACAAATGTCAAATCGTAAAAGTACCACGTGGTTGTTTGCTACTAATTTGAGGTTATTACTAGAGGGCATGAGCTTGAGAAGATCAACCATTTCATGATGTTTGACTTCAACAATTGTTGTATATTCGAAAGACACTTATAAATAGCTAAAATAAAGAACATAGGAGGCCTTCGAACAAAATCAAATGCTTGTCAATTTTTTACTTTTCTCTAATTTGCTATGCACTTTATTTTTTATAGGAGTAGTGTTAACTTAGAACTGTATTTTACTTCCAATTTATCACATTTGAAGTTGCTAGAACAATTAAGGTAGTACAAGTGTAATTGAATTATTCAGTTAATCAATTATCTTAATTTTGTGTCAGTCTCTCCCTCACATTCTTTTCTTAATAGTTTTTCAATTAATTATCCTTACTCATTAATCGGTTCTCACTTTGTGACACCCTGAACATTTAATTAAATATCACATAAATATTTATAGTTATATATAATTGTGAATGTATGTGATAATATATTAAATAAATAATAATAAATACATAATCTAATTTGGCATTAGATTATCAAATATGAGATTAATTAGGGATTATTATTTGGGGCCAAATTAACAGAAATATGGAATTATAATACTAGTTGGGCCAAATTATAGTTAAAGATAGTAAATAAATAAATATAAAAGTAAGAGTAAATAAATAATAATATTGATAACAATAATAATAATAATAATAATAGTGGGTGTGGTAGTAAAATAAATAATTAATTTTTGTTAGTATACAATAGAGTGTAATTTAATTAGGGATTAATTTATTTATATAGTTATATTGGAAAATTGGGCCAGAGTGTAATTATCTTAAATATTTATTAAGATAAGTATAAATCCATGTAATTTATGATCAAATTTGGGAAGGGATTTGAGCTGTCACATGTTGGACTCAGGAAGCTTTTATCTCCCTATAAATAGCGAGGAGTTGATCAAACTCTGTGGAAAGAAAAGGAAAAAAAGAGAGAGGGAGAGACACGTAAGTTGCTGGAAGTAGGAACTTATAGTAGGAAGGTTGTGATAGTGGAGTAAGGCTAAGGGTCAATATTAAGGTGAGTTCTATTATACCTTGAGGTAGCATAATATATTTTACGTATGTTTTGACTTACCATAATTTATTTTATACAAATTATATTTTATGAGTTATATTAATACAAGTTACATTTTATAAATTATATTAATATTTCAGTTACGTGAATTAATTTCTGAACTCTATTTGTTTAAAATGAAATCCATGGATATGTTTGCTTAAATTTTAAAGCATATTTGACTATGACCTTATAAACAATTATGTTTTGTAAGTATCACCACAGGAGTCCCACACCTTGGGGGACTTAAATAACCATTGACCTCTGTTTGGCCACTTTATGATCCTCTATTTGTCATGAATCCATTGACCTCTGTTCTGACTGTCACTTCTGTGATCTATGTTCTGTTCTGATCTGTTCTGTACCGTGGTTATGGTTACAATTTCTGTATTTCAGTTTCTACCACTTAAATGATTTATTAACCAAATTGAGTTATGTAAATGCTTTGGCCTAACTAACTATCCATGGTTATTTTGTATTCCTTATACTCTTGGCATAATATTTCTCACTCTGTTGTGTGTTTATAGCTGTTACCCTTTCAGGTGACGAGATGTAGGGAAAACCCATAACCTCACGTAATGAAACCCACATTAGGATTGATGTTGAACCACTATTTTGCCTTTCTTTTTTTTGCTTTTAATATTTTTTGCTCCCTTTTGTTTCTACTTGGGGCCAGTCACTGAATAATAAAATAATAAAAGCCCTCTAGATGTATTTTCTCTTATTAAAATAGTAAAATAGAGTAATTTCCTGTTTAATTATTTTTATTTTCGCTTGCACAGTTTAATTTGCTACGAATAGAATAAGTTAATAAGTTGTGATTCCAACCATAAGCCCCTGGGGTTGGGGCCGTGATACACTTAAACACAATATTAAAACACTTTTTGTTGAGGAAAAAGAACTTTTCACAATTACTTGATCATTAATTTGGCTTAATTATTATCTGTAAAGATTTTTCAATCCTTATTAACACGCGTGCTGTTACAATTTTAATCTTTGAATTGTCAAAATACCTAACAAAGCTCTGCGGTTTTAATATAATTATATTGACGTCCATTTTAATAAGGTTAAATAGATACTAATGTATAAAGTATGAAGAGATAAAGATACACCAGGTAAAATATATATTTTAATAAAAACAAAATTATAATATTAATTTTTCATTCATACGATATGGCTAACGAATTTTTTTATAAAAATTTGATCAAGTGATATAAATTAAAACTTTAGAAAAATCTAGTGTGATTATATTATACTTGTAAGATTACTGTATTTTTCTTAAGAAAATTTTTATTCATACATAAAATTTATATAAAAAATTTGACAAGAATAAAATAACAATACCATTATTGTAAATAAATTAATCTTCAATGGTCGTTTGTTTTGAAATAAAAAGTTCACAATAAACTACATTTATGTATGAATTTTTTTTTATAACATTACTGTTTTTTTAAATATCATAAAATATTTGCTAAACAAAAAAAAGCGAACCACACGTCAAGTTTGGGAACTAATTTTTTTAGCTAAAGTGTTTAAAAATGGGGTACTTACCAATTAGTCCAATTAACTAGACTTATTTACCTACAGGTCCTAACTAATAAATTTAACACTATAAAAATAAGAGAGTGATAAATTTATCACTAAAAATTTATTTATAAAAACAAAGAGGCTGATAAATTTATCACTATAAATTTATTCATAAAAATAAAAGACTGATAAATTTATCTTTATCACTTAATAAATTTATCAATAGGACTTAATGGGTAATAAGTCTTTAAAGTAGGACCTATTGGGTAATAAGTCTCCAAAGTAGGACCTATTGGTAGTTTACCCTTTAAAGGTTATTACAAAAAGGTCAACTCTTCTCTTTACTTTTTTATACGTTTTCATAAAAAATCAAAATATCAAATAAAATAATTAATTTCCAAAACAACCATAGCTAAGACTATGTAAAATACTATCACCAATCTGCACCGATCTATCTATTAACCACAGATAAAACTTTCAAATTTATAATTCGCCTTCGAAACTGTTTCGCTTCGTTATAATCAATACATAATTTTTTAACCTTAATGAAATATCAAAATAAAAATGAGTATGAGAGAAATTTAAGATGTGAAATTTGTTACAAATTAGTAGTTATATATATGAAAAATATTATGTAAATTAGTTTGTGTTATATTTATTATGTAAATTAATGTTATATATTATGTAAATGCTTGATAATTATTTAAGAATATTCTTCAATCAATTAGTAAATTGAAACCGTCCCAAACTGTGATTTGGTTATTTGTTAATTCGTTATTCACGGTTTTGTTTATAATTTTACTCTCAAACCGTCTGAATCATACTGCGCATACTCCTAATCACAGCTAGGATTATGCAAAATACTGTTCAATCTATTAAAACCATACTGATCTACGCCAATCCACACCATTTTATCAGTTAACTGCAGATTAAACTTTAAAATTTGTAATTTATCTTTCGAAACCACTCCGCTCTACTATAGTTAATACATATATTTCATAATTTTTAATGAAATATTAAAGTAAAAATGAATATGAGAAATATTTAAGATGTAAAATTTATTATAAATTAACAATTACATATATAAAAAATATTATATAAAATCAATTTGTGTTATATATATATATATATATTGTTGGAAAAAATGGTGTTTTATAGGCATATTTTGGACCGACTTTGAGGCCAAAATTGAGTGGGCCCCAAACGTTGTTTGGGGTGGGTCCGAAGAGGTGAAGTGTTCCTTGCCGCGTGACAAGTCACACGGTGAAGACGGAACGTTAAAACCATTTATGAGTGAATGGGAAGTTGACGTCATTTTCGGGTCTAACATTAATTTTTTAGATAAAATTCATTTGAATTTTTTCAATAAAATTATTGTGAGAATTTAATTTAATTCTAAATTCAAATTTTAGGTTCAATCTTAAAACAGATCCGAATTATTTTGTTTACAGAATTTTTCGTTTGTTTCCCTTTTTTCATTCTTCGTAAATAATTTCGAAAGAAAATTGTTTTCTGTAGATTTACAAAATAATATTCTGGTTGGAAAAACAAATAGTGATTATATGCTATTTGACAGATAGTAGTAATATACTGTCTCTTTTCTTTGACAACAACTAGTAGTACGATACTGGTGTCATTAACAATTCAGAATATATTTTTGTGGAATTTTTTCAGAAATTAATTTTGGGTTTTAGAAATTATTTTCTGAGTTTTCATTAATTAAAATTCTGTTTTCAGTATTTTAATTATTGGAGTGTAGCAAGAGATTTAAATTTCTGTGTGAAATTAATTTGGTTAAATAAAATTTTATTTTTCCAAATTAATTGAAAAATAAAAGTTATATTTTTATTTCTTTTATTTTATAGAATTTAATTTCTTGTGTGGAATTAATTTGGTTAAATAAAATTTTATTTTATTTCCAAATTAATTGAAAAATAAAAGTTATATTCTTATTTCTTTTATTTTACAGAATTTAATTTTCTGTGTGGAATTATTTTGGTTAAATAAAATTTTATTTTATTTCCAAATTAATTGAAAAATAAAAGTTATGGTTTTTTTTTCTTTTATTTTCTGTGTGGAATTAATTTGTTTAAATAAAATTTTATTTTATTTTCAAATTAATTGGAAAATAAAAGTTACATTCTTGTTTCTTTTATTTTTACAGAATTTAATTCTGTGCATTTGGTTTAATTTTCTGTGTAGTGTAAATTCTAATTATAATTTTGTTTTATAAATTAGAATTGATGGCTACTGAAACAAATGCCCAAACAAGTACTACTGTGGTGGCTGCGATTGCACCAACCCCCTCTCCTGTGATGACAGTACCGGTAAATCACGGTGAAAAGCCAGAGAAGTTCTCAAGAACTGACTTTAAAAGATGGCAACAGAAAATGTTGTTCTATCTTACAACTCTGAACCTGGCTCGTTTTCTCCGTGAAGATGCTCCTATCCTGAAAGAGGATGAAACCGACCGGCAAGTGGTTGCTGCGGTTGATGTTTGGAAACATGCCGATTTCCTTTGCCGGAATTACGTCTTGAACGGACTTGACAACACATTGTACAACGTCTACAGTCCAATCAAGACAGCAAAAGAACTTTGGGAACGTTGGAGAAAAAATACAAAACGGAAGATGCCGGCTCAAAGAAATTTGTGGTTGGTAGATTCTTAGATTTTGTAATGGTTGATTCAAAAACTGTGATCAGCCAAGCTCAAGATTTCCAACTCATTCTGCATGACATTCACGCAGAAGGTATGTCTCTCAGTGAATCCTTCCAAGTTGCAGCCTTAATTGAAAAATTACCAAAAGGCTGGAAGGAATTCAAGAACTACCTCAAACACAAGCGCAAAGAAATTTCTATGGATGAGTTAATTGTGCGTTTGAGGATTGAGGAGGACAACCGCAATTCTGAAAAGCGGGCTGGTAAGAATCCTATGGAGTCTAAGGCAAATATGGTGGAACATGCTTCAAAAACCAAGAAACGTAAGTCTTCTGGAGAAAGTTCATCACAAGGCTCTAAAGGGGGGGATAATAAAAAGTACAAGTTTAATGGCAAATGTTACATCTGTGACAAAGAGGGACATCGGGCCAAAGATTGCCGTAGCAAAGGCAAAAGCAAAAGAAGAACAAGCAAGAAGCCTGCTCAAGCCCATATGACTGAAGTGGACAAAATTTCCAATGGTGTAGATGACATCAATCTTTCTGCAGTTGTTTCCGAGGCAAATCTTGTCGGAAATCCTAAAGAATGTGGGTGGACACTGGTGCTACTCGCCATATTTGTGCCGACAAAAAGATATTCACATCTTACTCTACAGTGGACAATGGTGAACAACTTTTTATGGGCAACTCCTCAACTTCCAAAGTTGAAGGACAAGGAAAGATTGTTCTCAAGATGACATCAGGAAAGGAACTCACTCTCAACAATGTGCTGCATGTACCGGACATTCGCAAGAATCTTGTTTCCGGATCTTTGTTGAGTAAGAATGGGTTTAGGCTAGTATTTGAGAGTGATAAATTTGTACTTACTAAGAATGGGATGTATGTAGGAAAATGTTACATGTCTGATGGCCTTTTCAAGTTAAATGTAATGACCGTTGTACCCTCAGTTATTAATAATACTACATCTTCTTCTTACTTGCTTGAGTCTTCAAATTTATGGCATGGTAGACTAGGACATGTTAATTATGGATCTTTGCGTAGATTAATTAATATGGAATGTTTACCTAAATTTGACATTGATTCAAATCATAAATGTGAAATTTGTGTTGAGGCAAAATTATCTAAAACTCCTTTTCATTCAATTGAAAGAAGTACGGAACCACTTGAATTAATTCATAGTGACATTTGTGATTTTAAATCAATTCAAACCAGAGGTGGAAAAAAGTATGTAATCACTTTTATAGATGACTATACTAGATATAGTTATATTTATTTAATTCGAACCAAGGATGAAGCTTTGGAAACTTTCATTCAATATAAGAATGAAGTTGAAAATCAACTTGGTAAGAAAATCAAGAAACTTAGAAGTGATAGAGGTGGTGAATATGAATCACCTTTTGGTGAATTTTGTAAAGAACATGGAATAATTCATCAAACCACCGCTCCTTACTCACCTCAGCAAAATGGAATTGCTGAAAGGAAAAATAGGACTTTAAAAGAAATGATGAATGCCATGTTAATCAGTTCTGGATTACCTCAGAACTTGTGGGGGGAAGCAATACTTTCTACTAATTATATACTTAATAAAGTACCCCGAAAGAAAGTGAATCAAACACCTTATGAATTGTGGCATGGAAGAGTGCCATCCTACAAATACTTAAAAGTGTGGGGGTGTTTGGCTAAAGTGGCTATTCCTAGTCCTAAAAAGACGAAGATAGGTCCTAAGACCATTGATTATATTTTCATTGGTTATGCCAAGAATAGTAGTGCATATCGATTTTTTATTCATAAATCAGAACATTCCGAAATGCATGTAAATACTATTATTGAGTCTCGGAATGCATCATTCTTTGAACAGGTATTTCCAAATAAGACTGGACAGGAAACTAGTAACAATAAAAGATCTCATGATGCTATTACTAGTAAGGATCAAGAACATGATCAAAAACAAGAGTTAGATCAAAATGAGGAAGAGGAACTTAGGCGTAGTAAACGTGCTAGAACCTCGAAATCTTTTGGTCCAGATTTTCTAACATATTTGTTAGAAAATGAGCCTTTAACTTTTAAAGAGGCTATGTCCAGTCCTGAAGCTCCTTTATGGAAAGAAGCTGTCAACAGTGAAGTTGAATCCATCTTGCAAAATCACACTTGGGAATTGGTGGATTTGCCACCAGGTTGTAAACCTCTTGGGTACAAGTGGATTTTAAAAGAAAATTGAAAGCAGATGGATCAATCGACAAATACAAGGCAAGACTTGTAGTCAAAGGTTTTAGACAAAAAGAAGGTCTAGATTACTTTGACACATACTCACCGGTTACTAGAATAACATCCATTAGAATGCTAATTGCCATTGCATCTCTATACAATCTAGAAATTCATCAAATGGATGTTAAAATCGCTTTCTTAAATGGTGAGTTAAATGAAGAAATTTACATGGAACAACCAGAAGGGTTTTCTGTTCCAGGGAAAGAAAAGAAAGTGTGTAAATTGGTTAAATCATTATATGGTTTAAAACAAGCGCCAAAGCAATGGCATGAGAAATTTGACAAGGCAATGATGTCAAATGGATTTAAAATTAATGAGTGTGACAAATGTGTTTATATTAAAAACACAGATAAAGATTATGTCATTGTATGTCTTTATGTAGATGATATGCTCATCATTGGTAGTAATAATGACATGATTAAAACTACCAAGAAAATGTTGAATAAACATTTTGACATGAAGGACATGGGCATTGCTGATGTAATACTTGGTATGAAAATTACCAAAACATCAGAAGGATATGCTTTGTCACAATCTCATTACATTGAGAAAATACTTGACAAATTCAGCAAAGATGATGATCATCTTGCTAGAACTCCTGTAGATGTTAATTTGTATCTTTCTAAGAATGTACAGGAAAGTATTTCTCAATTAGAGTATGCCTAAATTATTGGAAGCTTAATGTACTTGATGAACTGCACTCGCCCAGATATAGCTTATGCAGTAAGTAAATTAAGTAGATATACGAGTAATCCGGGAGTAGAACACTGGAAAGCAATTATAAGGGTTCTAAGATATCTTCGATTTACTAGTAACATTGGGCTTCATTATACTAGATATCCAGCAGTACTTGAAGGATACTGTGATGCAAATTGGATATCGGATACTAGAGACTCGAAGTCCACCAGTGGGTATGTCTTTACTCTTGGTGGGTCGGCTGTATCTTGGAAATCTTCCAAACAGACTTGCATTGCTAGGTCTACTATGGAATCAGAATTCATAGCCTTAGACAAAGCATGAGAAGAGGCAGAATGGCTTCGCCACTTCCTTGAATATATTCTAATTTGGCCAAAACCGGTGCCTGCTATATACATACATTGTGATAGTCAATCAGTAATGGTAGAGCACAGAGTCATATGTATAACGGTAAGTCACGACACATTCGTCGTCGACATAATACCGTGAGACAACTACTCTCTAATGGAATTATTTCCATAGAATATGTTAAGTCTAAAGACAACATAGCGGATCCACTAACCAAGGGGTTAGCAAGAGAGTTAGTTGAGAATTCATCGAGGGGAATGGGACTTAGGCCTATTAAATAAGAGTTACCACAACGGCAACCCAACCTAGTTGACTGGAGATCCCAAGATCTAGGTTCAAAGGGACAACCGAGTTGTGAATGACTCAGAAGGATCACTGGGAAGTCTAACTCCTACCCATTTCTATGATGAAATAGTGATGTCTGCAGCGTTTTAGGTTAAGTAATACTTTTAATGATTCTTATATCTAGGTATACCTAGTGGAGTATGGCAGGATACTCTTCATAAGAATTACCTATGTGAGTGTGAACTGGGCCGGTTCTGTGAGATTTGTGAAGGGCTACAATTCTCTAGAGCACTCATGAAGACCAGGTTGTTCAGGGCCAAAATGAACACAATAGTGAGAACTAAACTGTGTCTGGGAATATACTGTGTGAGTTCTATTGTCTTGGTTTACACAAACGGCTGAACAGTTCAAGACATCGTGTTCACTGGTTAGCTAGTAAATCCGATAGTGTCTCACAAGGGAAGGTTCAAAGCCAAAAGCTACCTATCCTTTGCAGAATATTTCCAATTTCTGTACTCTCTGTAATTAGATCATGTTGTTGCATTTTCTCTCCATCAAATTCCATTCATGTGAGGGATTGTTGGAAAAAATGGTATTTTATAGGCATATTTTGGACCGACTTTGAGGCCAAAATTGAGTGGACCCCAAACGTTGTTTGGGGTGGGTCCGAAGAGGTGAAGTGTTCCTTGTCGCGTGGCAAGTCACACGGTGAAGACGGAACGTTAAAACCATTTATGAGTGAATGGAAAGTTGACGTCGTTTTCGGGTCTAACATTAATTTTTTAGATAAAATTCATTTGAATTTTTTCAATAAAATTATTGTGAGAATTTAATTTAATTCTAAATTCAAATTTTAGGTTCTTGAGTGGTTTCCTAAAGTTTGTAATTGAGGGAATTTAATTTAATTCTAAATTTAAATTTTGGATTCCTAAGTGGTTTCCTAAAATTTATACCTCTTTTCTTTATTTATTAAACTATTCACTTTGTTATATATCTATATATATATATATATATATATTTCAAATAGTTTAATAAATAATGTACCAATAGCTTTTTTTGAAACTTTGACCAACGGTTGCTTATTCAAAAGTTTGAATAAAATGTTCAAAAGTTGCAACAGCACTTTTTTCTTTGACCAACGGTTACTTGTTCAAAATAGTTTGAATAATAGTGTTCTTTGGTATACAATCAGAACCTATTTTAAACAGGTTGCACATGTTCGGACTGAAATTTTTGTCTATAAATTCTATTCTTTTTCCAGCAGTCCAGGTTGATCCCAAAAATCAGTCTAAAATATTTGTTGCTGTCCAATTTGTTATCTTTGGAGCATTGGTGTATTATTCTTCATTTTAGTATTAGAATAAAATTCAGAGAGTTAGAACACAGGTTTGGTTCGCCGAACAAATTGTTTGGAATACTACTACAATTTGTGAAGATCATTGTATCCTGGGAGATAGACGCCACTCAACCGTAAGTACCGTAGCAGGGCGAATCTGTCTTAAGGACAGAGTGTCACACACTCGACTTGGTCTTAATTTTATTTCGGTTCGATAAATAAATCCGGTATGTTATTTATTTATTTTGTTTGAATTTATTTCAAGTTATTTTATTTACACAGAAGATTGTTCCACCACATATATTATACAATTAGTTGATAAATATTTTTTTTAAACGAGGAGGAAATAAGGTCACCCACAAAGAAACCTCACCTAGACCATTGCTAACTAGGGAGGTCACACACGCCCAAACTTCCCGATGTGGGAAGCCAGCTGAAATACTTTATAATTTGCTAATAATATTTTTTAATTCGTCCCAAAATTTTCAAACTATGATTCGATTATTTATTATTTTATCATTTAATTTATAATTTCACTTTTAAACTATTCGAACTGAGCCATACATACTATAACAAAAATTGAGGAAAGTAATCAAAAGAAATTCTATTATACATATCTCTTACTTTACACACCTTTGGCCCTGTTTGTTAGAGGTATATAATGGATGGATATAAAAGAAAATCAGATATAATATAAATTGTGTCTCACATATTTTTTTGTCTCCCTATATCCTGTGTTTGGTTGCTCCAAATATAAAGAGTCCGGATAGTATATTCCCCAAAAGGGGATATGCAATACCAAGTCCAATGGTATTGTATATTTCTCACTGTCAGATATAGGAAATCTTTCATTCAAAGGTAAAAAAAATAATTACTCTCCTCTTATTCTATCTTATATCCTATTTTGACCAAACATAATATAACTGACCTCACAGTATACATAATCCATCTCATATCCTACAACATATTATATATCATCTTTATCTTTAGGTATTACATATCCTCCTCAACCCCTTATATCTAATCTGAACAATCAAATAGGGCCTTTAAGTTATGTCATTTTCTTCTTTAGTTCTGATCAATTTTTTTCCTTAATTATGATCTTATTTTAATTATAACTCACCAAATTATACCTCATTTGTTGTTTAATTACAATTTTATTTTAAATTTTAATTATATGACTCAAAAAAATATATTATTATATTATTTTTTTTTCCTACACACCTTTGAAGGTGTATGCATCATAATCTTTCCCAGTTAAATTGTTTTTTTCCGTAAGGGCTATTAATTGTTAGGTTAATCTAGAGATTGGATCAGTTATGTGAAAATCACCTCTTTGAGATAGTGAGATCCACTTAGCTTTGTTTCTGAACAGATTATTTTAGTTTTTTGACTTTTGTTTAGGAACAGATTATTTTAATTTTTTTAATTAAAATATGAAATAAAAAAATTAGTATATTTAAAATGAGTTTTTAATTTTTTTATTAAAAGATATACAAAATTTTTTTTTTTAAAACTTTTTAATATAAATTATTAACTTTTAATTTTTTAATAATTTTTTAACTTTTAAACTAAAATATTGAATAACCAAACGAGATTTTACTATCACCAATCAATGGGGATTATTAAAGTCTCGTTTGATAACATCACTTTTTAGTTTAAAAGTTAAAAAATCACTAAAAAAAATTAAAAAAATCAACAATCTAAATCAAAAAGTCAAAAATTTATTTTCTTCTCTACTTTTTATATATCTTGTAGTAAAAATTAAAAAATTATTCTAAATATATTAATTTTTTTACATTATATTTTAATTAAAAATTTTAAAAATTACTTAAAAAAAACCTATTTTCAAACGAGCCTAATTGTTGGGTTAAGCTAGGGATTGGATCAGCAGTGTGAAGAGATTGGATCAGTTGTCTGAAGATCACCGCTTTTGATATAGTGGACCCACTTCTATCACCGATCAATGCATACGCGCTGAGGGTGGGCAACGGTTTATCCGAACCGCTGAAACCGCCCAACTCGTATATAAATAGGTGGTTTCGCAAACATAATGCGGGCGGATACGGTTTGAAATTTGATAAATTTGCAGGTTACGGGCGGGTCACGGTTTCAACCCGCAACCCGCAAAAACCGCCCGCACTTTAATTATTATTATTATTATTATTTTTTCTTTTTATATACCAACTTTGTAACTTTAACAGGAGTATTATTATGTTCTCTATGACACTAAGATCCTTATTTTTAAGTATTTCTCAACTTTCTTAATGCCGTAGAATTATTAAGTCCTAAACTTGGTTTTTTATATAATTTTTATTAGTGACTCATCCACTTTTTCTTAATAAAATTTTCCTTCTGGTAGTCGATGGAACTTCTAGTTTTATTATTGATTACTGAACTGGCAATTCTATTTGAGTACAACCTTTAATGCATTGATATACATTTTTTAATGCATTGATATACATTTTTTTCATGGCAAAAATGCTAGTGTAGGGTCTCTTTGTTTTGGGTACTTTCATTTAATGCATTGATATTCAATTTTTATTTGTAAACTCATCAGAAAATTGTTGTCAAATGATCACAAATATATAAAATGAATCTGATGCCTAAATTCGATGGAAAAAAAAATCAAAAATTAATTTTTTTAAAAAAAAGTGTAAGCCGCAAATCGCCCGCACATCTGCAAACCCTATCCACACAAACCATAAACCGCACTGCGGGCGGTTGCGGGTTGACTTTTTCCCAAACCGCATAAATACGGACAGGTCAAAATCGAACCGCAAACCGCACAAAACCGATCCGCGAGCACACCTAATACGCACATCCCCTGTCAAGAAGAGGGAGATAAATTATATAATATTTTTAAAATAATATTTTATTTACAAATTAACATTATTTTTTTAATAATTTTTAACAAAAAAATAATTTAGGGCTAGTTTGGTATATTTAAAAAAAATCAAAAAGTCATTATCCTATGTAAATTATATCATTCTATTTAAGTCATATCACATTTCTAACACATCACTTCAAATCCAACTCATATTTCATAAAAAATTAAAAAATATATTTATTTAAATCATCCCAAACAACCCCTTAAATTTTATAATTTAGATCAATAGCTATGGTTTAAATTATTAACTGAATTTGGCACACTTCATTCGCCTAGTTGCCAGCAACTTATCTCTCTCACACACACGCTCGCTCACTCACTCACTCACACAAGAGAGAGAGAGAGAGAGAGAGAGTCCTACTCACTCACACTCCCAGTACGAGAGCAGAGACTCTGGAAAAATGGTGAACACAACGCTTCGAAGCTCTCGCGGATCACTCTCTGATCGAAATAATGGCCTTTCCGGCGGATTCATTCGCTCCCCTGCTTCTTTCACCTTCAAGCTTTTCACCTCCGCCATCGCCTTTGCCGTCTTCCTCTTCTTCACTCTCTCTCTCCTTTTCACTTCCTCCACAAATCCTTCCGATCTTAATCTTGTAACTCCTCCTCCTGTATCTCTCTCTCTGTCTCTATTATTATTATTTTTTCGAATTCGCATGTGTTGACTGAGACTGACTCTGTTTTGTTTTCGATTTAGGGTTTCAATTCTGCTTCTTATGGTGTTGGATCGATACGGAGATCGGTTCTCGCTCTCAAATCTGATCCTTTGAAGCCGCGATTGTATCAGATCACGAAACAAGCGAACGATCACCGTTCTCTTGTTCTCGCTTATGCTTCCTATGCTCGGAAGCTGAAGCTGGAGAACTCGAAGCTCGTTAGGGTTTTTGCTGATCTCTCACGGAACTACACGGCTCTGATCTCCAAACCTGCGTATCGGACTCTGTTTGACTCCGATGCGAGCTCGATTGATGAATCATTGCTTCGGCAGTTCGAGAAGGAGGTGAAGGAACGGATCAAGGTTACTCGTCAATTGATTTCTGATGCCAAGGAATCTTTCGATAACCAGCTCAAGATTCAGAAGCTCAAGGACACGATTTTTGCAGTAAATGAGCAGTTAACGAAGGCCAAGAAGCAAGGTGCGTTCTCGAGCTTGATTGCTGCGAAATCGATCCCAAAGAGCTTGCACTGCCTCGCTATGAGATTGATGGAAGAACGTATTGCGCATCCAGAAAAGTACTCGGACGAAGGGAAGCCGACGCCTCCTGAGTTAGAGGATCCAAGCCTTTTCCACTATGCAATTTTCTCTGACAATGTTATTGCAGCTTCGGTTGTGGTGAATTCTGCGGTGAAGAACCAGAAGGAGCCATGGAAGCACGTGTTTCATGTTGTGACTGATAAGATGAATCTTGGAGCAATGCAGGTTATGTTCAAGATGAGGGATTATAATGGAGCTCACATTGAAGTGAAGGCCGTGGAGGATTACACGTTTTTGAATTCTTCTTACGTTCCCGTACTTCGACAGCTTGAATCTACAAACTTGCAGAAGTTTTACTTTGAGAATAAGCTCGAGAACGCAACGAAAGACACAAACAACTTGAAATTTAGGAACCCCAAGTATTTGTCGATGCTGAATCATCTGAGGTTTTATTTACCTGAAATGTACCCAAAATTGCACAGAATCTTGTTTTTGGATGATGATGTGGTTGTTCAGAGGGACCTGACAGGGTTGTGGAAGATAGATATGGAAGGAAAGGTGAATGGGGCTGTTGAGACTTGTTTTGGGTCATTCCATCGGTATGCACAGTACATGAATTTCTCACACCCTTTGATCAAAGAGAAGTTTAGTCCAAAAGCTTGTGGATGGGCTTATGGGATGAACTTCTTTGATTTGGATGCTTGGAGAAAGGAGAAGTGCACAGAACAGTATCACTACTGGCAGAATCTGGTGAGATTGGATTACTCTGGAAGCTAGTTTTTCATTTTTTGAATAATAACTGTCTTAAGCAGCAATAAGTAATAACCCTTCATATGTTATACCATACGATTAGCTGACTCCATTTGATTAAGGCTTGGTTTGGTTTGGTTATGTTAAACCATGCGATTCGTGGCTCCCTTGCTAGTTGTTAAGAATCTTTAATTCCTTGGGTTGATTCCAAGGCATCTGATTTTTTTTTGGCTGGTTACACAAATTTTTAATTGCACACTGTCATCAAGCAATGAACTATTTGGTTATATTTTGCTCCTTCACAAGCATAAAACTCTTGCTCATCTCATGAGAAATTTTCATAAAATGGTATTTTAGTATGGTACTAGCTATGTATTGAAATTATGTTTCCATTGTGTGTCAGTTCTATTATGCATTATCTATAGGAATTTTAGTTGTTTCATTCCTAAATCAATTTTATGTTATCACTGACTAGAGATACCGTGTTTGATGCAGAATGAGAACAGAACCTTGTGGAAATTGGGGACATTGCCCCCTGGCCTGATCACATATTACTCCACAACAAAGCCACTAGACAAATCTTGGCATGTTCTGGGGCTTGGCTATAATCCAAGCATAGGCATGGAAGAGATTCTCAATGCTGCAGTTGTGCACTTCAATGGGAATATGAAACCATGGCTTGATATTGCCATGAACCAATTTCGGCCACTTTGGACGAAGTATGTTGACTACGACAATGAGTACATCCAGGCCTGCAATTTCGGTCTTTAGACAATTGCTCGTAGTAAGCCTATGCTTGGAGGATGTGCCAATGCTAGTCCTGGTGCAAGCATCTTTTTTCGTGAGGCTTATCTTTTTCCTTACACGTAATTAAGTGATCTTATTTAGTGTCCTAGTAATTTTATGTCTACAAAAGTATAGCTTTCTTCTTTTTCTATATTAGTTTGTAATTCTGCTTCAGTTCATGTGTTTACAATTAAATTATCTTGGCTAAATGTTAATAATTTTTTGGAAAATTATTGGATTATTACTCTTTCTATTAAAAACACTTCTATACTGGTAATGTGAAAGGAGCTGATGATTCCAATATATTTCAATTTTGTGATTGCAGCAACTTTGATTGCTCCTCGTATTGTAGGCACCTTATTTTCTATTTTTTCATCTTGTGCACTTTTAGCATGTGGTAATGCATTGTGCTGGTTGTTAGATTATTTACCCTTTGAATCTGTTTATATAGGGAAGTATTAACAATGCCAATTTAATGCTTTACAGTTTTTCACTACCCACCAGGCCATTGTAAAATCTGTGGAAGGAGATTCAGGCATTCATCCATATAAAAGCAGAACACATGGTATTATATGTTGTTGAGAACTCTCATGTCTGCCTAGAGATTAATTTGAACTATTTCAAATGAGCAAAGATCTCTGTTGATATGTTAGGTGGCAAAATAAGAGAAATATTGTCCTTTTAATGATGTACTTTAGTCAATCTAGAGTAACCTGTTAGTCTACTGACCATAAAATATCATATGTGACATGACCCTCTGTGTCAAGCTAATTCAATAATCAATTTTGTAGGTATTATTGACAATTTTGGCCATTGTGTAGATATCATTTTGAATAAATAGTTTCACTCAATTAAAGAAATATTTAAATCCCTTGAACCTACTGCAGAAGTAGTTGATAATAGGGGTAATTTTACATTAGTGCATATTTGAAAATTTAATTTTAAATTAATGGTAAACTTTATAAATATTAAAAAGTAAAATCGTAAACTTTGTCATGTTGTTTGCACAAAAATGTGATTTTGGCTAACAAAGAAGGATTTAGTGGATTGCGGGTGTGCTAAGGCAAAGTATGCCTACGTGAATGAAAATGTTTGCAAAAAAATCTAACTTCTAAAATAGGGGATTGTGTGAGTTCCAAGGGGATAAAAACCTCTTGGTTCTTGTTTTGCCTCAATGAAGAGGACTTAAAATCTCCTAAGAGTTTGAAAAGTCAAGAAGAGAGATAGGCATAAGGAAATAAACACGAAAAATACCAATTTTATATATTCAAGTGGATTGAACATACAAAAGTGCAAGAACAAGTTTAAAAAACATAAAATTGAGTTACAAATGGAGTGTGAACACGATTTAAGCCTCAAAACAATGCCAAGGATGGCCAAAAAACACTAACATGATAATGTCAAAAACTAGGGTTCAATTATGGCAAAGATGACTTTCAAGAGCTAAAAGGCTAGACTAGGGCTAAAAGGCACTAATGTTGTTTAATGTAGTTGATTGATTGATTGGTTGAGTGGAGTTTGCTTCATCTTCAAATGGACTATTTATAGAGTCTAAGCTCACCTGAAAATCGTGAGCTGCCTCTTGGAAATCAGCAACTTCCTCCTAGATGATCTCCGCTAACTCTAGATAGTGGGCTGCTAGAGTGCCTCTTGTTCTGCCATCTGTCCCACCAGCCTCCTCAGCAAGCTGTTGGAGTGATCCTCAATAATAGGGCTGACTAAATCCTCTTTCAATTTGGACCGATGGGTGGAGGGTAGGGCTTTTGGATGAGTGACACTTGTCCCTTGCTTAGTCAAAGAGGCACCTTAAATGTAGTAGTCGTTTGGTGCCTTTGAATTCTGGGACACTTACCAATCAGTCATATTAACCAGACTTATTTACTTACAGGTCCTGATTGATAAATTTATTACTGTAAATTTATTCATAAAAACAAGAGAGATTGATACTTAATGGGTAATAAGTCCCAAAAGTAGGACCTATTGGTAATTTACTCTTAAATTCTAGCGGTTGGATCATTAAATAGTGGATGCCTCCTCGTTTGGATTAATGCCATATGGCCACTATCCAATTAACTCAAGAATATATATATATATATATATTTATATATATTGATGTCCTACGTGATCTTGTCCCTATTAACTAGGGATTTGATCAAATCAAATCATTACCATGATTGCAACCTATTTTCCAAATCTGCCACCATTTGGACTTCGCTAATATTACCTACTTTCAGTCACCGAAAGGATACGTGATAGCCTCTCATTGGGTTGTCATTTTCGGTACAAACACTGCCCCCCTCAAGCTTTCCTAAGTCTTGGACGGTGGGAGCCATAATACCGAAACGAGAGTGGAAGAGTTCGTGGAGACTAACCAAAACTGACTTGCGGCAAGGAGGCGGCCTTTGTCTAGCTTCCATGTGGAACGACTTGGCATAACCGGAGCGTAAGTACCAATTTCCTTCTAGAGATTGCCTTTGGCAGTGGCAATATGGTTTAGCCATTCAACATATGGCAGCGTAACAAAAGGCCAGAGCCTAATAGAGGTGTTGCTATGATATTTCTCCCACTTAGGCACGATCTCAGAAGCAAAGGGAAGGTGTCCTTCAAGAGAAGGATAGTATGGTTCCAGAAAAGGAGGATATGAAGCTTGGAAAGATGGCCCAAGGCCATGTTGTTGGGCTAACGATGTGAGAAGAGAAGGAACTGAGATGAGGTAACATGAGAATGAAGGAGGTTTGTTGTCGGCAATTAGCTTTGCGATGGTGTTGCCCACACTGTTTGAGTCTTTGGGGGTGGAAGAGAACTGTTTTGTTGCCATGGATTCACAAGTCCTGGAATTTCAGAAACTTTGTAGAGGGAGAAGACGACTGTGAAAAAGAAGAAAGTGGAAAAAATGGCTAAGTCTTTGTGTATTTATAAGGGGTTGACAAGTTCAAGGATTTGAAGAATCAATTTTGAATTTTAAATTGTTTAGAATCTGCCGCCAGAAATGATGAAGGATCCTAATTAATTATGACAAATAAGGAGGAGATTTTGGTGACAGGAGGATAGGCACAAATCCAATCAAGCCTTATCCTTTGTTCAAGAATAAAGCTTGAGGGGGGCAATGTTTGTACCAAAAATGACAGCCCAATGACTGCCACGTGTGCTTTTGGTGACTAAAAGTGGGTAACATTAGCAAAATTCAAATGGTGCAAATTTGGAGAGTAGGTTGCAATCATGGTGATGATTTGATTTGATCAAATCCGTAGTTAATAGAGATAAAATCACATGGATCATCAATATATATATTTTCTTGAGTTAATTGTTTCAGATAGTGGCCACAAGTATTCATCCAAAGGAGACATCCACTATTTAATGACCTAGCGGCTAGAATCCAAAGGCATCCAAAAAGGGGACAAACTACAAATATTTAAGAATAGAATGGATGAAAAAGATACTTGGAAGATGATGCTAACACTACGTGGAAATCGATGGCCAATTGTAAGAGGAGAATCTCAATGGAAGTCCTTGGAGAGTTGAAAGGAAAGGGCCCCAACTCTAAAGAAACTTGGTGGTGGAGGGATGAGGTTTAAGCGATAGTAAAGACAAAAAATTGTTTAAAAAAGTGTTTTATGCCCGGTAGGTTAACAATGGAAGCGATTTATTTTTTGAGGAGAGTAATAGAAAAATATAGAGAAAAGAAAGAGACATTATATGGTTTTTATCCATCTTGAGAAAACATATGATAGAGTGTCTCGGGATATAATCGGGTGGGTGTTAAAGAAGAAAGGGGTGACAAAAGGTTACATTGATGTGATAAGGGATATGTATGAAGGTGTAGTGACCACTATTAGATCGCCGGTTAGAGAGACAATTGAATTTCTAATTACTGTGGGGTTATACTAAGGATCAACCTGAAATCCTTATCTTTTTTGTTTAGTTATGGATGAATTGACGAGAAATATTCAGGATGATGTGTGATGATGTATGTTTTTTTGCAGATAATATCGTGTTAGTGGATGAGACTAGAGAAGGACTTGAAACTAAGTTAGAGATTTGGTAGAGAAGCACTTGAATCTAAAGGATTTAGGATAAACAGAACTAAGGCAGAGTACATGAAGTATAATTTTAGTAATAGTAACAATGGAGAGTAATTTTAGTAACAGTAACAATGGAAACAAAGGAGAAGTGAAGATTGAGAACCAAGAATTACCTAAAAGTGAATATTTTCGTTATTTAGGATCGATTATCACAACGGTCGGGGAGATTGGAGTAGATGTGGTCCATAGAATTAAGGTGGGGTGGCTTAAGTGGAGGAGGGCTTTTGAGGTACTGTGCGATAAACGAGTACCTACTAGACTAAAATGAAATTTCTATAGAATGGTTATTAAACTAGCGATGTTGTATGGGACGGAATGTTGGGCAACTAAGAAACATGTAAATAAGATGAGTGTTGTTGAGATGAGGATGCTAATGTGGATGTGTGGCAAGACTAGAAAAAACAGAGTTACAAATAAGTATATTCGTGAATGGATGAGAGTAGCATCGATAGAAGATTAGTTGAGAGAGAATAGATTGAGATGGTTTAGTCATATACAACAGAGACTAACAAAGACAGTAGTGAAGAGATGCGATACAGTGACGGTAGATAGAAATGTTAGGGGAAGAGGTAGACCTAGATTGACATGGGATAGTGTAGTAAATAGAGATATGAATTTCTTAATTTGACTAACCAAATAACATTTGATAGAGTCGAGTGGGGAAGAAGGATTCATGTACCTGACCCCATTTTGGGACTTGAGGCTTGGTTTGGTTGGTTGGTATTCTCTCAATTATACCGTTCAAAGCCTTGTTGGTAGATTCTGCATGGCCATTGCCTCGGGCACAATAAGGTGTAGAATGTTGGAGATAAGATTATAGTCAAAGATATCAAAAGATATGGAAGATATTAGAATATATGGAGATCTCATAATTTGTGCTTATTATGATTTTTTTGCTTATTATGGGATCTTCATATATTTTAATATCTTCTATATCTTCTAATATTTTTGACAATATAATCTTATCTCCAACATAGAATGGGACAACTCGAATCCAAACTCACTAGCAAATGCTTGTACTTGTTCTCCAAAGAAGACAATACTCCTATCGGCCACAATGTGCTGTGGCAAAGATGCATTTCAAGTGCTAAACTAAGCTAAACTAGGGCTAAAAAGCACTGATGCTGTTTAATGTAGTTGATTGATTGATTGATTGATTGGTTGAGTGGGGTTTGCTTCATCTTCAAATAGACTATTTATAGAGGCTAAGTTCTCCTAAAAATTGTGAGCTGCCTCTTGGAAATCAGCAACTTCCTCCTGGATGATCTCCACTAACCCTAGATAGTGGGCTGCTAGAGTGCCTCCTGTTTTGCCATCTGTCCCACCAGCCGCCTCCTTCGTGGCAAGCTGTTGGAGTGATCCCCAAGAATAGGGCTAACTAAATCCTCTTTCAATCAAGACCATTGGGTGAATGGTACGGCTTCTAGATGAGTGACGCTTGTCCCTTGCTTAGTCAAAGAGGCGCCTTAAATGTAGGAGCCGTTGGGTGCCTTTGAATTCTAGCCGTTGGATCATTAAATAGTGGATACCTCCTCCTTTGGATAGATGTTACGTGGCCACTATCTAAAACAATTAACTCAAGAAAATATACATATATATATATATAATTAATATATTTTTATTAATGCCCCATGTGATCTTGTCCCTATTAACTAGGGATTTGATCAAATTAAATCATTACCATGATTGCAACTTATTCTCCAAATCCATCACCATTTGGACTTTGCTAATGTTATCTACTTTTAGTCACCAAAAGGACATGTGGCAACCCCTCATTGGGCTGTCATTTTCGGTACAAACACTTGTTTGTAATTAATTTTTGAGGCTACCTCTGACAGGTAATTAATGTTAGAATAGGAAATAATTAATTGTATTCTTATTTATCTTATTTATTTCTTTTTGGTTGTTCAGAATTATGCTTGTAATTGCTCAGAATTATCAATATAAAAGGGAATGATGTCTAACTCATTCCCTGACTCTTTCTCTTCTCTAAAACTACATAGTATTAGAGCCTAAACCTAGCCTATACCTTCTTTCTGTTTACCGGCAACTCTATCTTCCCCAAGAGCCCAGTCGGCCACAGTAGCCTCTCATCCAGGCCATTGTCTGTCATCCCACAGTCTATCCAGGCCATCGTCAGTCCCCTAGGGGGTCTGCCGACACTCTAGGGCCTCAGCCAGGTTATCGTCAGTTCACTAGGGGGTTTGTCGGCAGCTTCTCTGGCACCCTAGGGCCTGTCGACAGCCCTCTGGCTTCCTTGGCTTCTGCTGGCATCTCCTAGGCTGTTGTCGACTCTCTCCCAGTGTCGACTCTCTCTCGATTATAGTCACAGTGTTCTCTCTCTCTCTCTCTCTTTTCTTGTAATGGTTCGTTAGTTACATATAAAATATAAAAAAAGAGGAGAAAAAAAAAAAAAAAAAAAAGAACAGAAACAAAGTATGATACTTCAAAAAAAAAGAAAAGAAAAAAAAAACTTATTTATGAGTTTTTAGTTACTACTGTGCTTGTTCCTCCACTCTCATCTACCGGGTTTGTCATTGGCATTGTAGCTGAGGAATAGTTAGTACCCATGGCAGATTTGACTAATGACTACTACTCCTCAGCCCTCTCAGGGCGAGAGTTCTGTTATCCCTTTTACTATGACTGATGCCCTTCACACTGGCCTTAGAATCACCACCTCTCTATTCAATGGTCAGAATTACTTCGTGTGGTCGCAGAGTCTGACTATTTTCTTGAAGAACAAGGGAGATGAGATATGTTGATGGGCGGGTTTAGGCACCCAGTATCACCGACCCTCATTATGATCAGTGGGAGATCACCAATTCTCTGATTACGGGCTAGTTGATCCATTCTATGGTTCCGGAAATTGGAGAAGACTACTTGTTTATGAACACTGCCTAGGATATTTGGAAGGCTGTAGCCACTACTTACTCCAGGAAGGGGAACTTCTCACAGGCTTTCGAGTTACGTCGCTCCATTGAAAGGTCGGTACAAGGTGAGTAGACTATCCTCCAGTATTTTACCTTCCTTAGCAATGAGTGGAAGCTGCTTGATCACCTTTAGGATTACAAGCCTGTCTGTCTCACTGATTCTGCTGATTATCAGAAGTTTGTGGCGCAAGAGCTGGTCTTCAGGTTCTTGGAAGGCCTAAATGTGGAGTATGATCCGGTTCGGAGTAGAGTACTTGGCATGGATGTGCTTCCTTATCTCCAGGAAGCCTTTGCTTTTGTCCAGAATGAGGAGAGTCATCATTCTGCGATGCTTCCTTCCGTTACTACTGATCGCTTGGCCTTGGTTTTTGTACCCTCTCGTGATGGCAACCATGTGACTGGTGGTTCTCATCTTTCCTCTGAGAAGGATGACCTTTACTGTGACTATTGTCGTTGACCTCGCCACACACGAGAGACTTGTTAGAAGCTGCATGGAACTCTCTCTGGTGGTCGAGGTGACCGTCTTGGTACTCGAGGGGGTCGATCTGGCACTAGAGGCCGCGGGGCCAATGTATGAGCCCATCTTTCAGACACTGTTGAGCCACCATCTTCATCTTTAGTTGTCTCCTCCGCTGCTGATGTTTCAAGGTTATCTGCCTCGGATTTTGATATTGCTCCACCACTTGCTAGACTGTCGAGCCTCCACTTCTACTACAGGTGCACCGCTTTCTTCCTTTGCCAATTCAGGTAACTTGGCTTTCTCCCCATGTGCATTCCTATCTCATACGACTGTACCACGGATTATTGATTCCGGTGCTTCCGACCATATGTCTGGCTCCTCTCAATTATTTTCAGAGTATAACCCCTCCTCAGGTCAGGAAAAAGTGCGTATTGCAGATGGTACCATTTCGTCTATGTCAGGGAAAGGTTTAATTCATGCCATCTCTTCCCTTCATTTCTCTTCTGTCCTCTATGTTTCCAATTTCAGTGTTAATATTGTATCTTTGAGTCGTATTACTTGTGATTTAAATTGTAGCGTGACATTTTTTTCTTGATCATGGTCTTTTTCAGGACCTTATCACGAGGAAGAGGATTGGCAGTGGTAGAGAAGACCATGGGCTCTACATTTTGGATCAGACAGACAAGCTGGCTTATTCATCTATTCAGTTACCATTTACCAAGGAAGACATTTGGAGTCGCTTAGGACATCCTTCTTTTTAATTACTTAAGCATTTATTTTCCTCTGTTTTTGAGAAAAATAATGTGTCAGATTTTCAATGAGTCTTGTCAACGTGAAAAATAACACAGAGCCTCTTTTGCTCCTTCTCTTAATAAAAGTTTCGTTCCCTTTTCTTTGATTCATTCTGATGTATGGGGTCCATCCTGTTTTGTGTCTTTAACCGGTCATAAATGGTTTGTTACCTTCATAAATGATTGTTCCAGGGCCACTTGAGTCTATTTGATGAAAGATAAAAGTGAGATTTTTTGTGTGTTTCAAAACTTCCATAAAATGGTTTGTATTCAGTTTGGGGCAGTTGTTAAAATTCGCCGTTCTGATAATGGGGGGGAATATATGGACTCTGGTCTTGCCACTTACTTCGCCACACATGGCATTATTCACTAGACTTCATGCACTAATACCCCTCAACAAAATGATGTTGCCGAGCGTAGAAATCGTTATCTCTTTGATGTCGCCCGTTGTCTATCCTTTGAGATACGGGTTCCTCGATCCTATTGGGGGACAGCGGTTCTTATTGCTACTTATTTGATTAATCGTCTTCCTACCCAAGTCCTTCAAAAAACAAACACCTCTTCAAGTTTTGTTCGGGTCTACCTCTTCCGAATTCTCCATTTTTCCTAAGACCTTGGCTGTGTTTGCTTTGTTCATAATCATTCTCCCACTCGTGGAAAATTGAATCTTAGGTCACTTAAGTGTGCTTTTTTGGGTTATTCTGCCACCCAAAAGGGTTATAAGTGTTATCACCTTCCCACTCGCAAATGATTTGTCTCTATGGATGTCCCGTTCTTTGAGTCTCAGCCTTACTTTCTATCTTCCCCGGTATCCTAGTCATTTCTTCAGGGGGAGCCTTGGTGTAAAGAGATTCCTGTTTCACCTGTTTCTTTTTCGCTAGTGGTTGAACAAATAGAGGATAATGAGCCAGTTGTTGTTGAGGATAAAGAAGCAAGCAAAGTTTATATCAGGGACAAGGACAGACAGCAAGTCACCTGGATGCAAGAGTCTACTCTCGCTCCATTACTGCCAACTTCTTCTCCGGATGAGTGTCCAGAGTCAACCTCATCTTTTAAGAGTCCAAGTAATTCTAAATCTAGTACTCCTATTCCTGATGATTCAGATTTTGATGTTCCCATTGCTAATAGGAAGGGAGTTAGGTCATGTACTCAACATCTTATTACCAATCATGTCTCTTATTCTAATCTGTCTTCCTCATATAAAGCGTTTCCGTCTAAAGTGTCTTCTGTGAGTCTACCTACCACTTTTCAGGATGTTCTCTCTATTCCTGAATGGAAACATGCCATGATGGAAGAAATGAGAGCTCTCAGCAAGAATGACACTTGGGAGCTAGTGGAGTTACCTAGAGAAAAAAATTCAGTTGGGTGAAGTGGGTGTACACGGTAAAACATAAAGTAGATGGCTCCATAGAATGGTACAAAGCAAGATTGGTTGCTAAGGGCTTCACTCAGACTTACGGGCTAGATTACCAGAAGACATTTGCATCGGTTGCTAAGATGAACTCTGTGAAAATCTTACTCTCTTGCTGTAAATTTGGATTGGTCACTTTATCAATTTGATGTGAAGAATGCTTTTCTTCATGGAGACCTAACAGAAGAGGTCTATATGGATATTCCTCTTGGTTTCGCGGATGCTAAGTTTAAAGGTAAAGTATGCAAGCTCCGAAAGTCACTTTACGGACTCAAGCAGTCCCCTAGGGCTTGGTTTGAAAGGTTTGCTCAAGCTATGCTGAAATATGGGTTCAAGTAGAGTCAAGCTGATCACACTTTGTTTGTGAAACACTCTTTACACGGTAGGACCACAACTCTCATTATTTATGTTGATGATATTGTTTTGATAGGGGATGACGTTGAGGAGTTCCCTCGGTTGAAGGAATACTCAGCTAAGGAGTTTGAAATCAAAGACTTGGGTCGTTTGAAGTATGTCTTGGATATTGAAGTAGCTAGGAGCAAGGATGGCATCTTTATATGTCAGAGAAAGTATGTGCTTGACTTGCTAAAGGAAATTGGATTTCTTGGAGGTAGATCATGTGATACACCTCTAGAACCAGGCCAGAAACTTAGGGAGGATCAAGAGGGAGAGCCAGTGGACAGGGGGAGATACCAGAGGCTAGTGGGCAAGCTCATATACTTATCCCACTTACGTCCAAACATTGCCATTGCCGTGAGCATGGTGAGCCAGTTTATGTATACTCCTAGAACTTCCCTCTTAGAGGCAGTTATGAGATTCCTGAGATACCTAAAGTCTTCTCCTAGAAAGGGTTTTTACTTCTCAAAACATGGCCATCCCAGTGTGGAAACATTTACTGATGCAGATTGGGCAGGATTAGTCACTGACAATCAATTTTTGGATACTGCACATTTGTTGGTGGCAACCTAGTCACATAGCGAAGTAAGAAACAGAATGTGGTTGCTCGATCTAGTGCTGAAGCAGAATTCAGGGCTATGGCTCAGGAGATATGTGAGTTACTATGAATTAAACTATTGTTGGGAGACTTGAGAATTCATCAGACTGACTCTATGTGACTATACTGTGACAACAAGGCCGCAATCAACATAGCTCATAATGCAGTTCAGCATGATAGAACTAAGTATGTGGAGATTGATAGGTACTTCATCAAGGAAAAACTAACTAGTGGCACCATATATATTCCATTTGTGAAGATTGGGGACCAACTAGCTGATGTTCTCACCAAGGGACTAGGGA